>JAPMOR010093627.1:19375-53536 GCA_026543865.1 Argiope aurantia
TATGATATGACAAAGCGACACAAGAGCAGAAGAGAACAAAATTTCTCCTTTCAGTGATTTTACTATGAGATTTCGATAGAAAGTTCTTTGACCCGTGTTGATTTAAGAAACAGAATTTTAATTATTTTTAAAATGATTTTGAAGGCATTAAGTAATAATTTCACTCAGAGCGTGAAAACATGCTGAGACAAATGGTTTTTAAGAGCACTTGTTGTATTAATTCAATAAAAAGTAAGAAATGTATCAAGAAATAAGTAAATATTTTAGAATGAAAATATATACTTAATTAAGATAAAAAGCAGGTAATTAATGAGAATTTAAATTAGAATTTTACAATATCATTGAAAAGAAAACTATTTTGATCAGTATGCAGTAAGTATACATTATTTTATAATAATTTTCATCCCTATGACATTCTCCTTTTAAATATATCTGACTTACGAATAAAATATGATATAATCAGGAATTGTCACTTTCAACTATTCTTTACAGAATAGCAAACCGTTATTTTATCGGCTATGAGTGACATTTTGAATAATCCAAAAATAAAGCTGTTCCAACTCCTGAGAATTAGATTTGTGTCTCGCTAGACTATATCTATGACGTGTCAATTTAAATCCCCTACACTCTTTCCCCTTAACTTCTGAATGACAGCATCAATAGTTATGAAAAGAGTATCTGATGTACAATGTAATGTGACAACATATACAGTGCCATCTGATGAAAAACTTTTGTATAGCATTCTTATATCGTAAATGTACAAGATAGATTGAAAATATCAATTTATACGTTACATAAGTCACACATGAATTGAATACATTCAAATTCTACTCAGACTTAGTTAATTAGTATATTCTCTGCTAATTATCTAGGTTGATTCATCTTTGGGGAACCATTGACATCTCTAAATTATTCATTAGTTATATTTTTCTGCTGTATTAATGAGGATAATATAATTATATTTCATAACATACGAAACTATTCGTATATGTTCTTAAGATGGTTTCCGAAGAAATGAAACTATTCCTGTACGGCGAAAAAAGGTACGATTGCCGATTCTATCATGCTATTTAATATCTATCTGTGCAGATTTCAATTTAATATTTACAGCGTCGATTTGAATTTGAGAACGTATTTGTTAGCTTCAAGAATTAAAAGTTGTGAATATGACCACATAATATAAGGATTCCTCAGGTACTAACTCAACAATGAATTCTATTGATAGACACCCCCCCCCAACATCACAATATTGTTCTCAGAAATCCCACGTGGATTGCAATAGATATGTTGCTAGTATCCCAGTATGCAAAGTTTACAGGCCTGAAGATATGAAGACACACCAAACATTTCACACGGTAACTATAATATAATAAAATGTTGGAAAAACGCTTCGTGTAATAAAATCAGAAATCGGAAAATAATTATAAAGATGATTCAAAGACTATAGATTGATAATTATGAAAATAAAATCTCTTAATTATGTGAGAAGAATGATGTACCTTCATAGTTATGAGGGTATAGCACTGGGCCACAGCATTTGGAACCAAAGCATTCGCAAATGCAAGTTTTTTTTTATTTGCAAATATCTTTTAGTAATTAGATTTTTTTAAAGGACTATTTAAAATTGGTTTCGCAGGTCCGCTGCATTTTGGTAATTTTTGCCCCTTGATTTTTTCTTTTATCTGTGAACATCAGCGGTATAACTTTTATTAATCAGACAAAGAAGAATATTGAGCCTTGAACTGTCCAAAAATATTAGACAACTAATCAATTGTGAGGACACATCAAAAATATTTTTGCATTAATTTTTCCTGGGCAGACATATGGACAATTGATATCAATTGACAATTATATCGTGTATTCATAAATCATGCATATCAGGTATACCTGTTTAAGAAATTCAATCTTCTAATTCTATACTATTTTTGATAAGATTGTGGAAATAGCATTGAAATAAAATGAAATAAATTTTCCTTAACAGTAGCTCTTTTTTATTTATATATTTTTAACAGAGATATTTTATATTATGTATTTTCTAACTTCTGTTCCATTTTAGTGGCCTTTGAATGCATTAAATTTCACTATATTCTCTCATTCTTTCACTTATTCCTATTCAAAATTCCTTAAAATTAGCAAGAAATCTTTCATTTATAGTTTGCATAATTCTAATGAAGATCGAATCCAAGGTCACAAGATACAACTCTGTGATATTTTCATATTTTCAATGTCATTTTAAATTCCATGCATATCAAGAAAAACAAGAATATTTTGAAGGATTAATGAGTACTATGGGAAATCGGAAATAAAAAATGATGGATAAAATGGAAGTAAATTTCTAAAACCGTTACGAAACATACATTTATGAAATCTTCATTTACATACGTCAGATGTACATTGAGCTCATTATTTCTAATTTTTCCTGAAAGCATATTATTTTGAAAAATTCATCTTGTAACATTTCAAATCTTCTTTAATAGGGTATATCTTAATTTATAATTCCTTCCTATACCATCGAATAGCTTAAAATATTAGGTAAAAAATAAAATGTTCCATTTTCTCCTCCTAATTTATAATTCCTTCCTACAACATCGAATAGCTTAAAATATTACGTAAAAAATGAAATTTCCTCCTCTTAATACTCCTTTTCTCGAAATTTGAAATGAAATTCACCCACATTATTTCTAATGAAATTTTTTTTATAGAAAATAAAAGAAACAGGAAACTAAATGCATTAATTTTTAGAATCGCTACTTTATGCTAGACCCTCTAGGACGTACTTGCAACTTGACACATTTGAAAATTGCTCATAAAAGTTTAACTTTATCGTTCATATTGATGACGGAAATAGCTATCTTTTACTATTCGGCTATAAATATTTAAACACGCTCTCTATCATAAACGTGACAGGTTTAGCTGTTATTGTGAAACATCGATTTTGAGAGTGGTAGCACGAACGATTGAGGAAAATTCTGCTTTTCTATAATTGAACAGAAATTTTTATAGTTATGCATAAAATCGCACTATAAAATCTAAATATGTAGACAAATCATGTTGATGTATCTACCTTTGATGACAAGCTGGATTCCCGTGATTAACCTTTGTTTTAATGCCAACTAATCTTTAAAGGATGAGGTGGAAATCTTGAGCTTAGCTAGGGAGTTGCGAAGAATAAGATAATATTTCTTTTCAAAAAAATCACATACAATTTTCAAATAAAAAGCATAAAGAAATGAGGTTGATATATTTTATGTATATTTTTATTATATAACTTTCTTTTTCCCTTTGCAATAGATATCAGCAATAGAAGAATATTTTTTTTATAATATAGAGCAAGAAAAAAAAACGTGTCTAAAATTTAAGAAAATGTATACGTGCAATGAAGGGTTTGAAACCAGAATTGACAGACAAATCTTTTGAGCACTAAATATAGAGCAGCATATATGGAAAACTATACTTATAGTCATATTAGACCGTATCTCCCTGTTACGGATTAAGTCACTTTTTCACAATTTTTTTCATGATTCGTTTTACATGATTTTAAGCAACAAATTGTAGCATATTTTCAAACCCTTTTTTACTTTATAACTTTAAATCTGTTTCTAATTATTTGCAAAAGCAGTTTCTTAATGGAGACTCGTCCTTTGACATCATCTTGACATTTAAAAGTTAGTGTCTGGGTAATTAACATCAATTTGCATGTCAGGTATTCGACAAGGTAAATTCACTTTCGAGTCATCGTACTAATTGCTCATATTATAAGTAGTTTTTTCACTCTTTTCTAGCTTTTAGCAATGAAAGAATATTAAGGGATGATGCATTTAATGAAGCAATGGCCACTATTATATGTTATAAGTAATTAATTTTAATCGGTGAAATGAAATAAATTTGAATATTACGACAAAAATACTTTTGAAGATATTGTCGGAATTGAATAAGAATAATACCAGAGCTAACTTATATCTCTAAACAGATATATATATATATATTATTTAAAAATGGAATGGCCGTAATTTTTGTGAATAATATTTTAAATTGTAATTTCCGTAAAATACCAGCATCTCATTTATTTGAATAAAATTCAATTTAAAACTTAAAAAAGTGATTCAATACTCTCCTTTCTTATTAAAAATTTGATAACTCTAGATCAAATGAGCGAGTCTGTAAAAGGCCATTCTCCTTCACACACACAGTCTCCTTTATTATTAGAAGAGATAGAGACAGAAAAAAAAATATATAAGTTTAATAATAGCTTTTGAACTTTTATACAAGCTAAATAAAGTGTTCGAAATACTTGTAGAAATACTATATATACTTTTCTAATATGTAGCTTCCATCAACCAGGATAGGTTTATCTATAAATAGAAATAGTATGTAAGAAAGATAAGAGTTTCTAATGCAACTTTCAAAACTTCGAACCATACTTTTAATAATTTTCCAATTAGAACCTAAAATACATTGTGATAGAAGTTTTCACCAGTTTCTTAAAATTCTAAGATTTTCTTTAATATCTTACTGAAAATATTCGTTGAGAAATATATACTGCGAAATCATTCTTAAAAATAATCATCCCTTTTTCTGCGCTGACATATTTTATAATTTTGATATATCATATTGCATCAAAAGTGAAGAATCTTGTAAAATAACTGAAAAACATTTAGATGGAATTTAGAACCCTCAGCATTTAGAAATAATTATTGAAGAAGTGCTCGCAGATTTAAGAGTAGATTTCAAAATTATCTAAATAATAAACGTCACTTTATCTCAAGGTGGAATATTATTAACCTATCTTATTTTATTTCAGTTGCAATCTGGGGTTATACAAGGCATTGTTTGTTATTTTAAAATTTGGTTTATATATTTTTATTAAACGATGACAGCATTCTTTTAGTTAGATATGAAATATATTTTGTGTAAAAATTTAGCCTAATGTGTAATAATTATTACATTGAAAAGTCCAACTAACTTAACCCAATTAATCGAATTAAAAGGTGGACCAATATCGAATTTAATTGAATTAAAAGGTGTGAAGAGTCTTCTCGTCATAAATTTATGAAATAATATTTATTTATAATTATGGTGATTGGTTTTATTTGTATTTTCTTTACCTTAAAAGCAAATGTATTTGATAAAAGAAACAATATTCAGTTTAAAAAGAAAAATATCAGCTACATTTCATATAATCTTTCTAAAAATGTGGGGGAAAATCAATGTTTTAAGAATCATCAAAGCGATTATAATAAAATATTAATTTTTTAATAAATTTTTTAAAGAAATGTCTGTTTATTTACATAAAGATTTCTAAGAAATAATAAGATGTAAATTTATAAGTTTTTAGAAAATTAAATAATAAGATGTGAATTTTTAAGTTTTTAGATAAGTAAATAATAAGATGTGAATTTATGAGTTTTTAGATAAGTCAGTAATAAAAAGTTAATTTCTGTGTAAGTACTATTGCATTAAATTGAAATATTTCCTCGCTCAGCTGCCATTCATTTTATTTATTTCTTGTTTTTCAGTTCCCCCTGGGGATCCATTTATCATGGATGAACATGGTCAGCGCTTAAGGGATATAATTGGGCCTTATGATGAAGGCGCATTTCTCACTCTAGCGTGTGAAGTGGATGGAGGTAAGAGACTTCCGAATTGCCACTGCATGACACTTCTTTTTATATTATGTGTAATAAATAGAGGAGGAAATAATAAAAATTCTCTTATTATACAATCACGGGGGAAATAAGGAACCACCCAGCTTTATTCGAATATCGTTCATCGTACAATCACAAAAATGATATCATTTAAAAGGAATAACTTATTCTTAAAGAGTTTTTTAGCTAAACATTTCATAAAAGGCATTCCACAATCGAAAATAAATTTAAACTTCAACATACTATTCCTTTGCATAGAATTTCGCGTCCTTTTAAATTATGTGTAGTAAATAAAGGGGAAAACGTCTGTTATTGTACAATCAAGAAGGAAAAAAATTAACTACCCAACTTTATTTTAATGTCATTAATCGTTCAATCACAAAATATGATATCATAACATATTCTTAAAGATTGTTTAGCTAAAGACTTCATAAGAAGCAATATATAGTTGGAAACAAACTTCGAAATTTCAAATGACAATACCTAATGTTTGGATAGAATTTCGCTTCCTTTGTATATTATGTGTAATAAACAGAGGGGAAAATGATAAAAACTTCTGCTATTGTACAATTACGAGGGGAAAAAAAGAGCCATCCAGCTTTATTCTAATATAATTCAATGCTATTGACATCATTCAAAAGGAATTAACTTATTCTTACAGAATTATCAGTTAAGAACTTCGTAAGAGACAATCTAAATATGGAAATACAAATTTCGAAATTTCCAATGACAATACCTATTTTTCGCTTTTAATTTCAAAAATGCATCCAAATTTCTACTTAAAAATCAAATTCCATTAGTCTTTTTCAAATAATTTTAAAATAATGAAATAAAAAAAAAATTTGACTATCAATGTTAAAATAAAATTTTGGACTTTTGTTCACATCAGAAAATATAATCTAGTTATAGGTACAAACTCTTTTGGTAATGAAAGTATAAGTATTCTGCACAGTTTGCTCACATACACAAAAGTAATTTTTTAACATGCTAAGAAAATAAAAATTTAGAATTCAAAAATTTTAAAATAACAACACTCTTATATCTGGATACAAATCATATGGCAAGGCTATTTTATAGGAGCGTGCAAAATTTCAGCTTATTCTTATGGTAGTTTTGCTGTTGCATTAAATTTTCTGTATTGCCTTTAAAACGATGCATTTGGGGCGCATTTACAAATGTCAACATCATTTTATTTGACTTTCAAATGCTACCAGGCATGTTTTTCTTGAATCAAATAGCATTTTCTATGTTGTTGTGAAGTGAAATATACCAAAATATTTCATCAACAGCAGAAATATGAAATAAAAATAAAAATAAGGCTTTCAATTACCATAATGTTTTATTAATAGTAGCTACTTTTAAGATAGGTGACTATGTTAAAAAGTCTATTTTTTTCCAAAACTATGAATTATCTTACTTAATATTCGTAATATTCGAACAAGTTTCTTTATAAAACTATTAAAATTTTGTTTCTAAGTCTATTTTTTGTAAAGTTACACTGATTTTTTACATTTGCACTTAAATACGTTTTAATATAGTTTTACATTTTTAGATGCTATTTTCTCAAACATAGAATATTACAGAATTTTCTTACATAAAACTTCACAAATTAAGAAATAATATGAAATTTTAGTTCAAATTTGGTATATAATCATTTTTTAAAATGTTCTGCAATTCCTGAATTAGGGAATAAGTAATCTAATTATTTAGAAATATTTTATGGTTGTTTTAGTTCTTCACAATTTGAAAAGAAAATGAAAATTTAATGTTATTTATCAGTGGAACGTCAATGTTTAAAAAATGTGAGAAATACTACTTATTTTTTAGTTCAAGAATTAGGTAATATATTTCTTAAGCTATCTGCAAATTTTTTTAAAAAAACATTTCATAAACTTTCAAATTAGATTTTTGCTTTATATCTCTTTTTGGCTAAAAAATACCCTTTTTTCCTTTTTTTGAACAATACTTTTGGCACTTAATATATATTTTTGTTTCATAGATGTCTTTTCAATATTTTTTGTTCAAATATTCAAAAATGTAACAGTTTTTGAAAATTAAAAAAATAATAATAATTCTGAACGTAATCACATAACTTGAATCATAGACACCTTGTAAAAAGGCAGAATTTTTACTCCGGCTCACATGATGTTGCATACAGAATACTGAAAGTGTAAATTTCATTTCCTAATAAATGCTTTGTAAGTTTATAACTTGTTTAATATTATAAACATATTGACCGAATTTTTTATCTTTATAATTAATACTCAATTAACTCCATATTTAGTAATAAGATTAAGGCAATTTGTGTACATTTAAATTTGTTGATGTTTGTTTATGTGCTCAATATTCCTTAAAAAATGTAAAATTTCTTGAAATTAATGTGCCGTTAATTATTATAATATTTTACATAATCATAAATGGAATATGAAAAATTCAAAGCATCATTAGATACCGCATTTAGTATTAATTCCTTTAGTTGTAAAATATATCTTACGTTTATTCCATTTTGTAAGAAAATGAAGAATTTCAAATAATTTTAATGATTCACGAAATATTAATTAATAGGTTAAAATACCATTATTTTTATCAGTATAAAACCTGGCGTTTTTTACTTAATATTTAAATGAAGGACAATAGCGGTTCAAGTAAAATGTTAAAACAAGAAATTTGAATTCACTTGAATGGCGAAATGAATAAATTGATCGGAAGATAAAATTTTGGGATAGTTTCTCTTAATAAGCAAAAACAATTTTATAACATATGTACACATAATTTTAAATGAAATTCATTTTTAAATTAATGCATTGTTGAAAAAAATGGTACTTCAAAAGAAAACAAGAAACTATCAATAAGTTTTTACAAAATATTTGCGGATATTTTTTTTTAATTTGAACTCGATTATATGAACAATAGGGATTTGTTAAATAATTCTGTTTCTGCATATTAAAGTACTGTTCTTATATCTTCTTTAACTCCCACCGGAGGCCCTACAAAAATGAGAAAGATAAACTTCAGGTATGATTGTTGGTTCTTGCTACTCTGGTGCGTAGATAAAAAGGTAGAGGTTGGCTATCTTTCATCGATGATGTGAGGTACTTCTCTCAGGAAGGATTGTACTGATTCACGCATAGTTCACGCCAGTGTTGCTGTCTGGATGGTCCGATCATTCAGTTTTTTCCCGTGTGCCCTAGGGCGAGTTGGAGCAGTTAGTTTGTGATTATATTCTTTAGAAAATAATTTGTAATTTTTAAGAGATTAAGCAAGTATCTATTATCAATTTTTTAAAATTATATTGTTTTTGATTATAAATATTTATTCAGATGAGAAGCATAATATATGATGAATAAACATCTTTAAAATAAAACAATAATAGAAATTAAAATAATGTAAGATTTGTGTCGGTAACTAGCTTATATCCTGTATATGTGTCTTTATATAAAAAGTATAATGTGTCTCCATATAAAAGTTTCATATAATATTTCGCACTCAAAAAGCATTTGTCTAAAACAATCAGTTGGCAGTATAGCATGAAAAAAAATTTATTTACATTTATTAGTAAGGGAAATGTGCAACTTTTTTATATGCACTTAAAATAAAGTGGTATATTGTTCCATGTCTATGGGGATCATAGCAAAGATCATAGGAATAGAATATTCTAATAAAGAAATGCAGGATTAAAGCAATCAAAAATAAAAAATAACTACTTTTTTTTCTCTCAATGAAATATTAAATTTAATAATAAAATTAATATTTATTTTATACAACAAAAAATATATTGCAATTCCTTTTCCGTTCATATAATAAAACTTTCCATTTGGATGCTTTTAGCGTAATGGCATTTCAGTCGCAAATTCAATTTAAATAGAACTTTCAATGTTTTTGAATATTTCTTTGTAGAAAATAAACAAATTTCTTTCGGAAATTTTTACAGTAAACATTTTTCATAAATGAAATAGCAATCGATTTAAACCTTAAAAATCGAAATTTATCATTTACTTTCAAACTGTCACAAATATATATATATATATAATTTCTTTCTTTGGAATAAAAAATTAACTCAATTAGGAATAGATATCACATATATTTATTTTGATCAAAGCTATCACGTAAAATCTACAGTAAATAATATAACATAAATTTTGATTATAATTCAAATTTTTATTATAACATAACAATGAAATAAGAGACATTGTCCAGCTTGAACAACTGATCCTATAATACTCAAACATCCCATGTATCAAAACAATAATAAACTCTAGTGCAACGAGATATTGGGTTGTTCGGAAAGTAATTTCGTTTTTTCCCGACAGAGGATTTAATTGTATTTTTTGCACCCAACTTCACATTTAAGCCGTATAATTTTTATATGCTTTGAGAGCTCATATAGCAAGGCTTGTGTGTGAAAAATTCCAATTAATTCTACGCAGTAGTTTTTGGTTGGTGCCCTTTTAAATATGGAGAGCGATAAGCAGCATTTTCGACATATCGTACTGTTTTACTACAGAAAGGGTAAAAATGCTGTTCAAGCCAGAAAGAAATTGACCGATGTGTATGGAAAGGTGTGTTGACAGTATGCCAGTTCCAGAACTGGTTCGCTAAATTTTTTAGACGGTAAAACCTTCACCTCAAATGAGGAGGTCAAAAACCACCTCGATCAGTTTTTTGGCAGCAAAGACCAAAACTTTTATGAGCGTGGAATGATGCTACTACCAGAAAGATGGCAAAAGGTGTTGGACCAGAACGGTCAATATATAATTTAATAAAGTATTTGCTTATTATACAAAAACTGTCTTTCATTTCCACACACACACACACACACACACACACAAAAAAACGAAATTACTTTCCAAACAACCCAATAATTTTATTTTTACTTCCACTCAATCCGAAACAAATCATCTAATCTCGAACTAACTGATATTCAGTCTATCTATCTCAGTTAGTCTTTATATCATCCAAAAAAGCCAAAACTAACCGCTCATCAGTATATAGTGTAGCACATAATTATATACAATCTAAACTTCTCTCTATACACTGATCAGTCTATAATGTTCAGAAAGAATATCCTGTACCAGTATATGGAATAAGTAGAATGTCTATCATACATCACTGATTTAAAAAGCTGAAACAAAACTTGCCATATGTGCACAATGAAGATATAATATATATGTGAATTTATTGAATGATATACAAAAAAAATCAAATACCACCGATAGAATTGTAATTTATACTGGTATCATTTTATGTAAGATTTCTTGATATCATTTTTTTAGCTTTGTTGGGATAAGCAGAATGCCTATCATACATCACTGACATAAAAAAACTGAAATAAAACTTGTTACATAGCCATTATGAAGAAATGATATATATGTCCATTTAATGAGTGATACAGAAAAAAATAAAACTTTAATATATACTGGTAACATTTAATGATATTATTTTTTTATTGTTTTGTTGGGATAAACAGAATGTGTACCATACATCACTGAAAAGCTGAAACAAAACTTGCCATACGGACAATATGAAGAAATAATGTAATGTGATATACAAATTTAATAAGCAATATACAAAAACATCAAGTATCACCGATAAATCGGTAATTTATACTAGTAACCTTTTATGTAAGATTACTTGATATTAATATTTTTTTTTCTGAAATGCTACATCTTGATAACTCCATCTTTTTCTGTCTTCTCAATACCAAATTATTTTTTTTATGCTGTAACCTTAAAAAATTGCATATGAAGCACTTTCTTTCAAACGAAAATGGATGATATTAGTTAGAAAATAAAATATAAAAGACTACATTTCATCTTTACAAGTTAGAAAACTTTTCCTTATAGGTTACAAAATAGGCAGCAGAATAGGTACTGAACACAAAATATCGAGATGACTTTTATGTCTAGACTAGACTTTTGTTTGTAGGATTGTTGTGAAAGAAAATTATATAATTTCTTGAATGTGACAAACAGAGGCAATAAATCAGTTTTCTGCACATCTTCCAAAGTTTTGCACTTATTCACATTTTCCACTTACGCGGAAAGCAGAAAATATAGAAAAATGATGGATGGTCTTAGATAAGAATGATGGATGGTCGATTTTCATAAAACTTTATGAGAACAGATGATTCCAATAACAATGCAAAGGAAAAATACTATTATATAATAATTTTCATCATTTATGATCTTAGGATCACACTGCTTTTCATAATATATATAAATCTATTCAGCAATTTTAATTTCTTTTATGGTTGTCAAATAGCTTTGAAAATCTCATAATTGCATCTCTTTTCCTATGGTCCATATATCAAAAAGAAAGAAGAAAATTTAATGTGTTTTTGGCTTTTGATGTCAAATGGGATTTATGTTTTTATTGTTGAAAACTCCATTCATTTTCTTTTAATCAAACATTATTCAATTATTCTAATTACTTTTGCTTCTTTAATCGGTAACTAAATAACATTATTCCAAGTTCAATTTTAATTTCTGTATAATCATTCTACTTATTGAATATTTTCCCAAATGCTATTCTAATATCTCAAAATCGTTTGCACGTTCAATTTTAATTTCTAAAGCATTTGCCGAAAACAGCATGATTTATTATGCATCAGTGCTCTACGTATTCAATCAAAACTGAAACCGCTTTCAGCTGAGGTCATTTTATATGCTTTATAGGATGTTCCACCACATTCATCCAGGGGATGTATTTACATAAGTGAATTTTATATTAAAACATAAGATTCGAAATATTGAAGTATAAAGACTAAAATTTAGGGGTTTTAGTGTTGAAGAGCAACGCTCTACCATTCGCTTATCGAAAAATCAGCTCATCCTGTTCAATATTACTAAAAATTGAAACAAATGATTAGTAATTAATTTTGAAAATATTATCTTAGTGTCATTTAAAAGACAGCAGTAGTTTTTGGAACATTCTTTTTTTACATTTAAAGTATTTCCAAAAATGGTTTTACTTCTACTTGTTTTGATGTATCATGGGTAGATTTCGTTTTTGTGCAATTAAAACCAAACTTCTAATTTTGATTTTCCGATCCTATTTGTTCTAGCACACTTAGCTTAACCCATCAAACAAGGGCAAAGTTTAATATGTCATATTCTTTTAACTAAGACAACCTCAGAGTACTTAAGTATCACTTGAGGTATAAATCTGAATTATCTTCGGTATATAAGGATATATAAATCTACTTCATAAGGAATTTTTAATTGAAATTTCTCCGCATTTGTGTTGAGGCTTCTGAAAAGTACTAACAAAACTTTTAAAAATCAGCCAGATTCTAGCGAGAAATTATTAGCTAAAGCAATCAAAGGTCTTCCTATTTTTTAATATCACTATTGAAAATATATTTAGAGGGTTTTATAAATAGCTGTTATATTATGAATAGTTTAAATATAGTTAGCTGTTTCTTTTATTCATATCGTTCAGCCTTATTCATGCCATGCCTCTACTTTTAAAGGAAACGGTGAGTTACTTCAAATCTTCGATATTATTATATGCTTTTTTGTAATAGCCAGATTTTAGTTTAACCACTTTATCAGAGTTATTGGATTTCGAAAAATCTATCTTCTACATATGATAGTCTTATCTTCTGTCTTGAGGCAAGTCTTCATATTATCATACACACTCTGGAATCTTCGGAAATAGAGATTTGCCATGCATAATTAATTTGTCATACATCTACTAACCACAAACCAATTTTTAGAATAATTTATATGGATTCAGATACTTTGTATATCGGATAAAAATATGAGAAATAAATCACTTTTTTTGCTTTAAAAAGACTTAAGCATGAAGTAAAAGTTTATGGACAAAATCAATTGCAAATATAGTGTAATATTTAAAGAAAAGTACTTGAGTGCACTAAGAGAAAATCACCAAAAATGTCATGTTTATTGCAATCAGCGATTAATCACCAAAAGGTTTGTCAAAGATGTTATGAGGATTTATTCGCAAGTGGCATGTGATTAAATCAAGAATTCGCCAATAGCATGTGATTAAAGCACATGCACCTTATCCTTATTGGAACCTAATCCTTATTGCACAATCATTACTACTGTAAGAATTTTAATTAATGCTTCGCTTACAACAATCGGCAAATTGTTTTTTCTCTTCAATTTTTGAAATGTAACTATCCACAAATTATTAAAAATATCCTTGGTAGCTAAAAGTCCTTCCAAAATAATAAATCATGTCAAGTTTATATATTTAACTTTTTATATTTTTGAGCATACGAAATCACAATCAATAATCATAAAAAAATTTCTAAAGGAACTTTTATGACACTAATTCTCAGATGCGCTCTAAATAATAAATGTAGAAAATGTTTGACTTAAGATGACATTTGAAGTTAAGGAACTAAATATGATTAATAGACTAAGATAATCAATGTAACCATCGAGGACTTGAGTTCGTCTAGAAACTTTGTAACTAAGCGGACATCATGAATTTGTAACTAGATTGTCAAGCAAAAGTCTGCTCACCCATTTTACGTATCAGAGAAGGGGAAAACTGTATATCCTATTCAAAATTAGACAGCTTCCATTTATTAACTTGATTTATAACCTTAATTCAGTAGCCGAGAATAACACCTAAAAGAGAAATGGTTCTCATCAAGAATTGCTTAAATCTTGACGGAGAACTCTGTGAATAACCCCAAATGCCGTAACGTGTTGTGAATTAAGAGAAAAGTTTAACATGAAAGTGAATTTTTAACTACTTTTATCTTGAGTCAAAGTGTAGCTACTGACAGGACAATTCCTCGTGGAAGTTTTCTTGAAAATGTTTTTATCTAGTGTGCATCAATAATAAATTAGGTTAAAGCTTTTCCATGCGAAATCAGGCGTTTCTCTGCTGTTAAAAAAGATAAAAATAAACACAATTATCTTCAGAGGAATAAATTAAAAATTTCTTAAAATCAATGTCATGGGTTTAAAAAGAAAAATTGGTTATAATTATAATTAATTCTAATGCATTAACTTAATTTAAAGACATTGAATAAATGGATTTAGTAAAACGATTGTTAGAGAAAATCGGTCGAATCATTACATGTTTACATAATTTAATCTTAAACATGACTTGATTATATAAAAAGACAGAGCCTATTTAATTTTGTAATGCACTAGACATTTTGTAGGCGTTAAATGTCTAGCGCCTTAAAATTGTTTAAAGGAATTATACCATTTACAAAATTTCTGTTACAATAAAAAAAATATCAAAAGATTTACAACTACAAAAATTTGGACAAGCATAAATAATAGTCAGAATTTTAATCTCAAAAGCCAAATTAGCGAAAAAATCTGAAGTTTACTATCTTCAGGTAAGTAAGTAAAAATGGAATATTCACCTCTAATAACTAGCATTGTTGATTCTTCCCATATATATATCAACAATTAATGACTGATGCTCAAAATAAATAGGAGAAACTAAATCATATTTTTTTAGAAAATTTGTGGGTGTTTTTTTTAACCTCTTGTAAAATTTGTAAAATTGAAACAGGTTGTGTTGCTTGACATTCGATGATATTACCTAAAAATGCATTCTTCTGTAATTTCTAAATAAGATTTTATAATCTTGATTAATTACCTTCATTAGTTATAAAAAATTCGAACAAAAAAAATTAAGATTGAATAAACTTTTATCAATTTCTGATATTATTTCTCATTGTAATGGATAAAATATTGCATGAAGATCCAGCATCAAAACATAACGCTTCATAATCACTTGATAAACGATGTATTATTCAATTATTTTTATGAAACTTAACCAAAGCAGAAGTTACGAAAGAGCCTAAACATCGAATTACAAATCATTCCATCTCAAAGAATGAGAGAAACATAGCAAATAATTCATTTTAGCGAAAAACGTTTCTCATATCCCATCTTCCCCGAAATTGGTTTCGGGTACATAATCGATAGTCTTCTCTCGACCACAAATCTCAAAAATGAAAGGTTAGAAGCATATATCTTCCAGAAACGGATCCGCAGTTGGAATTGTGGGAATGCAGACCGTCATTATCCTCCATCTTTGTGATGAGATACTCCGAAATTTTGAGTGCGGTAAATCCTTTGATATATTAAATGTCTCATTCATGCTGGATGACAGCAGCTTCAAGTAATGAATCCTTTATCCTTATATTGTGGGTGAAGTCAGGATTCATTCTGAAATATTTTTAGAGAAAATGAGAAATGGGTTGAGTATGGGAAATATATGAATTTTCATTTTTATTCTAATGTAATAATAATACTATCGAAAATGATTTGTTATTGGAATGATTTGCTGAAGTCAAGAATTGGTTCTAGAACCATTATTTTTGTATTTATAAAAACAAATTTCCTAGTTTTTTTTCAATTTCAAAATATATCACCATAAGATTTATTTAAAACTAGTAACTGTTGATGACCAGATAATTTTCTTCTGAATACTGGTTCAATAATTATCAATTAAGTTTCTTATGCAAAGCTTTATGACTATAATTTGCCGAAGTAAAACATTTATCACACGTTTTGCACATTAATAACTTGAATGATTTATTTAAAACTAGTAATTTTTGGTAACCAGATGTTTTTTTCTGAAATATCAGTTATATTAATTAATAATTAAATTTCCTGTAAAAACTTTATGCTCATAATTCGCTGAGGAAAAACATTTATCAACGTTTTACATATTAATCATTTTAAATATTTATTTCAAACTAGTAGCTTTTGGTAAACAGTTGGTTTTCTGGAGCTATCGGTTCTATTAATAATCAATTAAGTCTCTTATGCAAAGCTGTATGTTCAATTCCTCGAATAAAAATATTTACCAGACGTTTAGTCGCTTTTACTTAAGTGCTATATATTGATACGAATCGTTCTAATTGGAGCTATTCCCATGACATCATAGAAATAAAAATATGACTATATGGTTCATCAACATTCTGGCTATTATGGTACATCCTATATTTTAAATAAATCACACAATTATTATAAAAAAATCTTCGAATCCTTAACTCTCAATAACGGAATGAATGTTTCGCGATTACATATTTCAGGAAACAAAATCGACTGTAATTCAACAATGAAATCTATCAGTGAAAGGTTCTAAAAAAAACATTTTTAGGGCATTTTTAAAATTGGAAAGAAAAAAAATTGCCCTAAAATAAAATTACAACGACTAAAGAGAAAATATTTTGCATTTTAAAATGGTTTAAAATTTGTTAAAATGTAAAAATTTGTTTGGGTCAATAATCTGTCATGAATTTCCATTTCAATAATTTGCCCTGAAAAGCTCTAAAACACAACATATATTATTATTTCATTACTATCCACTTTTCACAACTTGTATTTAATATCAAATAAATGTTTTATACCTAACTCCACATTCATGATTCCAACTTCAAGGTCTTTTGATGCATGAAATTTTCTTAACAAGTTTTGTTCAATACGTAAGTGAACATGTTTCATGGAAACCAATCCCTAGGCGTCATAGCGTATTAATTCTTTGAACTGGGAAAAGTAAATCACGGCATAGTTATTTATTCATGTAATAGGATTCGCTTATTGCTCTGAAAAATTGATATATATAATTTCTTTAAACATAATTTCACTGGAATATTTATCTGCATTTTATTAATATTCTGTAGGCATTTTAACAACAAGAATTTTAAAAAAATAATATAAAATAAATAAACAGTCAAAATGATCCACCTTCTTTAATGGTGCTTATAAAGAAACCATACCGATGTAAAGGATTTAAAATATAATCTTCCACGTCTCACTTTTTTGCATTATTTTAATTTTAATTTTCGTATTCATCATATGAACAACTTAGATATTAAACAGAATTCTTCTTCTATAGCTTTCACAATAGAAGAAAATCAAAACTAGCTTTTGATGAAAAAGTAAAAACTATTTGAATCTCAGGACAGCAATGTGATGGATTGTTGGAAAAATTAGACAAAAAAAAAAAATTCAAAAAATTAACCGATTGAAAAAATATTTTGCATGATTGTTAAATTGGTATAATTAAGAATATATATATATTTTTTTAATTTTAAATGCACAAATAATAATAAAATGTAAAAAAATCATTATAAATATAAAAATAATTATATTTGTGTCTTCATATTTTCTGAAATTATTGGATAAAACCCCAAAAACTTCAAATAAATTAATGTGTTAATTTTTTTTTAATTCAAGTGAACACAAGTGTCATAATTTTCTTTTAGTTAAAATCATGTGACTAGAAGCATTCTTTCAAATAATTATAAATATATTTGTGTTACGACATTTTCTAGCGAATAAAGATTTTCATGATAAATTAGTATAAAAATCATAACTGTTTTTTATATATGGATTCAAATGATTCTTTCAATGTTGAAACTTATATATTCCTATGTTCAGACAGAATAGAAATGTTTGATTTGATATTACCCAATAATAAGTTATTACATAGCAGAGTTGCGCAATGTAATGCAAATATTACATAGTGGAATATAAGAATTACATAATAGATTCAGATTCTGTATAATAGGAATACTTATTTATTTATTAATTAAAGCGTCATATAAATTATTAATGAATATTTTGTCTAACAGAACTGTTCTATTCAACTTTAGGTTCAATGCTTTCTCGGCATCTTCAATTTAAAAGTGTTATGGGCAATAGTTTGGAAAAATTCATAATTGAAGTAACTTATAAATCAGTCTACAGCTAGATGGAAATATTATAATGTGAGGAATTAATTTGAAAAACAAGATAAATATAACAGCGCATTCCAAGATTGCTTTTGATATATCAAAGCTAAGCTAATGATATTGGTTAATCTGTTCAAAGAAAAGTATGGGCTTGAAATAAATCTGCTTTGATTTCCAAACAAACACAATACTTACATTCAATATATTATATTTTGAGGATATTTGTAGGAAAAATGAAAAAAATGATAGCAATTTTTTTTCAAATTTTCGTGTATTTTATTTATTTCATAGCCATAACATGAATGTAGTTGGGAATAGATTGATTCTGATTCGTGGTTAAAGTTTGTACTTAAATCTCTCTTCACACAAATTTTTCACAAGCTTATTTCAACACCAATGGCATTTATTAAGCGCTAAACTATCTTTTTGCAGATTTCAAGGTTGGGTTTCTTAGACTCTGAACCTTCTTATTCTGAGAGGAAAGAAAATAAGCAATATAATTTTTAAGATTCATTTAAGATATTTTAATACATCATAATGTAATAAAATTATATTTATTATTTTATTATATGTAATCAAAGGTGGGAAAATTATATTTAGAGATAAAATTATAGTTAAAGTGATATTTCAATTGCTAATGAGCACTGTATTTCTTGGTTGCTGATTTCTCAATTTCATTGTATGGGTGATGAGACTGAAATTAAGACTATGAATATTAGGAAGATTCTTGATCCATAAGTCATTCAAGAATAAGGTTTTACATTTTTGTATATAAATTTGCTGGAATAGTTCAACCTTTTGGAGATTCTTGTTGAAATGTTCAGTTTGTATGGAAGATGAAATTGGGAATGAGATTATGAATATTAGGAAGATATTTGATTCTTTAGTCTTTCAAGAAAGAATCTTTATATTCTTCAGCAGAAATCTGTTAGATAATTTCAAACTCTTGAAAAATCTTATTGAAAGTTTCAAGTGAAAAACGAGGCAGCCAGAATTTTAAGGTTTTATTTGGATCTGATTATCCTAACAAGCATATGCATATTCTTATATTGTTTGTTTTTGTAGTCCATATTGTTTATCAATGTATGTGTATGCTACAATTTATAAGCAAAAATGTTGCTGGTATTAAGACTATGGAAACACACTTATCGAAAATACAATTCTTTATACAAAATCATCAGATCGTGATGATTTAATCATTAGTATCATGAGATTTTTATTTAAAGTCCATAATTCCACACAGCTAGGGATAGCACATCTTCCCCGTGATCTGGGCGTCCCGGATTCGAGTCTGGTTCGGGAATGATTGTTTTTTACCTTGTGTTATATTTGTGAGGTGTGTGAAAGAGCCCCCCCCCCCCCACGCACTCTTGTAAAAAGACGTTGTGCAAGCGAGTGTGTGAGTGTCATTTTCATATGAGCAAAAGACAGACTTCTGCCCTCGAATGCTCATGGGTCGTTACCCTCAGAAGCTACTGCACTACTCTTTTCCTAATTTCTTGGAATTGGTTTGAATTGGAGTTCAATCCAAGGGGGAGGGATAAGCAACTACAACAGCAACGCTCATAGATTCAGTTATGTTTATATTTTTTATCTAGTAATCCACGGATTCATATAATCATGATTTGATGTATATCATCACGTTTCTTACTGTCTTTTGCAGATGTGGGGATATGGATCGATTCTTCAGCGTAAGTGTTATGAGCTTTCAAAAACATCACAGCATTTTAACAAGAACAAGGGTGGATTTATTTTATACAAAAAGAAAAAGTAAGAAAAATAATAGAACAAGTAGAAGTATCTCTTTCGAGTTGGGAAAGAAATTTTAAGTTCCTGCCAGTCATATTACATAGTGGGTAGTGATACAGCAGTCCCCACACAGATTGATTCAAGAATTTTGAAGCCGTCGGTAGTTAAATAGAAATAAGTGTTTTGTATTCTTTTGGAAAATAATCTCTAGATACTTTGGATCATGGGCTACATGAAATGAATGTATTCTAAATTTAATCTTCTTCTTTATGATGATAAGTTTCTTTCTTGTAATATTTCCCCAAATGAGTTTTGCTCGGTTTGTTTCAGGAGATCCTTCCCCAGAAGTCACGTGGTGGAGAGGTACAACCTTGCTAGACGACAGCTTCAATGTCACGCCACAAGGATTTGTGAGAAATGAACTTTTTCTTTTCGAGCTAAGAAGATCGGATTTACTTGCCGAATTCACGTGCCAAGCAACAAACACCAATCTTACAAGACCGAGAACATCAGCAGTTCGCTTAGATCTAAACTGTAAGTAAAATATGTTTCTAGAAAATATATGTAATGAAATATCACTAATAAGCTATTTTGTTATCTCACTGAATAGAAAGATCAGTTCTTAAAATTTCTTTTTATCTTAATTTGTGCTG
Source organism: Argiope aurantia (assembly GCA_026543865.1). Classification (NCBI taxonomy): domain Eukaryota; kingdom Metazoa; phylum Arthropoda; class Arachnida; order Araneae; family Araneidae; genus Argiope; species Argiope aurantia. The sequence continues at coordinate 40,111 of JAPMOR010093627.1, forward strand.
ATATTATATTGTAATAAAACAAAACAATAGTTCATTTTAATTATGAAAGCTTATTAGATTTCGGATTACTTATTTGTGTAATAATAAAAGAACAAGTGTCTAGGGAAATTGTTTTAATTAAGACTACTAGGCATGAGTTAGTTTCCTTATTTTGGAGAATAAGAGTCTGCTCTTTGTAATTCAATATTAACGTCCTTATTTCATATTACATTTCTGTCGCATCATGAAAAATATTAGAATTGACATCATGATTCTAATAATTCACTAGACAATAAAAATATGTTACAGTTATTAAGATTCTTAATTGAAGTCTTATATGAAGGAAATTAAAGTTAGAGAAAGAGCTTTATTAATAAAAATATAAAATGCCAGTAAGATTCGTAACCGGAAATAATAAGAAATCATGACAAAAAAACTTTTAATATTTTGGGGCTGATGAAATTAAAGAAAATAACGTAATTACATAAGATATCATGTTAAAAATATTCATGCATTAGAAAATTGGTTGAAATAATTGGATGACTTTAAAAAACAATTGATACATTAAAGTGAAAAATAATTGTTTTGATCCAATGATGCATGCTGTAATTTAGAAATTTTAAAGAACTTATATACAACAAAATTCTTTTGCTTGACAATATGCTTTACAAAACATGAAAGAATTAGAAATAATATTTTAATTAAATTTTTATTGAAGGAGATCAATCAATACATATATTATTTTAGAAATTATTAAAAAAATCCTAAAATAATATTTTCTCTAGTTTCCTAATAACTCTCCATCTCAATTATTCGGCCAAATGATTTCTGGAGGTCATGGTTCTGAATTGGTTATCCAAAATATCTTATCACTGTATCAAAATAAAATTTAAAGATTTGCTCTTCAACATGCAATTTATGCTCCTCGTAGATGATATATTTCATTTTCAGTACCATTAACGAGTATATTGCAGTTTCACTCAGCACCTCTTTATGACACAACATACTTAAATTTTATATGGCTTGGCTCATTTTTAAATGTATTTATCGCTACTTTAATGATTTTTCCTTAATTTGGGGAAACCAATGAGATTTTTTTCCCATTGCAAAATAATAAATGTTTGTGTAACTCTCATTATTACTTTCTTCGGGATAAAAACTGATTACCTCCTCTTTGCAAGAAATTAATTTTTTTTCCTCTTGTGAATAGATATTTACTGATCATGATACATTGTGCGCGTCATAGTGATTTTATTTAACACTGCATTCCGGATACTTAAAACATTTTTTTCAAGAAATATGTAATTCAAGAATGAAACCTTGGGAACATATAAAATGTTAGCATACATTAGTTCAGATAATATCATCGTAACTTGCACAGTCAGAATTTCAAAATACAGATAATAAAACGATATGGAACTCCAGTGAATTGATTATAAAATATAAATTTAGATTTTATCGCCAATAGTAAGAATAATTTCCCAAAAAATTACTATAAATGTAAGCACCTCGGTTTCACAATAAAACAAAGATTAATTGATTGCCCAAGAGTTGCATTTTTGAATTATGAGTAGCAATATAAGATGGGTTATTGAAACTTTTACGCAAATCTCTAAAATTTTGTTAAATTATTTTTCATTAAGATTCTACTGTAAAAAATAAACATCAAGTTATCTTCAATTATTAATTAATTTATCAATTATTAATTCAAACTTATTAAAATTTTTTATTTAAATGTGCTTCAAATAGTTTCTCCACTAATGATTTTTTTAAATTTCAGTTTTAGAGATATTACATGTGGAAGAAGAAATCTTTCAAAATTCCGTGAAAAGTTTTTAATCTTAAAAGTGCAAAAAAAATTCTAAAAACTTTGGTCTACAATTTGAAAAGCAACATTCATTTAGTGATTGGCAGTTATTATTTTTTTTTTTTTCAATAAGTGTGTTGTGAAATAATATTCGCACTTTCGGTTCTATAAAATGAAAAATTCTATGGAGATCCGAATGAAAAATATTCATTTTCATCACAAATCTACTTATATTTATTACTACATTAAATATATATTTTTAAGCGAGAAACGGCCTTCAATATCTTATTATTCATTTCCAATCTTGCAAGATCTAACGAAAAATACTTGTTTTGCAGTGTACTACCACCTTATGCAGCCTGACTTATCCTTTTTTATTCACTTATATACTACATCCCAAAAGATTACAAACCCGAAGTATTGATTGTTCTGTAATATCGATCTATAAATTTGTTATTATTTTCTTTAATCAAGGTATGCGTCAAACTCTGATGTTCTACCAACAAAGAAAATATGATGGCTGCTTTTTTTCATTCTTATTGATATTTGAAATTTCGGTTACTTTCATATCCCTGATAAAAATTTTCTCTTTTATCAGTTTTTTTTCAACAAAGGTTAAAAAGTACTTGACAATAACTTCCGTTTTTTTTTATCTCTCGGAACATTCATTTTTGGAGCTGATTTTCTACTTCCACCAAGCGGTTTCTTAAGCTCATTTGTAATTATTTTCTAACGTTTTTACTTTATAATGTAAATTATATTTCTTGGATTTTTTTATCAATCTATTCACCATTTATCGATTTATAAAGTTTTAATCTCAAAATACATAAGGAATCAATAATGTAAGAAAAAAGAGTTCACATTTTCAAATAATGAGTCCAAAATAAATACTGCAACTATTTCAGATGAAAAACTAGAAACATTGAACACTAGAAAAAGATATTTTTTATATTAAAAGAAGGTTGTAATATTTGATTGAAATGATAGTTTTATTTTGCTTATTATTTATTTATTTATATTTTTTTATTAGATCAACATAGTGAAAATTATAAATAAAAAAGAAAGTAGTTTTAATAAAGAAACGTTTAAATATTATAATCATATTTGCTGGTAAACCTGTACATAAAACTATAAAAAATACATTTTGAAGTATTTCATAAAGTTTTGGAAAAGTATCACATTGATTGATTACACATGTTGATTTTTTTATGAATTTATGAAATTATTTTTTATTTAATATTGTTAAAGTTTGAACAGATTTCTTTATAAAATCGTTAGAATTTTGTTTCTATGTCTATTTTTCTGAAGTTGCATTGATTTTTATAACTGAATTTACATACATTTTAATGCTGTTTTACATTTTTCGATGTTTTTTTTGAAATTCTAATCCTTGAAAGAATTTTCTTACAAAAAATCTCATAAATTAAAATCGAATACATATTTTTGTTCAAATTTGGTATAATAATTTCTTTATATGTTCTACAGTTCCTGAACTTCAAAATATGTAATCTCTTCATTTAGAAATATTTTATAATTGTTTTAGTGCTCCACAGTGTGAAAAAATAGAAATTTCGTATTATTTATCAATCGAACTACCAATATTTATAGAATTGATTGAAATACAACTTAAGTTTTAGTTCAGGATCTACATAATGTATCTCTTAAACTATGTGCAAAAATTTAGGCAAATCATTTGATAAAATTCTAAACTAGAAGATTTTTGCTTTATACCTCTTTTTAGAAGAAAAAAAAAGCCCTTTTTCTCAATTTTTTAAAATACACTTTTGCCCTTTTTTGTATATTTTGGTTTCTTATATGTTTTTCTATCTTTTTTATGCATATATATATAACCATTTTCGAATTTTTTTCAAAAAATAAAACTCGAACGTAGTCTCATAATTTGAATGCTATTTTCAAGATTTAGCCAAATGATTTGGAATTGTGAATAAGATTTAAATTATATGGTATGGTCTAATCTATGTGCAAACATTATTACAATGTATGTTCCGTTCCTTACTTTTTTTGGAATAATAAAGATAGTATGTTCAAAACTAGCTTACTTTCTATCTATAGAGGAATGGTGGAAAAATTAATTGACACATAAATTATATTGTCACCATGATGAACTCAATTCCAAATGAAACTTAACTACCGGAAAATACGGTTAGTGAATATAAGAATTCTTCTGTTTTAATACCAAATAATTCATGGCTCAGATATTCTAGATTAGGATCTGCAATGTCATTTTATTTCCTAGGTGACTGTTTTTAGTAGTCACAGAATGTTTCAGACACAATGATCATTCGGAATTCAATGTCGTATAATATATCCTTTGCTTATTTCTGCAATTTCTTTATCATTATGAAGGAGTTTATATTTTGTGATATAAATAACTTTCGACAAACTGTTTTTCTAGATTTCTTACACTTAGTTGGGCATACATATTACATTTCTAAAAATATCCAGAAAGCGATTAGTTATTGTCTGAGCTGACAATAAATAAAAGAATAAGTTTTCCGAATTTTACAAAGTTTTTTAATGCATTTTAAGAATTGGAGCTGCTAAATTTATCAAAGGAATAACGGATGAGAAATTAATAAGCGATACAGTGTTAATTCCTTTGCTTTATTCATACAAATATTTTGATAACTAAATAAATATATTATTTAAAAGTTCAGTAATTTTTTTAAACTTCTGATCGAAATATTAAGCTTTATTTCGTATGCATGGTTTTTTGTATCTATTAATACAAACAGATGTTGTCAGTGAGTTTTTATTTATTTTTTTTATTACTAGCCGCCTTTCGCAACCTGGACAATATTAGTGATTTTATAGGCTATTAAATGATTAATATGGTATAAATTTTAGTTTCTTGTATACGACGTAAAATCATGACTAAGTAAATCATTCTGCAACAAATTAATGTGGGTACAAATATTATATACTATGTGTATATACTATGAAATATAAATTGATGCGAAACTCCTATTTCAGAATTAATGATTAAAAAAAAGCAATTTTTTTATCTTAATTTTAACATTGGCAAAAGCACGCCATTGAATATTTTGATGGATGAGTTTGAATTTCGTAACATTAAAAGCATCATAACATTATAAAATAAACTTGAAGAATTTATTAAAAATAAAATATGTATAGAAATAAAATCGATATCATTAAAAAAGTTTCAGAATTTCACGATAAGGCAAAGACCTTTTTAGGAAATTAATAGTTTTGGAAGCCATCTATTTCTATTTAGGAAACTCATAAGGAGAATATATAGTGTTGTTTAAGCCTACTTTCACTCTTGATTATTAAACTTTCCAATTTATACTCATTTTTTAATTTCATTTACATCTTCTAACTGAATGAAATGTTTCATAGGGCAAGCTATATTTATAATTCGATAATTTTATTTAATTAGCGAAGATCTGAATTAAGTGTAACTGAATAACCATATATATAATATATAAGAGAGAGAGAGAGAGAGAGAGAGATTATTTTGTAACAGACATTTAACATAGTAAACAGTTTTTAGTAATTTCGATTTTGTGCTTCAAGGATAAAGAATCAGAAAGATGAACAGTTCTTAAATAAAAAAGATGAATGAATAATAATAAGAAGAAATTCAGATTTCCTGTGAATTTAAAAGTAGAAGTTCCCACATTAAAATTTCATTATAATAAACAAATAAACATTGTGGAATGAGTAATTAAACGATGTGTTTCTTTTTTGTTATTAAAAGAAAAGCTAAAATAATCATACTTTTCTTTATATAAATTAAAATTTTGTTCATTTCCTAATTTTTAATCCTCATTAAATTTAACTATAAACTATATACTTAAAAATAATATTCAAAAGCATAATATTTTCAAATACTTAGAAAATTGGGAAACATAGAATTTCTTATAAATAAATTTTCTACGAAGAAGGAACATGGAGGTGAATAAATTAAATATTATTATTTTTCATGTAAATCAGTTTGGAATCTTTCCAATTATGTAAAAAGCGTGTAACGTTTTAAGAGTTCTTGCTTTGGCATATAAAATACATTGTCCAAAAATCTCAGGGAAGAGGAGAATTTTAATATTTGAAATATTAACAGTGTTACATGCATATAAAAAAGTGCAATATATGTCTCAGGCATACATTGTTATTATCATTAAAAATGAAAGAATAAATATGTGAATAAGAAAGTTTAAAATAATGCTTGGAAATTTCTTTCCAAGCTTTCAAATATTCGTGATATGGAGAATCTTCCATGAGATATTTTAAAATACGTATTTATATTCTCTTCCTTTAGTGGTGTATATTTTTACAATACATCTTCTTAATCTGCGATAATAAACTATAATATTATTATTTATATAAATAATTTATAATTTATTATGCTTCAAATCACTTTTTATCATTTATAAACAATTGAATTTAGCTTGAACTTTTTAAGATTACATAGACAGAATTTTACCAGTTTTGAATTCGAGTTTTAAAGTGTTGGACATTTAAGATTTTGCAAATTTTTAAATTTTCATTGCAGTGCAATCTTTAAGTGACTTTTAACTTAGCTTTTACTCATTAATCTATTAATAATATAAATTTTAATGCATATTTATAGGGAAACTTAGCAGCAAATTTCAGAAAGATTTATTTCTAAAATTCATGATTATGTAAGCTGAATTATATATTAATAAGAAGGAAAAAAACAAAAATAGAAAATATCTGTAATTTATTATATTATTAAAAGTAATATTTGCCAAAAGTGCTCCTGCTAGTGTGATAAGGACATTCCGAGAGGGTGTTGCCAGCTCAGGTGTCATCTCCGTCATCTGATCAAGTTTCAAAAGTAAGAGGTTCATCCGAATATAACTTTAGTGCCACTTTAAAACAGGGTGTTAATATTACTAAACTGAACTAAACTATTTAAGTCTCATTTAGGCAGCATAAATATAGATTACAAAAGATTAGCAACTAATAACAATATTAGTTTTGGAAGGTAAAAGCACACATATCTAGAACTAATAATTTTTGAACTGGAGACATCAATATCAGAAAGAGTACTGTTTTAAAGTCTCAGAAAAAAAGTGGGAACATGTATTAAATGACATGATTCGTTATAGTAATTTTCATACATGATTCAAACACATAATTTACAAAAAACTAAGGTAGTGAAATTTAAATAAAATCATTTACAAAAAGAAAGTGAATATCAAAGTATATATAAAAATGGTTTAAATAAAATCCGTTTTCATTGAAAGTGGATTTGTATCAGAACTGATTTAATTTCAAATTAAAAAAATAATAATTTCAAAATTCAGTTGATATAATTCTGAGCTAAAATATCTTTAATCAATATGATACTCAAACATCAATAATTAAGAAGCAATGAATATCGATTAATTGATTACATTTATAAATGTTTGCATGAAACTCATTTTCATTCAAACTATGACTTTATTTTGGACATAATGAGATAATCGATCAGAAGGCATTTATGATGATAAATATGAGCAAGAATGGTGATTAGAATACAAGAAAGACGCATTAAGGAGATAAGAATACAAGAAATATGTATTATGGTGATAATAATACAAGAAATATGCATCATATTGATATGCATACATGAATGAGTTTTAAGAAAAGTTAAAAAACAGTGTGCAAAATCCCATAAAACTTATAACAATGAAAATTCCAAATCAAACACCGCATGATTATAATATTAAACGAAGCCATTGATTTGCTACTAGCAAAGAATTTCTAAGAACTGAAAGAAAATGAAATACTTAGAAACAGACCATCTATAAAGAAGAACAAGCAGATGATGATACTATTAAAAAGGATAGATGTCATTAAAATTATTTGTTAAACTGTGAAGACTCTAAGAAGGAATTTATTTAAATGATGTTTAAAGATCTCCTGGAACCATTTTTAGCATTATAATCAATGATGAGAAGAATGGAAATCAATACAGGTATCTAATAATTTCTTTTAAACATAGTATATGCAGTATTTATTTATTATTCAGATTTTAATGACAATGTTAAATTCCGTAAAGATTCGCAGAATAAATTTTAATATGGGACATATGTCCAGATATCAAATAAATATGAAAAATTAAAGGATCATTAAAGGCTGTAATTATACTAGATAATACAGATCTATATATTTAAAAAAAATTATTAAAATTTCGCAAAAAAGTCATTTTTTAGATTAATTTGCTTTTTCTTTGATGTTATACTAAGAATTCTTTTGAAATAATAAGATATTACGTATTTTTATTACACTAAATGTGAACTTTTAAAAATAATTTATTCGTCTATTTACTTTTTATTAAAAATAATAAGTGTGAAAGCATGCTGAATAATTTTTTTCATGTTTACATGAGCTTTGTTAAAAATTATTCAATAAAAAAATATTCCCCGTACTAGTCTAAAAATGTAAATATTGAACAAATAATCCGTTTATCAGAACCAACGAATCTGAAATAATGTAGCAAGGACTTGACTTAATATGACAGTCTGAAGATGTTTCTTCATAAATTGAAATTCACAAATAAATTAGGCTGGATTTTTCCTGAGATACTAAGGACAGATATCGAAATCATTCCGTATAGTTTATTCATTTTTCATTTTCCCGATTTTAATACAATAATTTTCCAAAACTTTTATTCATACATGTGTCACGAAGGTCAATAATTTCAAGACAAATAATTTTATGAAGATAAATAAAAGTTTACAAAAAATGAAATTTTCTAATGTGTTATTTTATCTGTCCTCAGTAAATGGAATAATATAAACAATCAGTTTTTATTATTATATTTAGCTTATTCCATTTCTGTCCTCAGTAAATGGAATAAGCTAAACTATTTATTGCATTAAATATCAGAAATAAAAAAGATCGGAAATGGCAATTTTTAGAGTTTCATTTTTTAATTATTGAATATACCGAAAAGCGAATAAATTATGCAATACTATAAGTTTGTTTTGAATTTCAGTGATTTTTAAGGGACATGATTTGTTTTTAGATATTTTTTTATTGCAGAATCATAATATGACTTCGGAGAAAATATCCATTGCAGAATGTTGTCAGATAATTTATGACACATTATCTTTCAATTAACTTTTATAAATGAAATTTAACCGTCATTAATCATGAGAAAATATATTTTAGGAAGAAATTAAATTTTCAATCACGAATACAATAAAATTCCTTGACGAAGTCATTATGTTTTTTAAATATTTTTTGAATAAAATTTCTAATATTTGAAACTATAAAATAACTTTTTCTATGAACTGTAAATTGTTGTGATAAACAGTTTGAAAAGGTAAGTAACATACTAAAGCAATGCGAAGATATGTTAATATCCAATTAAAACATGCTAGAGTCAAATTTAAAATGTCGCTTGATTTTTACCTAATAACCAAAAACAATTAATAATTAATTTTAAATTATTATCAAGGGAGAACATGATGTTGTTTTGGTTAGGAAGTTTTAAAGCTCGAAATTGCGTTTGCAAAGAATATAGAAGTTTGAAATCGCGTAGGCAATGAATAAACCATAAACAGCAATTTTCATTGTCTCTTTTATTCGCATATATTTATTGCTTTTACCAGTATTGCATTATTATTACGTATACTTATTTAAAAGCAGACGCGTTTTTAAAAAGGTTGACCTGCTTTTACCAGTATTGCTTTATTATTACGTATGCTTCTTTGACAACAGATGTGTTTTTAAAAGGCTTGAGTAGAGCTATGACATCATAACTGTTATTTCATCTCAAAATCGGGCTAGCTCCAAAACTTTATTTGCTAGCAAGAAGAATTGAAAATGAAAGTTAAAAAAAATTATAATTTTATATATATGAGAGAGAGAGAAGTCTCTTGATTGTTTCAAACCGATTTAAACTGTTTAATCACTTAAATTAATTAAGACAAATAATGACCTAAAAATAATAATGTTTTCATATGATAACTTGAAATTTGCGATTGTAGATTTCATTTTTTGTTATTAGTTTTTTGTAAAAAAAAATATTTTCTAATAAATTTTTCGATCCCATTAAATAATGTTGTTTTAGTTGTTGGTTTTATAGCACTAAAACGTTAATAGAAATAAAAAAGTAATGTCTTCATCAGTAAGTGGAGAGAGAGAGAGATTTAAGAAAACTGTAACACGGAAAATTGTTCAAGAAAACATTCGTAATTGTTTTTGTCTATAAGAAAATTATTTTTAAATATAATAGAAACGAGACAAAGTTACCGTGAGATGCATTAAATGTTACTTAATGTATTAAATATTGTATTAAATATCACTTTATATGCTACGTTAATGTTACGCTATATTAAATATTACTTTAAAATGTTATTTAAGTTAAGCTATACGTTGAGTTTCAAAAGTGTCAATAAGTACCAATTAGATTTATATGTGATGATGCATTTGACATTTTAAAATTAAATATTTCATCATTTGATTAAAACAATAAGGTTCCTTATTACCATTTCATATATTTTAATTTCATGAAAGTATTATTTTGCTATATTGCTCTTAATATATATATATATATATATATATATATATATTATATATATATAATTTCTCATTTTTAATTATAAATGGAAGTTTAAAGTATCAAACGTTTCGCTGTGATGCTCTTAAAAATCAGTTAATACTATTATTTAAATACATAGATCATTATGTTTCCACATCAGATAATATATATTATTTAGTTTGAATTGCACTTTAGATCCTGCTAACATCCATTGTTTTTCTGAAAATCTGTTTCACTTCTTAAACTAGGGAATTTTTATTTATTTTTTTTAATTAAGGAAATTTCTAGAGAATTTTATTTCTTTCTTAAAATAGATGAAATAAACTAGTGCTTTCCTTTCGTAACATATGCTTAAAGTATCAATGCACATCCGATAGGTCCACAAATGTGTTCACGAAGAATTCAAAAGACAGACAATTTCGTAGTTGGTACTTTTATTTAACTTTTCCCATTGTTTTATTTTCCTTCATTTTTGAGAGGGAAATTCTCTGTTCTCCCTGCTGTTGCCGCTTAAAATTCAAGGAAACGAAAATACACACTCTTTTTTTTCTCGCTACGATGCATCTGCAATCTCTACTAATCCTTGTTGAATGTAGCATAGACCAAACATAAGAAAAAAAGAAAGAAAAAATCACAAAAAATCGTGTTTTTCCAAGAATGTCCTCTTTCCATTTTAAATATTGAAAAGTTCTCTTTACAGCCGCTTAGTTCTTTTGGGTTTGTTTATCAACTTTTATTCCCTTTACTTTTTCGTTTCCGTTTGCATTAGTTTTGTAACTGTATGCATGTTTACAAATTCATGCCCTCTGCAGAACTTATTTAAATGTCGTCTTTAAAAAATAAATGTTGTTTATTTTATAGGGTCAAAGCCTTCCGAAAAAATAAAACCGAATATTAAGATTTTTTTTTACATATGTCAACAAAGAATGTTAAAAATGTATTCATATCATTACATCTAAAAAATTTTGATATTTAATTTTACAAATTTAAATTATATAAAAATTGCAGCTTTAAAAGATTTCTTAAAAAAGGTAGTGTTTGCCACAAGAATTATTTACTTCATATTATAACCATCATTAACTTATATGGTGAATCTAAAACCACTTTGTATAGCATATAAAAGTTCATGTATCAGGAACTCAATTTAAAGGAGAAGTATGGCATCCTTTCTGATGAATTTAAACTTGCAGTATCTAATAAGTATTTGAGATGTAAGTCTGAATTATCTTCATTATATTATGAATATTTGCCAGAAAATTGATGACTTTTAGGAGAAATTGGAACAAATTTATGCAATGCTTCAAAGAAGCCAGGACAATTCTATTTATTTATTCAATACTCAGAAATTTCAATTTAAATCTTTAATACAGATGCCTTAATAGACATCATTCTAGGAAGTAAAATAAAAATTCCCATAACGACTACAGCGAACCCTTTATAACTCACCTTGATAATCAAAGTGGCAGTTATTAAGTGATTTTCGGTAAAAGGGTAACTGCAGGATAGAGCTAAAAATCCTCTTCTTGCTATTTATGTCTCTCTGCCAGGCCATGCATTAATCTAAAAGAACAATAGAAGACAGTAACTAATATTAAATAGCCAAATCCTTATTTCTATTTCGCATTTCTACATAATAGATTGACTTTGTCTAATTTCATAACTTTATGCTGACATATGCTGTGCCACAAGGCATTTCATTCTTTTGTAAAAGCTTTTTCTTCAATTATTCGAAGTTTTTTTAATAATACAAAATTCGGCCTTTAACTTTTTAACTGGGTATGATGAAATATTCTAGCGCAAAATGAACTGAATATAAATTACTTACCCGATTAACAGGTTAACATTTATTTTGAATCTTTACACTTTTAAGTGCGATTTTCTCTGGCTGTTGCTTTGACGTATAGAATAGAAACTAAACTGTCATGATAAAATGGAAAAGATCCTTTAAATATACACCACATTTTAGCTTTAGACTCACCGCCATTAGTGATCAGATGATTTGCCACAAAGACGAAGTACTTTATAAAATTGTACTGCAAGTTGTCTTCGCTTTAAAAGCTTTAATTGCTCACATGCTTAAAAAAATGGGCTAGCGAATAAAGATCAAGTGATTTTATCAATTTTAATATATTTTAACATCTTATGAAAAAAAACTGTCTTGGATTTTCTTGTAAAGTAATAACTTGAAGCAAACACTTTTTAAACTTCATAAGACGTTTGTTCAATAATAAAATAAAATTTATTTAAAAAATTCTTAGCATAAATTTCTTAGCATTTAATTAGGTACACAATATTTCAATATTTATCATCCCCAAAGCCTTATTACTTAAAATTTACTTTATAAATATTGAATTTAAAATTAAAGAATACTAAGTTTTCATGACTCAGTATAATATGCAGTCGGAAGTTAATTTGAATATTCAAATTATTTATATTGTGCATATATATTTGATAAATTAAAAATGCAGATCATAAAAATTTCATAATTTAAGACTTTATGTCAAAAGTTAAATTAGTACAGTATTAATCGGAATTTTAATTAATTAATTAATAAATATTTAATTCTATATTTTTATTTCAATAGTCTGCCTGAATATAAATGAGAATATGAGCAAAAGTAACAATTTTCACGTTGACTTATTTAGTTAATTTGGTAAGATTAAATTCTCTTATTATCGTTATCTCTCATTTCATATTTAGAAAATGAAAGAGTAGAATAGAACAAATTATCAGTAAAAGAAGAACATGCTTTACAAAGGGAAATATTTTTATATTATATTAAGGGGGATATAAGGGCTTTATTTCATAAGCGCTAATTATAGTTTTAAATGGTACTTCCATTATTTTAAATTAGTTGAATTTTCTATTTATGCTTTACACTCTTCAGTGATAATTATAAATTGAAAGACTGGTTTTTATAATTAGGATTATAATTTATAATTAGGATTTTATTTCATAAATTACACTTTACTTGATGTTAAAGACATACTTAACTAGTTGTGCACTTTTTCCAATGGTTTTCTTTACTCCTGTTAAATATGTTTAAAAAGTTATTAGAATATATAATTTAAAAGTTACTAGAATATATAATTTAAAAGTTA
>JAPMOR010093629.1:0-17683 GCA_026543865.1 Argiope aurantia
TTTAAACATAATGGAAATGAATACTTGGAAACATAAAAATTGCTATTTACAGAACTTTTAGTAATGTGTGATTGATATAAGAACAAACATGTATAGTAAAATTGCACCTTTTTATTTGCGAGATTTGCTAAGATGTATACCTAATGCATCACAATATTAGTACAGTATTGTTTAATCATGAAACATGAAAAACGGCATAAGATTTCCTTAGCTGATGAATTTGAAACTAATATAAAAGCTACATTTTGTGGAAACATTTATGAATGATAACTGTTGTTGGGCAAATGGAAAAGTACCATATTATATATATATATACACACAAATATATGGCCAAAACAAAAAAGCTTTTAAAATTAACTTCAATTTATTTTACAATTTTACGCAGTCATAAATTGTACAGGGGAGAAGCAATAATAAAATATGTCTATGATATAAGAGCAAAGTGACAGAAATTTGTCCCTTCAGTGATTTTATTAAGAGAATCTGAGGGGAATTCCATTGATACATGTAGATTTAGGAAAAGGAATCTTAGGTTTTTTGAAAATTACATGTGTATCATAGGGATTTTTATCCCTTTACTCGGAGCGCGAGAAAATACAATGGTTATCAGTTTTCTAGAATGCATGTTCGAAACAATGAAATAAAAAGTGGGAATTAGAAAAGAAAATAAGAAAACATGTTTGCTTTTACTTCTGCTTTTTTTAATTGCACATACATTTAAAAAATTGTTTCAACTTTTTTTTATCATTTTTTTTATATTTCATACATTCAGGTGGTGTATCATGCATCCTTTCATACCTGTTTCTGCTCAATAAATAAAATTTTAATTCATTTGATAAATGTTCATAATTTTTACTGAAATGTGATTTTTTTTTCTCAATTCACTTCAAAATATTTTTATTTTTAAAATAAAACAATATTTCAATTTTTAATTTATATATATATATATATATATATATATATACATATAAGTAAGCATAATTCTTTAAGCAGATGTGTGGCCAAGAAGATAAAAGACACTTTGAATTTTTAAAGTTCGCTTTTATTCCATCCCGGGAGGGATAATTTATGTACAAGTAGTGATTACGGACTAGCATCCCCTCACCACGATACAAAAGCGTAAAAAGAGGGAAAAAATATTTTCCCTGACTTATTTATACTACGAGATTCTGATAAGTATTTATTTACACATGTCGATTTGTCATTGTTTCTAATGGCACTTGTCAAGGACAAGCCCAATGACGAATTCAGCGATTTTAAGCCATGAGAATGGTTCTTGTTTTTCATTAGCGCCATCTAGGGTCAAGAGTATGTCTTAGCTACTCACGCATCACACCCCCTTTTTACAGGACGGACTTCATATATGCATTTCATTCACTCATCCACAGATCGTAATTTAGACCTGAATGAGAGAACGATCATCTCTGAACCAGTACAACCGGTAGTATTACTCTCGACATGGAGAACTTTATGACCACAACTGATTTATATGTGCACAATGCACCACACACAAGGGAAAGTCTTTGGCCGGTAGGGTTCGAACTGACAACCAAAGGGATGCACATCCAACCATCCAAGCTACCCCGGCCTTACATGTTGATTTAGGCAAGAGAATTAGAGGGATCTTTCAAAAAGAATTCACTTGGCTGACAGTTTTTTATCCATTCACTCAGAGAGTGAGTTCCTGATTTAAGCATTTTTACAAAGCTTTTATTGAATTATTTAAATAAAAAGGTGGAATTAGATCAGGAAATAAGATAACATTTTAGAATGAATTTAATATGGGTTAAATTAAGATAAAACTTTGGAAATGAATGAAGTTTAAATTAGTTTTTAAAATATCATTACATATTCGTTTTATCGTATTAGGTGAATAGTCAAACACTCCATTCCATATAAATAATTTAACAGTTAAGAATGATATTACACCACATGGATAAGCTGGTTGCCAAAGTTGAATACTCCAAAAACACATAATATTAACTAATATTGTTTTTGTATAACATAGTTTTGCTTACAGTCCCCCAACAATGTTTCATTACTGAAAATAAAAATATTTAGAGAATATGAAATGTTCTACTCATTAAAAATATTTTAATATTTAAAAAACACATTTAGTTCTTTTATTTGTGAAATAAAGTCTGTTGCATCTCCATGGATTCATTTACAAATTTTTCTATTTATAAGAAATAAGAGAAGGATATTTGAAAAAGAAGAATATCAGAGTATGTGATTTTCATTTATGTATCAGAACAGAAAACAATAAATATAGAGTCATAACAAAAAGTTTTTTAATTTCAATAAAAGTTTAATGGTATTTAATATTTTCGAATCAAGAGACAATAGAACAGGTTTGCTCGAAATTCATACTACTATCATTTTTTCCTCCTATTTGCCTAATTTAATGCAATGCTTATTTTAAACTATAAGGAAGATTTTTTAATAAGTTTTCTAAACAGGCAACAGAAATTTTTGCTTTAATATTATTCTATGCACACTTGAGCTAATAAACATTATTAGCTAAAGCAAGCATGGAAATAAAACTACTTTTCTAGCTCAAACAGAATGAAACTATATGCATAATATATTTTAAACCTTTAATAAAACTAATTTTTTAAATGCTTACTTTAAATATTATAAAGAGACAAAAGACTTTCTAATGCTCAATATATCTTTAAAACATAGAAATAAAGATTCAAAATACCCTTCTTTCATTCTAGGATTTAGGGGTAAACGTCCACCGACATCCAAAGATGAAACAACTTTAGTTATATAAATGTCATCACTTTCTTTCCACAAACTGGTCTTGAAAACTTCAACAAGGCGATTTAGCCTACCAGAGCGGAACATGTCATCAACATTTAAGTTCACAAACTTCATCTCAACTTCATATTGAAAAATTTCTGTTTAAAGAAGGAAAATATTTATCAGAAAATAAGGTACGTTAATTCATAAAACATGCATACAAAATTCTTATGTAATATATATCTATACAGATAGATATCTAAAATTTTTATTCGATATTTTTCCTAAAACTATAAACTTATTTAATTATTCCCACAATAAAGAATATGTTGCTAATTAATATAAATATTTTTGTGCATTTATAGGATGTAAGAATAGTAAATAAACTACACATAGCATTAGCATTTTTTAAAGCTGCAGATTCATACTATAAATAGAGTAATGAAAACTTCAATACATATTTTGATCAAATTATTGATCAATAATTAAAAATATGAAAACTCTGTAAATTAAACTCATGAAAATTTTGTTATATAATTTTAAAACTTACTATTAATGAATGGTTTATATACACATTATAATTTTGTGCATGAATAAAAAAGCAAATAAATTGTGTCAAATTTTATTCAATGTGCATGCAAACTGGATTTGCAATTGAAAAAATATTTTATAAGTTTATTCTGTATCATTAATGTAAAGCAAAGTATCTACAATGTTTATCACATTATTAAGATTTCAATTCGAATTTATGCAGATAGGTTATTAAATCTCTATCATAGATCACAAAAGTGTTTAGTTAATAAGTAAGTGGTTAATCACACAAAATCAAAAAAGCTAAAATATAAGAAAAATTATTATGGTACACTTTAAAATTTCTCTTTAAAATCTAGTCTGTATTATATATTTTTGTTAATTGCATTAATATCCTATTTTTACAACAAAACGTGCATTATTTTGGGATAGACCTTGCAATTTTTAACAACAGTTAAACAACAAGGATAGTACCTGAACTGCCAATCTTAAACATTAACATCTCACCAATAGAGATCATTTGACCTAGTATCAGATTTAACATGCACTAACATATAAAGATCCAAATAAGTGATTTTTTAAAGAAGAATTGGGTTTTAAAGCAGAAGCTTTCTACTCAAAACCAAGGCTTTATCAACGTGGCTTTCAGTATCATAAAATATTCAGTAAAAAAATTACAAAAGTAACAGAATGTTGCACAGTCATTTAATCTGCAAATTCAGTGGGACAAACATTAATTTATCCATGCTTGAAATTTTTTGTTATTTATAAATGTTAAGAGATAAATACTTTTAAACTTTTAAGGTAGTAATTAGAAAATCTTTAAAGAAATTTCAATTTTTTTTTATTTAGAAATTTAAGAGATTATTATTAGATTCAAAACAAATAATGTACACAGGAATTTCAAGTAAAAAACTGAAATTATAACATATATTATTAACTTTATTTCATTTCTATATATCATAATAGTTGCATAATCTAATATCTAGTAACCTAGGTATACAAAATATATTTATCAAACCTTATATTCTATGGAGAAATTGTATCAA
The DNA here is from genome assembly GCA_026543865.1 of Argiope aurantia. Lineage (NCBI taxonomy): Eukaryota > Metazoa > Arthropoda > Arachnida > Araneae > Araneidae > Argiope > Argiope aurantia. Next base: position 4,326 of record JAPMOR010093629.1, read on the forward strand.
TAATTCAATTATTATGACCATTAAATTCCATAATGTTTATACTATGACAAAGAAGTTTTTGAAATTCTTTCTAATTATAGAAAATAAAACAAAATTAAGCTGTTAGAATTTCATGACAGTTTGCAAAATATTTTTAAGGCAGAGAAAAATATATACATATGAAGTTTATGGAATTACCTTACTAGTTTTAATAATTTGTTGTGTTTCAGAACCGTAAAACTTATTCAATTTAATCTATTTTAAATGATGAAAATTCAAATCAAATTTAGGGATTCTAGATTTAGGTAAATGTTATATTTTCATATATAAAATACTGAATAGCTTAAAACTGGTGTGCATTTGTGTATCTTCCGAATTTGGATTATGTCATAATTTACGTTTTATTCTTCAAATTATTTTTTGCATAAAGTTTTATTATAATCTTTTAAATTATATTTAATCATATCAAAAAGTATAGAAAGAGAATAAATAATAACAATAAAGAGTCCTTAAAAATAAGGGAAAAGGACAAACTCAAATCAAAGAAGGATGGGGAGGGGGGAATATCAATTTATTGCAATAAAATTTCTAAAACTTGTACATTACTTGTAAAAAACTTATACTTAGAAATGTTTTCATATCTAATTATTTGAATTCTTTAACACATTAAGATATGCATGTCTTAACAATATCCACAATTTAGCATATTAATATGATAATTTACACATGAATAAATCTTACAACAAAGATTTTTAACTATCTTTAAATATGAATGCCTTAATTTTTTTAAAAAAAAATTCTTGAGTATAAAATTAAAATTTAAAAAATAAAAAAAGATATAAAAATTATTTTCAAAGGCTGAAATTATTAACGAATAAAAAAATTATCAATTCTTACTCTCTCTAGGTTGAACAGATAGCTCCAGAACTGAAGAAGCAGTATCAAATGTGTTTTTATTGAGTGCAGTAATCTAAAAATATTCAATCAATCCGCATGTGATATTATATTAAATAAAAATAGTCACAAAAAATGTCTATGTGCTATAATAATGTAACAATATTACAGTTTGGATTGCACATTTGTTTTAGAGTTTATAATCTTACAAATCCTAATATAATTAAATCAGAATTACAGTCCTAATAATTCCTAATATAATTTATATCCTAATCCTATACATTCATAATATAATTAATTATACAGCATTACTAATATAAAGATTTCTGAATTTGGAATATAAAACATTGGATTTATAAGATTAAAAAAAAATATATATTTTTAAAGATTTGGCCATTTCAAGGATAATTTTACAAAAGTTTCATGCAATAAGAAATTCAAAGCTAGATGCTTTGAACAAAATATTTATGCCATTATATTAAACTGAAATATTTTCAGTATAACAAGTTCTTTAATTTTCTTTTATAATAAACAGACAAGTGTTGATTAATCTGCAAATATACAATGTAATTAAAAGCTTAAAATGCAATAAATTCGTTTAAATTATATTATAAACACCAAAATAAAGACAAAGGCACAAAAAAATCATTCTGTTAAAGTCATAGAATATTCATCATCAATTTCTTTTTGCATCGAGTTGTGCATGAGACCATAACTGCTTCACATCATCCTATTCTCTTGGTGCCTCCTAATATCATTAACTGACCATCCAAAAGAATTTCTTTCTTATATAAATGTACAAAATAATGTAGTGCTTGGTCTTCTTTTTTTAAAATTTTATTTATTTTTTCCTCTTTCAACATATTGTCCATGCTAATGCAAATTCTGTGCTACTATTTGGCAACATTTTTAATACATATTTAATCCACGCCTGGTTCCATTTTCTAATTTTGGTGGAATAAGCTAATTTTTATTATAAAATTCATGTATTTGAAATTCTATTTGGCCTATAATTTTTAACTATCATTCAGAGGCAAGTAGTTTGGAAGGAATTTAATTTTTGCTCTTGTGATTTAGAAAATTTCTGAGTTTCACTTCCATAAAGTACTAGTGATGTGATTGAATTTGATAAATGTAATGAGAGTTTATTGTTTATATTTGAAATAACATAATACGAGTAAGAATAATGAACTTTCAAATTCTGGTTACAACCTTTCACTGAATTTTGCAATATAATCTTCACCTGGGAAATTATCTAATGCAATGCTTTTATCCCAGTAAAAATTTGCACAACTTTTGCAGTTTCCACAGTCAAAAGTTTTATCAGTAATGGGTGATTAGCTCATTGGTTATTAGTCCACCAATTAAATTCCTAAGTACTATGTTCCCAGCAGTTGGTTTTTACAACCTACAGGAAAATGATAGAGGTATTCTACAATCCACTCTTACATAAAAAAAATTAGGATTCTTACTATTCTATAACAAAGGAGATGAACACTTTTTTTTAATAATAAATAATTTATATAAGAAACTTTTTATAGATATACATTAATAGATTTTTTTAAATATAAAAAAATATTTTGAAAAATTGCGTCAACTCACAAAAGGAGAAAAAACTTCCAAGTAGAATGCTTTGCCTTCATACTTGAGTTAATGGGAAGCATGCCAATTTAAAGCTTTTTAATAAATACTAAGTTGTTAGACAAAGAAATCAAAACAAATATAATTCATTTAACCCTGGAAATAAAAAGTAATTTCTATATTTACAGGATGTTGGCTGCTAACATTACTCTCAATTACATTAAATTACATGTTTAGGTAATATTTCTCTAAGTCTCATGATTAGGTAATATTTCCCTATTGAGCAAAAATGGGAATAATTTCCATATATTGACAAGATATTCAGAAATTTAAGTATTAACAAAAAAATAAGCAAGAATTGCATAAATTTTAATACAACATTAAAAACAGATTAATAAACAATTCAAAGATAGGAAATTTTTTAACATAGCATGGGTTTGATTAAAAATGTAGTCAAATTTCGAAAACATACATAAGAAATCAAGCACAATGTAAATTTAATTTTTTTATTACACAGTTCATTCTTATTAGTACTTTTTTTACCAACATTTACTTGCAAATAAAAAAAAAAGAAATACTAGAAATCGCACAATAAGATTTATTAATAAATTTTACAATTTTGTATGTATTATTTCTAAAATAATATTAATTAAAATCCAATCATAATCCAAAAATTTTGATCATAAAAAATTAATATGAATCAATTTTATAACTCATTTTAATTATCTTAACTTAAGAACAGAGAAAAACCTAAAATGTTGAAGTTCAGCATCCCCAAGTTGAGTTGTCACACAAAGAAATAACACAAATTTTATTTAATTTAAAGAGAAAATTATTTGAAATGCAACTGCAACAAAGCTGTTTTTCCAAGTGTTTTTTTGAAGTCATACAAGGATTATTTTAAAATCTTCATCATAATTATTAATTAATTCAGATGCTGAAAATGACAACTGAATTGGTATTACACTTCGATTTTCACACTCCAAACCAACAAGGGGAAGTCTAAATAATGCTGGCAGTTGGATGTGCATTAGGTTCTTGTAGTCGAACTGGGGCTTGTAGTCAAAAGGTGCACTGGTGCTTGTAGTCGAAAGTGGATTTTCAACATAAGATCATCTAATCCTGAAGCGAAACATTTATCCTCATATTTTCAGTAAATTCCATATAATATTATGATAATTATCCATTAGAGGCATTAAAAACAGTATACCATAGTTATCTCTTGAAATAATCAGATTTTGAGTAGATTACTTTCAATCAAAACAGACAATATTGAAATTTCAGTGTGTTTATTATCTTAAACTTATTGCATTTTAAAATTTATAATATTGGTTTTAAAGATATTTTAGAATCAAAACTTTGTTCTTACAAAGTGAGACCAAAGTTTATGCTTAAAAACACTTGCTTACTTCAATGTTTACAGTTCCTGCTTCAACAGCTGATCCATATAGATATGCATTGCTACCATTCATGGGATGACTAAACATCCAGTTCGGAAGATCAGGCATGTCCATTAAGGAAGCTGTAAATTCCAAGGGATCATCTGAAAACAAAATACATGCTTGATTAGATAAAATAGTAAATTTATTTAAATTCCCACCAGAAAAATTCAGTATTTTGTATTCAGAAATGAAGTTTTCGAGATGGGTGTGTCATATATGAATCACCTATGAAAATATCTCGCAATTGGGCGTACCATCCATGCATTTTTGGAAATCAAACTCATGGGATGGTGATGCGTACATGTATTTTAAACTAGAACAATTTTTAGATGGCTTCCTCTGTAATTTACTTTTGAAATAAGTATAGCTTTAGTATCCTGATCTTCAGTTTGCCTGACTTTGGTATTTTATTCATCAGTTTTAGCAGTAATGTAAATAAACAGAGCTGGATTGCATAACTTTCCACTTGACAGAATCATTCTATCGTCTCTTACAAATTTCTTTCGTTATTACTGTGTAAACTGAAAGTCGTCTTTTTAGGATTTATCGTCAATTCTGTTGAATTTTGCTCACTTCTCTTTTTATTATGGCAAAAAAACACTATTTGTCACTAGAAGAATTTGCTCGTATTATGAATGAACTAATAGTCTAAGAAGGTAGCAAAAAATGATGACATTAGGACTGAAACTTCACTTTTTTTTTTTTTTTTCAAAGTTGGACTTGGTCACGACCTATGTAAAACAAGGCCTCAGAACTTATTTGCGATGATTGGCTGCATGAGCAGAATCCCACTTTCTTCCTTGATGTTTAAGTATATTTTAAATTCACTTAAAAATAACTTATTATTAATATTAAGACATTTACCTTGCATAAAATTCAAAATTATTTATTTTTTCCCTATGTGAACAAAAGAAACGTCATGGTAGAAAATCTTAAGGTCCTCAATGGCTTATTGACCATTTAATAACATTTAAATCACAATGTAAATTTATTAGATATATACATTGGGGTATTATTGTTAGTTTTTCTTGTTTTAATGGTGATTTTCGTTTTTATTTTATTAAAAATCGTTTAGTTTTTTCCCTGAAAATATTTTTTAAAGCTTAAAATTAAATTAATCTAATACTTTTTAAAGCTTTTGATGAATTCTTTTGTTGTAGTGACAGGTACTACATTTTATAAGTTAACATAAAATTGTTTACTTCTCAAATTACTTATGAACTTTCAAATAAAATATTAATGTATTTAATATAAAATTTAAATTTTACACCAACTAATTCCATTGATAAAAAAGAATTACTTTGACAGCTTGTTTTTTCACATTAAGAATTGTTTTCATTTAACATATTAATAATTCATACAATTTAATAAACTAGCTTTTATTATATCTGATTTTACATTTCAATGCATTTATAATTCATTTCAATTCAATCTGTAGAAATAATAAAAGAAAACACAAATAAAAAAATCGCACACTATTTGAATCATAACATTTTATTTACAGAGAGACAATAACAAAATACATTTTGTTTTCCAACTTTATTATAAATTTCACACAGACAAATGAAAATAATTATAATATTAAATAAAGTTAAAATACAAACTTACAAATTACTTCTAATTTGGAAGAAATTAATAAATAATGACTTAACTTAATGAGCTTGAGAAGTGCCTAGACAAAAAAAAAATTTGTTTGCTTTTTGAATTAAACTTCATGTATTTGATTTAAAGTTTTTAAATTTTAAAATTAAATAAAAAAAAACTGTTGATTTTTTTTTCTCTATCTCCTCTCTTTTTGCTATGTCTTGGAGACTGCTATTTAAAAGCTGCTTTTAAGTTTTTCCCATTTTTTTATGTGTTGCTCTATCCATTGGTGTTTCTCTTCTTGCTTTGATTCTGAGGAAAAGTACGAAGGTAAATTAGGGAAAATTGAAGGTACAGCATCAGGTACAAGCCAAGAAAAAAAGAAAGAAAGAAGTGGAATTCTTTAAATAAAAAAAGTAGAATTCTTTAGATAAAAAAAATTAGCAATTTATTAAAACTTAAAATCAAAAACAGAATAGCTATTTTCTTAATACATAAACTAAAAGCTAACGTATATTGGACAGTATTAAATAAAATCATATTGAGTATTAAATAATAAAATTTAAAATAAACAGAAACATTCATTCATCCAAAATAAATACCTAGTTCAATATTATTTTGGAATATCTATAGCAATTATTTATACTACCATTCAAGTAATACAATATTCTACATGAATTAATCAATTGATTTTACACGGTATGAAAAATGGATTTAAAAACAGTAACTTTTCAATACTTTTAAAAAAAAGTTTCAAATATTTTGTAAAAGTTGCATTCATTTATAATTAAAGATTGTGCATTACTAATGATATTTAAAAATAATAATAAATATTAATTGTTTTATATAAAATCTGATGATTTATAGATAAACAAATAAAAACTACATTTTCTAAACCTGTATGAGCATACAATTCATATTGTTTTTACAACTGTATCTAACTTTTTTACATAATATTTTAGGATAAATATATGTTTAATCTGATACAATCTATAGTCATGATATATATAATTAAAAATTGTTTTATTATTCATTAGATGATTTTAAACTTTTTTATAAGAGCATAATAACAATAAATCACTTAAGTATTTTGTAATATTTTGAAGATAATTATTAAAAATTTCTAAAAAAATTGCCTTTTACACTTTAGTGGTACTTGAATAAGTTCTCCTTTACTGGTATTAAATACTGGTATTAAATGCTTCTCTAACTGTTAAAAACAGATTTTCTTGAAAATGCTTATCACAGACCTAAATGTTAGAAACAAATATTAGGCCTAAATCAGATTTTAAAAAATATGTATGAAGTGTAATTAAAAAGATACAGAAACAAAACATTTTAAATATTAGGAAGAAATAAACAAAAGACTATGAGAAGTAACAATAAAACAAAGAAGTTTTTTATTTAGCTCAAGCAAACAATACCAAAGTAATTGGCAGCATAAGGAACTAAATGTAGAGCGAACAAAAATGACAGAAGATAAACGGAAGTTATACATAATTTTAAATGTTTCGTATTTCAAAAGAATTAACTAAAAATTGTACAACAAATCAAACTTACCTTACTATATTTAGTTGGTACGAAATTGTCCCGTTTTATTGCAGAGATCCATGCTCTTCTAGTGTTTTCATCGTTTGGAAACGAAAATACAGAAACACTGGAGCTATTTTTGAGTAATTAATTTTACAATTGGGAACACAGCACACACTAGGCACCTTCATTACGATAAATTAAAAGTAATATGCAAAAAGATAAGGAAACTACCAAAAAAAGCCAATAACACATTTCCCATTCTTCACTATGATAACGGCTATCGTTTTCTACAGAACTCATCCAACCTCATGATGTCACGGGCTGAAAGCGTTGGGAGTTGTGAGGCCTTGTATTACGAAGGTCGTGACTTAGTGGCACAAAGGCCCTGTCATGTGGAATGATTCCTTTCAAATATGCTTTGTCTCATGCATGCATCTAGGATAGAGGCATCTCATCATTAAAGGGTTAAACATAGCAAACAATGGTCAGATATTCTTAATGAAATATGAATCAAATTAATCGTACCTATTTAGCTTTGAAATTTATAAAAGAATTTTGTAAGAAGATGGTAAAAACATGCAACACCACAATAAAATATGAGATTTATAGTTTAAAAACACAGCTATGCAAGTCATGAAGCTGTAATGACATATGAATTAAATAAGGAGGCTTAGAGACTGATTTCATTAAAATTAAGAAAAGAAAATTAAAAAAAACACATACAATAAATTTTAATTATCCAAGACCCAGGAGAATAAATTAAAAATGAAATTTAAGAAAAATGTTATATAAGATGTAAGGCAAATAATTTTATTGGATAATTCTTTTTAAAACTTTAAATGAATTGATTCAATTCAGTTATAATTCCTTGGATTGCTTTCAGCTAATCAAAAGCAACTAGTATTCTGAAAACAGCAAGGTTTCAAGTGATTTAATTTCTTTCTAATCATAAGCATTTGTATTTAACTTATGAGAATCATAAAAATCTTGGCAGTTTGTTCATTTGTAAAACTAATCAAAACAATTTTTTCTATCATAAAAATAACTAAGACAGTTATTACCATTACAAATGAAATCTTTTCATAGCCACTTGACTTGCATAAATAAAATGAAACTCTTCAGAAGTATCTGTTAGATATTATATCATAATGTATGATAAAACAATTTTCCTTGAAGCATTTCGAGTTCTACTTTATGTATATATAATTATAAAACTATAAGATGCAAATGGAACAATTATTCATCGACACACTTTTATATATAGTTACGATGTAAGAAAGACCAAGAAAAACAATATTACTCTTAAACATAAAAATAAATTTGTGAATATACGATTTTATCATATATACTGATATGTAGAAAATGATTTTGGAAATACATAATTAAAAAAAATGTAATGCTTTTTTTTTTTTAAAATAAGGAGCTATTTACCAATACAAATTATTTAACTCTCCAAGTGATTAAACTGTTCTGTTTTTTTTTTTTTAAATTAATTTGAAAAATGGTTATTTCCAATTTTCCAATGCATTGTTCTTAAAAATCTAAAACATCCTTGTAATAAAAACATTTTGATTACTTGTTCAAAGCCAGTTTATCTGTTTCGATAGTTATTGCTCATAACTTTAAATGATCAATTGAAAATATTTCAAAAGTACTATACCAAAATATCTTTCCATATAGAGCATGAAATCAGAAAAATTTCATTAAATAAAAGACACATATTAATATATTGATTAAAACACCTTATTCCTATAAATATCAAGTGTACCTTTATTTAATGTTTTATAAAGATAAGCTTGATATCATTAAAATTAATTCATAAAAAATATATAAAATTTTACAAATAAATATAAATATTCTGAACTAATCATTTATAAAATTTAAAATCATTTTTTAACATTTTTATAATAACAATCCAAAAACTAATGAATTGCTATAATTACACTTTAAAAATTAAACTTTCATCCTGCATGCAATATTGAAAGAGAAAATTAAAATTAAAGCACAAAGTCAATAAAAGTTTTGGCATACACACCTTTTTGAAATTTCGGGAACCATTCATAGCTTATTGGTATGAAGAATGCCTCAGTTGAAAAAAAAGACATTGGTTTTGGATCAACTATAAACAAAATTTTTAAAAATCTTGTAAAAAGTTAGAATTTTTTAAGTATAAAAATTAAAATTTGATATAAGAAAACATTCCTAACAAAACATGAAAAAAAAAATGTATACATATAAGAAGAAAAAAAATCTGAGCAAATTAACATGCTAATATTGTCTCTTTTCATATTTCGAGTTTAAGGATAATTTTAGCTTAACATTAAGGGGAGAAGAGCACAAAATTGGCGATTTAAAAAATTGAATCAATCCATGGACTAAAGCACATTTACATAAATTAAAAGATGATGATTATAAAAATTCAAAGATGACAAAGAATTCTAAATCATTAGCAAGCATATTTTGTTTTATTTTTAATAATTTTCTGGTAACGTTTTAATAAGAAATATGTATACAGATTCAAGCACGGTGTTTTAAACTGACCATTTTTTTTCAGACCGAAGCCAATTTTATTCTCAAAGATCATTTCATATTATTCTGATGCAAATATTCTTATTCAGAAGTTTAAAAACTTGATGGTGATTTGACGGTGATAAGTACATTTAATCAACTTAATACATTTAATTCATCAATTTTAACGCTACACAACTAACTAATGCCCACGATTAACACCATTCCTAAAGCCCAATGCAAAGATCTAAATTTGTCATACTATCACTGCAACTTGCAACCTAATAAATTAGAAAGAGACAAAGAAGTAGTTGAATTAATATATAAGGCAGATTAGGAGAACTCTATTCATGTAACAAAGTTTCATAATAGTAATTTTAATAATGATTTTTCACTGACCAATTTTCTGCATTCTCTTAGTGCAACTATTATGTTGGAAGTTACAACTTTTTTTTGTTTTGCCCAAACAGTTGACTTAATTCAAATTAAACAATTTTCTAAAATGTATCAAATTACCCACTATAGTTAGTAATACCAGCAGACTTTTGCATTATTGTGTTTGGTTTTTCTCCACTGAAAATTCGTTTTTCGATAAATTTTTACTTTTCAAAAATTACTAGTAAATTTTTAAAGTAGCTATCTGCTTCCATCTTCTTTAAATCAGTGAAATGATTTATAACTATTGGTTTGTGCTTTTTCTAGTGATATGGATGCCTTATGGTTTGGTTTTATGATGCAAAAGCTGTATTTGGCCATTCTGTGTCAAACACATGATTTGGATGCCTTATAGAAAATCACTTTTAAATATGTTCTATATAATTTTGTTATTTTCATAAAATGTACAAAATACCCATTAGGTAGAGCATTTTTTTGTACGAAATAATATCACACACTAATTATTGTGCGATATTATTACCCTATCAGAATTTATTGATATAAAAGGTGGAGGTCTTATTTGGAGTAAAAAAAAAAATGGATAAACTGACTCAAAAATTGTTTATTCTAAAGGAAAATACCAAATATGACACTTGAAAATGCAAGATACTTTGAAAAAAAAGTGTTACCTCAAACACTAGTAGGCTGAAATCGAAAGGAAAACTTCGATTTCTTTCTATATCGAATAAAACGAGAAATTAGAAAGTAAAATGGCTTCTTCTTACACATGTATAACTTCTACTAAATACCTTAAACTTTATTACGTAGAGGGTCCAAGACCATTTCTCGCGCTTTTCATTATCGAAAGCAGCTGTGTGCGGAATTACCCTGAATTATTCTTTGTTTGTATTATATTTTATAATAAATTTTTTTGTTCTAGAAATTCTAACGATACTTACTACCAAAAGCTTCTGAACATAAACATAGGCAAAAAAGATTTAAAAGAAACATTTTCATTCTCTGTTTAGAGCAAAAATCAAGCAATTTTCAGTATCAAATACATGTAGTAATCATAATATTCCTATGGAAATTTTTAAAAAAAACCTAATTATTTAATTAACAAATAATGAGCTATCATTAAAAGCACTTCTAAAGTTTTGTTTTAAGCAGACATAGACAACGTTTAGTGATTTCACTTCAATTTGAATATTTCCACGTTCCTTTTTTTTTTTTTTTCAAAAGACATATTAACTCTAGTGCGACTAGCAATCGTCTGAAATAATATGCGTGATAACAGCCCTGCATTTTTTTTAAAGTAATGGAGCGTCTAGCGATATTAAAAAAAGAAAAATAGCTGTGAAAGATTTAATTTTTATTTAACGTTAATATTTTTTTTTAATTTCGCACTTTAATTCCTATTTCACCAGAGGGCGCTGTCTTGCTTCTAAGTGTTGCTGATATTGAAATCTTTCATATTACTCTTTCAAACAATTAAGACTATCACTTTTTTTAATAGTACATAAACTTTTAAAAATTTATACTAAAGGAAAACAGCACTTTATATCTTTAATAGGTTATGATTACACCAAATACAGCAGGGTACAAACCCTGCTAGAGTATGAAAAGAGATTTTTACACTGTGTTATATTTGACAAAAGTACAGGACTGTACATATTGTATTCTCGAACATTGCATGATAGTGAGACAATAATTCTGATTAGTAATAATAAGTGGTAGTATACCATAAGTCTAGTTATTTACATATACATAAATATCAGTAAAAGAATATGGAAAAAATTGTTAAACATTTTTTATAATGTTTTTACTACTAAAATCGTAATAATTATTCACGAGTAAAATTCGTTCGGTGTTTACACACGGCCATTTAAATCTTCATTTTGCCGCAGTCAATATGTAATTTATCTCATAGAAATGAAATCATTTTTATTGATTTTTGAAAAAAAAAATTACTATGCAACCATTTGCATTGCTCCCTACGTGTATATTGCACCATCTCTTGACTTCATAAAGGGCGATTTAAAAGGCCCTTTAAAAAGCAAACTCCGCAGTTAACTGGTTCAGTGAATAAATTGTTATTAATATAATTTTTAAAATACATAAGAATTATGAGTTAAAATAATTTTAATATAATTTTTATAAGATTAATTATGTTAATATCTATTTTTTTAATTGCAATAAAAATATTGTGAATCAATTTTCTTTAAAATATTTGGTATTCTGTTTTTTCTTGTACTTCCAACTATGAAAGTTAGATGTTACTGCAGTCTTCAATATTTTCTAGGAGCCATGCGTCATGTTTGAAAGCAGCATTTCTATGCGATGGTTTTTATTTAGTTTTAAAATTTATTTTCTGAAGCTTTCAGTGGATAAATTTTCTAATTGAGCTTTCAGTGGTGAATAGTTCCATAATCTACAAAATATCTTATTTGTTTTCAAGAACTTTTAAACAAATTTCTGCAATAATTGAATATCCAATTTTAATATGCAGTTTGTTGTAATATATTCCATTGATAAGTTTTATTATCATGTTCTTCCTTATCAATTGAATTATTACTACAATATGCACAAGACAAAAGCATGTGCCATAGTTAAGAGAAGCACGTCCCCATGCTCTAACCTTCCTGGCTTAGCCGATGTTAACATTTCACGTTTGACCCTGTCTTCAGCATGACCATTCTTTTCGGGAATTAAAGTTCCCAGTAATCTTTTTAAACTTCTGTCATAAAGTACATTTTATTATATATGGCTTATTTAGTTACATCTTAATTAGAGTCAGAATATTATTAGAAAAAAATAATGTAATTCCTATACCAGGGATGGCGAACCAGTGGCATGCTATACAGTATTTAGGGCACGCCGCCGATAGAAACGGTTTACATTTTAGTTTAGAATAACAAAGTTTACTGTAATATATTACGAACAAACGCGAGTGTTCCTACACCATTTAAAATTTCCCATTCCAATTTTTAAAAAACAAATATATATGTACGGTTGTTAAAAATTCGCTTTCTGAGAAAGAAATTGATTTAAAAGGAATTGTTTCAGTAGTTTATTTCAAACAGACTTAGGGCATTCGATTCTTGAATTCCACTGCATTATTCACCAAAATCAATTGAGTTCTAACAGTGGTTTAACATTTCTTGATAAGATAAAGGCGTTAGTCAAAAAAATAGTCGACCTCATATCGCCATAGGCTTTAAATAAGCGAAAGCAATAATAATGGAATAGATTTGAAGTAAGCGAAAAGACTTTAATTAAGGCTATGTGGAAGAAGTCATCTCGGTGTATAATGGCTCACTAACGTATAATAATGTTCGCTGGTTGAGCCGCGAGTACATACTTCAAAGATTTGTTTGACTGCCTGGAAGAAATCACACTGTTTCTGCAAAATGAGGGGGAAATTGAACAATATTCACAGTTGTTGGATATTATATGGCTCTC
>JAPMOR010093642.1:0-15319 GCA_026543865.1 Argiope aurantia
TTTTATAAACTAATCTTTGATAATTTAACTTTTTTTTTGTTACATGAAATTTTTCTCGAATAAATTTTTATATCTTTTGAATGCTAAACATTTAATTTCTGCGAATTTACATTCAAGAATTATTCTGAATGCATTCATGATTGGTAGAATGCTGCAGTATTCGATATTCCTTTAAAAAGAAAAAAAAAAGCTGTCATTCTTGGATTTAAATCTAATAGGAGCTGGCTCTCAATTTTTTGACTATTCCCAAATAAAGATCCTACCCTTCTCGCGGCATAAAAATAATAAATCTTATGTAAAATCGTAAACAATTTTCTCAGATTTGTGACAAGTGATCGGATGTTTATCTCCAATCCTGCGCATGAGTATTTCGTAATATTGAAGAAAACAAAGTATGCATTTTGAATGCTCTTTTGCCGACCGATTGAAAACAAAATTTAACATCGAACCACAATTTTAGCAACGCGATCCACACCGAATTTCATTTATCTAGGTCGTTGCATTTTTGAATTATTCTATTTGCGTGGATTCTCGTGTACAGACGGTTGACTAGGGGATTTAGTATTTGACACGGATCTATATTTCGGATGCCAATACTGTGCATGAAACTTTAATTATCTAGTTCTTTGCTATTGTTGTTATCATGTTCCTTTTCGCAGGTAAACTTCCTACGAATAATTTTGTCCACACCCTGATGGACTTCTACACATTTAGCGCAAAGACGACACATAAAATTTGTCAAGATCAAGGAGTTTTTGAATCATCACTATTCAGATATAATTTTAATTCAGTGAAGTTTGAAACATGGGGATTCCTCGAAATTTCGATGTTGAATTATTTGACCTTTACGATCATCTTTGTACACTTCGTGCATGAGATAGTAAAAACGGCAATTACTTCGATTGCTGAAGCTGAGAATATGTCAAAGTGACGAGGGACAAATGCTCAGATAACTAATGCCGTACGCCTTTTTACTTTCTCTCATGCGAAGTATATATTGATAAAGTGTTATAAAACGTTAAAAAAACTTGAGATTTTGACGAATCTCCATATTTCAGACCTTCTTATAATCCAAAAAAAATTTTTTGGATTATATAATATCTGCTTGTGAATACGATAACTCAAATATTTTAAGATAGATAGATGAAACTTCGTATATAGTCCACAAATTTGTACCTTTCTCTCAGATTTTGAGCTTATTCCAATGAGTGAAAATCTATTTGTTCGGCTCTCCGAATATAAGTTAACACAATAACTGTAAAACGAAGAGAGTCAGATGGGTAAAATTTGATACACAAGCTTAACATTTGAAGTGCCGATCCTTATTAAATTTAGAACCATCTCCATCCAGGAGTGAATCGTGTCACGATTTGTAGCACAAGCATGTAAACACAATGAATAATTTCTTCAGAAATATAGAGTTCTCTGAAACTGAACTTTAATCTTAAGTCTAAAGTTTTTAGATTTCACGATGTTGATAGTTCTGTTTAAATATACCATCCACTTTTAAATTTATTAGAATTAGATTATACTAACTTATTTTCTTGTAAAAAGTTACTTATACTTTGTTTTTCTTTCTTTGCAGGTAAATTTTTTTTCTGTTGGAAAAATTTGTATGATTTGGTATGTATTTGAAAAGAATACTTTATACTTTTTCATCCTCAAATGACCTAAACTCCTCCTGCTGAACGGTTTCTTGTAGGTTAATTCCATTTGCAAAACCTTAAGTTTTAATGATACTGAAGGAAATTATTTACCGTCACTGATGCGAGTATTCTTTAAATGGAATTTTTCCATGCACCACAACTACTTTCAGCCGATACAAATATTACGCAATAGGGCCGCTTAGCTGTTAAAAGGCCGCAGACAGATCTATTTTGAAATATATATTAGCCTAATTGGAAGGTAAGCAAATTTGTAACAATTGCAAAACTCTGAAAATATGAATTATAAGCTAAGAAAATAAAATCGGGATTTTTACAAGTAGAATTACTCACATGCCAGTCTGCTTTTTCATTCACTTAATAAAGTATGGAATATACTGTAACAGATGGTCATATAATACTGGGTACAAATACGGTTGCCACTCAGTCCCAAGTCGTCTCTTCCATTACTTATAATAAAGATGATTTTGTGTGTCTTCTCTGGCGTGATTATTGAGAGGCTACCGCATTCTAAGAATTAAAATCAATATGTTTCTTATATCTGCAAAATATTGTAGGTGATTTCTGAAGCTAAAATTTCTAGATATTTCGGTCTTTTTCCCCCTTGTTTCTCCCCGTTACTCTATTGATAAAATGTGCGTGGCTGAAGCAATCGATTTTGCAAAAACATCTGCTGCTTTTCTTTACGCATTTCTTTATAAGCTTCCACCAGATGTTCGAAATCTTCTTTCTATAAAATATTTTGATGTCTGTAGTCTAAATTATAAAATATTGATAGATTGTTTGAAATATTAAATTTATTCTGTGTTGTGCCATTATTTCAGATCACCATTTTGAAATAGTTTTTCGATTTCTGAGCAATCTTGAGAATAAACAAGTTGTTCCAAGATGCATAGGAATATGCATTTACATTATGTTAGCTTACCTGTATCTGGTATTTTTTAAATCAGTCAGTCATGCTTCTTTTAAAATTTTTAATAAAGATTTAAAATTTTTCTTATGAAATAAATTAAAATGTGATGTAAATATATAGGATTATCATAATCCCATATGGGAATCATAAGAAAAATATTTCTGAAAATGTTAACAAATAATTATTTAAACATATGTCGATGTTTATATGTAATTAAATAACTGTGGAAATATCATTCAGATCTTTTAATTTAATCGCATAATTTTGAATTTAGTTCCTAATTATAGCTTATTTTCATCGAGCGCAGTGAACCGCCTTTTAAAAATATTTTTAAACACTTCACGAATTGTGGAAAGAAAGGATAAAACAAACTGAAAATACTTAATGAGCCCTTACTAAGTGTGGAAGAATACTCAAATATAAAATGTGCGTAGGATCATGGTAATGTGACTCATAGATTTAAATGTCGTCACATCCATGTCTTTAAGCGCCATAATTACAATGAATGTTATAGCATTCACATTCGCGAACGTATGAACGTAAACATTGGAGCCTTTAATATGGATGATATGAAAAAAAAAAAAAAAACTATTTTCATGATACAAATGATGTTTTTCAGAAAATACTTATTTGAAACGCAGATTAAAATGCTACATTATACTTATTTGAAAGTTCTCGACCTTACAGCCTTCGTTTGTTGTATGTATTCGTTTCTTTTCTTTTGTAAGCGCTGATGATGTGAACTTTTGTTTTATTGTACAGCATGTTTGCATTCTTCAAAGCCAAAACATTCTTTTCATTCACTTGCAGTGACCATGCGAATCTTGCTACATTTCTATTGAAGTTTCGAAAAGCGTTTCCGAATTAAGTTGTGGGTGTTATTGCTTTAAGTAAAAGTCTCCCCCAAAGAGAACGCTTTGGTGTCCATCCAAGCTTCAAAATTCCTCTCTCAGGTCGATGCGCGTTTAAAAGAATGAAGAGAAAAAAAAAGAAAAAAAAACGAATTGCGCGTACTCTGTCGACGAATCAAAAGCGATGTGCTATTCTTTTGAAAGAGTCGATGCTATTATTCTAATAACTCGTTGACATAAAAATTCATTATCTCAGATTGCGCACTAAATGTTAAAGAACAGATTTTTATATTTCATTTGCTTCTAATGTTTACCACTATTCGTATGGTATTCAAAAAATTTGTATAATTAATATTTTATAACGAGATTTTAAAATTTATTGAAAATATATTCAATAAGTTAAAAATCCGAACGGATAACGAAACACTCGTTGCCTAACTTTGTCCGTGTGTGTGTGTGTATGCATGTAGTATGCGAATTTTTGTTAATTAATGAGAAAGATTTATGAAGCATCTATATTGAATCATAATGTACCATGAACAAAAATTTCACGCATGTTGATATAAGACAGTAAATATTGGTTTTGCAATCAAATGCTTAGTGATTTTGTGGATAGATGATTTTTACAAATTTTTCCGATTTCCCAAGGTGTTCCAAGCATTTAAGCTATATTATTTTTTTTATTTGGATTACCTCTTTTAATTAGTAAGATAAATGTATCAATTAGTTATTTTATTTCCTTATTATACCATTTTAAAAATGGTTGTTCAAAATGCGTATTTTAGACATATTTTACTGTATTTTTCCGAAAAGGAGACGTGCATCTCAGTGCATTAAGTCATATTTCATATGAGAATGAAACCTCAAAAGTAAGGCAGTGCCAAAATTAGTTTGTCGTTTTTCATGTTAATGATTTTCTACTAAAAAATGCGCATCAATCTGACCTTCTTGTTAAAGTTAATGAGAGGCATTATCAATTCAGATCGTCATAGCATAAATTTGGCAGAAATACTCAACGTATCACATTCATACATAAAAAATTAAAACAGCTCGTGAAGCTCGATTTAGGGCCTTTCATCAGCTTAAAAAAAATCATTTTAAGCAATGCATTAGCGCTTTCGATTCTCATCTGAAATGATCCATTTCTGAAATGACTGATTACTAGTGACGAAAAATGAATACTTTATAGTTAGTCGAAAACGATTGTGGCTAAAGCAAGACAAAACATCCCAGACAACTTCAAAATCTGAGATTCACCAAAAAAAAATTGTTGTCGGTTCGATAAGATTATAAAATATTTCTGAAATTATATCAAGAAATAAAATGGTTAATCCAAACGTGTCCTCTCAATAACCCATCAAATTGGGTGATACAGTTTTAAAACAGCTGCCAGAATTGGCAAATCATTTGGGTGTTGTTTCCCAACATGATAATCCAAAGCTCTACATATCTTGAATCATTCGCCAAAGAATATTAGTTATATTGAAAGTTTTGTTACTTTAAATTTGCCGTTGAACCATTAGATTTTCATTTGCTTCCATCACTGAAGAACTAGTTAAAAGATAAAACTTTTAATGACACTTCTGATGTAAAATTCAATTTGATTCCATTTTTTTCTGACAGATGCAGAAGTTTTATATGGAATTATGACACTGTCTGAAAATGGGTTATTTAATAAAATTATATTTTCAAGTAAAAATGAAATTGAATTTTCTTAGTTAATTTCTGCAATCTTTGATTGACCCAATAGTAATTAAGGTCGAATGAAGTCTTCTTCTAGCCTATAAACAATCCAAGATTTCCCCCTCCTCCTCTGTCATCTTCTTCGGACCATTCAAAACCGAAATTATTACAATGATTTCATTTAATATATATAATATAATTCAAATAATAAATGTTATCTCAGACCGTCAAAATATTTAATTGATGGTTACTTCAAGTTGATTTTAAAGGCTAAATTTAAAAATGATTTAAAAATTACAGAGAATTAAATAAAATCTAAATATGATACGAATCAACAGCTCTAATAAGTTTTGTACCAGTTAGCCAAAAGGACAATTTAAAATATTGCATGGAAATTAAAACGATAGTTAATTATAATTTGAATAAGTTCGAACAACTTCTGTACATTAAAACACAGAATTAAATTAGTTCAAAAATAATATAATGATAAACCTTGAGGCTACACCCCTCATTCCACAAAAAAAGGGGTTTCACGAATTCCTTAACCTACGTTACCTATTTGAAAATCAGATTGAGTTTTTAAGAAAAGAGAATTATGTCACTTCCTTCTTATAAAATAATAAAGTCTGTTGGTGAAACATTTTTTTTTTCTCTGGCTTAAATTTTTTTTCGTGGCAATTTTTTTTTATTCCATACATTTTTGTTTAAATTCGCACTGTGTTGTCTGTTGCCTCGGAAAATTTACAATCCTTTTTCATGTGAGCAAAGACTTGCCATCGAGCTGTCAGTTATTTATTCTTCTGGATTTGAAACGTAGGTTTCTACAGTTGCATTTTTTTTTAAATCCTGTATTGGTTTATCTCATCGACTGTCAATTCTTCATTATATGCCCAACAGAACATTGTCGTCATCTCTCTAAATTTAATGTAGCCTGAATGACTACAGAAAATTTCATAGAAGAGCAAAAAGTCAAGAGAATTTTACTAAATACATTTTCAGATATCGATGATAAAGATATTTTTGTGGGATATTTCCAGATTCCTTCAGTGTTTTTGAGCGGTCGTGCATCGAGAACTTGGGAAGAGCTATTCTGAACTAATTTCCTAAAGTAATCCACATGCTTAAAATGAATTCCTACTCTGTTTTCAATGAAAATTCAGTTATCGAGTCGTAAATATAATTTGCCGATGTATAGATTACCGTCTCCTTTCCGAATTCCTTTTGACCAGCAGGGCTTCAGGTTTTAATTAGATTGACAGCATCTTCCCTGCTTGAGTTGGCAAGAACGGTTTCACCTGGTCATTGACAACAACAAACGGGGCCGCAGCGAATGTGTCCCACAGGGCCCGGTTGCGAGGCCTATCCTGTTAGCGTAATGAAGGGAACAGATTGCAATTTAGATAAGCATCAAAAAGCGTGCAGCTTCCTCTTTCATTAGAGATTTCCAGCCCTTACGATGTAGATTCTCAACTCCTCCGAATGAAATTCAGAAGGTTGAATGTGAAAATGCGCCCCTCTTTATTTAACCCCCGAGTGAGGTAATGCTGCGCAAAGAATTAACTTCTTTATCTTTTGACGATGCTACGATCTTCTTTTTGGGGGGAGGAGATTATAGAATGAGAAGTGAAGTGTGAAATGAAAGAAAAGCTATTTTTTTCGAGTGGTGATGTTTTTGCACTTTGAGCAGTTACAATTTTAAATAAAATTTCAAGTTCCGACTCCCATCTTATATTGATTTTTCTTCAGATAATATACTGATATTATACTGAATTTCATTGATTTAAGCCACTGTGTTTATGAGCACAGGACCTTTCAGCTACAGACTGACAAACTTGCAATTCTTTGACAGATTTAGTTTACAATTGGATGAATATCTATTTTAAATATTAGATGTTTGTTCAAAAAGTATTCCTACTTAGCTTTCTGCGTTTTATAGTTATCGAGTTCATTTGTACTCGAACAACTAGACATACAGACTTCCCGATAATGGATTTCAATTAAAATGTGACAGAAGTCTGCAAATTTGATCGTTTTTCCGTACAACAAATTTCAGTGGTCTTATCTCGAAGCCTTTCTGAGTTCGCGGGGAAACAGACGTAGCGCCAAAAAATGTGTTTCTGGGAAGTATGAAAATCACGAGTTCGGATGTTTTTAAGATTCTCTACTCACTTTCAAACAAGGTAAACAAGTGTTGGATGAAAATGCCCTAAAAATAAAATTTATCCATTCTGAGAAAAATTATTACTTCTTAGAGATATTTTTCAATGGAAGGGTGAGAAATGGATGTTGGAAATTTGATTGTTATAGCATTATAATTTACTTTCTAATATAATTTCTTCCAAAGTTATTGTATATATTTTCATTGCATATAAAGAAACATGAAAACATTTTGCAAACCCTTGAACAAAAAAAAAAAAAAAAACATCCTCAATTTATGACCCTTAAACCACGGGAAGAAAATTTTTCTGATTACAGTGTTCAAGTCTCCATTTTAAACTCTTATCACTTGATCAAGCTATTATTTTTTAAATTTGTATTTGAAAAAATTATTGAATAGACCACATGGAAACAATAAGGGTGGTTAATTATCTATAATTGGTATTTTTTAAACCTTCCTTATATGACTATTTTATATTTAATCATGTAGGCCTAAAGAACTAAGTATTTATACTTCAAACAATTAAGTTAAAATTTTGATAATTTTAATTCAATCTTAATATAAAACTACTGTCAACATATATCAAAAACTAGACGCAGATGCATCTATGAATTCTGACACACATTAGAATAAGTTTGGATTTTTTTTTTTTTTTAGAAAATGTATGATTAGCTTTTTGTTATTTTATTGATTTGCATTTCCTCTTAAAGTTCCATTCTTATATTATCTAACTTTTTTATGATCTTTGCGAATATTTAGTTTATTTAATAATAAATCTGAGAAAAAATGGGACATTTTTGTCAAAATTTAACCCATTAATATATTTTTATTCATTTCTATAAAACGAATGATGAAAATAATATTAGCAATAAGTATTCTTACGAAGATTCATCGTAGCAGGGATAACAATCGATCTTAAAACTGATTAAAATGAAACAATTTAAGTGCAGAGTCTAATTATACTTGAAATATTCAGTCATGAGGAGGAAAACCGATTCAATTGCCAAAATAGGTTGCATATTTTAGCAATTCATTTCGATTTAAGTCGCGAAATAATATCCTTTACTCAAATTTATCTTTCCCTTGATATAAATTAATAAATAACATTTTATATAATGGATTTTGTTTGTTCAATATATTTTCAATTTTTCCCGATACTTTAAATGTTGTAACCCATGGAAAAGTACTTTCTGCTCTAAATTATACGGATCCAAAATAGCGGTTTAAAAAAAACTACATTGATATTCATCCCCTATTCAATAAAACACATATAGTAAATATATTATTTAGAAAAGGAAGACGAATGTTTTGTTGATGTTTTCGTTTACTAGGTGTGAGAACACATGACTTCACTTTATCAACGCTGCATTAACCAGAAACTAATTTCCCCCTTTGGTATATTTTTGTGCAAAGATGCTCTAGATACTTTGCAAGGAACTTTTGAAATGGAACCAAAGCAGCTCCATTATTGCTATAAACCATTAAAAGCGGAGACTGGACTTCACATCCTCATACTCGCATTGTCCTCATCCTTCACACTGCGGAAAGGAAGAACTTTGGCGTTATATTACCACTTAACCAATATCAGTTCAATGAATTTTTAATATTTGCAGATTAAACTGTAATAAAATAAATTTTATTTTTAGCAATCCATTCAAAGTTCATTCACTTTTTTTTATTGTTCAGAACATTAATGTAAGACATTTTTTACGCTTTTTGCATGGCATATGTTAAAACACAATCTCCCCCTACATGAAGTAATCAACATCGGCTTAACTCATGATACAAATTCTTGTAAACGTTTTAGATATTGAATTACTTTTGTGAAGAGCTGCATTTTAATTCTGTAAAAATCTATTTTCTTCAATACGCGCTTTATAAAGATGCATTTTTACGCCGAGAAACAAAATTTTTGCACTCGAATGGCTTATGCAAATTCTTTATACCGGTGGGACTCATCAGAAGAGGTAAATGATGGACCTCAATCTAACCGATTCCTCATTTGCAGATTTTAAGTATAACAAACATGAAAGTATTTTCTCTGTGAGGGATCATCAATAACACTCGCTGGCAACTCCTTCAGTGGACACGGCGCATTATCGTAGTTCAATCAAGGGGTCGTTGCTCACAGCAATTCCCACAGCATCCCTCCCCTCCCTTACAAACATCACCACGTTTTAATTTTCCCCTGGTATCGTTGAAAGGCCTAATATATATCAACTCCTGGGTTGTTGTTTTTTTAATCTTTGGTCCCATGTTGCATTTTTTTTTTCTCTTGCAGACTTTGTTCCCGATCAACTCCATGGCTTTTAATGTGATTGGTCCAGGGACCACGGATGATCCTGTTGGGATGGATACATGGCATTTGTCACGTGAGAGGGGGTGGAACAAACGGTGTTGGAAAATTAATGGAAGAGGTCATGTGTTGAGTTTAATTTATCGAAAAGAGATTTCTTTTTAGAAAAAGGGCGGGGAATGTTTCAGAATATGGGAAGTTGGCTTGAAATTCAATTTGAAATGTTAGGAGAAATAGTGCTTTCGTTTCCCACCCAGTTCTGAGAGAAAATTGCCCTTGTTTGGGGCAATTTAATCACAAGAAATCACTTTTGCCCCGCACTTCCCCCATTTGTCCGGAGTTTGATATTGGAAATTGAATTGTCAACTTTTTGGCTATGAGCGCAATAAAGAATTCTTTTAATGTTAGAGCAAAATAGGTGATTTTCAGGGCTTAGCATTTTCTTAATGTTTTTTCTCAGATTGGGAATTCCCTTTGACAGTTTAGAAGTATTTACACTTCCTCTTCAAATTCCTAGATATTCATTCTTCTTTTTAAATATTTCATATATTAAAAATATTAAAGCTTAATAATATTAAATTTTATTATTTACTTTAATATTAAATATACTTCAAAATATTATACTTTTATATAGACTTTTAAATATTTTATATTTCAAATTTTAAAACCATTCAGTTTATTATTCGGTTGGAATTGCAAAAATATTGCATAAAGACTGAGTCTATAAAGGAAAGGTAGTTCTCCTTAAATAAATTTATCATGTAGATAAATGCTGTATATGTTACTATATTTTTTAACTTAAAAACGGTACATTCTTGTGCTTTGAAGTCATTATCTTTGTTATTTTTACCATCTCAATCTAATCTCATCTTCATTAATAACTATTATTATAATAAAATATTTCGTTTTTCACGAAGGGAATAATGCAAAAGTGGGTTTAACCATTTATAAAATTTACAAAAATTTCTTTCTATTTTACTTTTTTTTTCTAAAACCTGAGTGAAAAGACAGACAATTTGATTCATAATTCTGCATTTAAGGCAGACTATCGGCATATACGACGACTATTAAGAAATGTTTTTAAAATGACTTGCATGCAAATATATAAGAAATGTAATAAATATATAAAATACAATATTTAAAATGTATAATGTAAGATTTTTTTCACTTTTGTAATAAATGTTTAGTTTTAAAATTTTACTGTTTACAATACTATATTGCTAGTTTATCTTTAAAAATATTATTTTAAAGTGAATTTATATTATCAGCATTATATTTGTATCAATCAAAGTTGCTTATTTAAATTTTAATTGTACGTCTTTTTCATTTATACTTCATTTTACATCAATCCCTTTGCAGAACATTTTGGGATCTTGATTGATTCGGGAACTTCTCTTAGATTTAAGATCGAGAAATTTTGTTATTTAATTTTTATCCCCTTTCCTACTGAACAGTTTAAATTCAGCATTTGATGTATTTCTTTCAAGAAAATTGAAAACTATAAAAGAGGAATTGATAGATGTGAACTTCAATGTATTCATTATAAAACTATGATAATAACTGAAGGTAAGGAAATTTCTGAGAAAAAATTACAATACCTTTTTAAAATGAAATATTATGAAATGTAAGATTCGGGGGGAAGGAAATCCTAAAGATTCCTATTTGAGTTTTTAGAAATAAGAAATATTCTGGGGGGAAAAAGCAACCCTAAGAAATTTAAAGAATTCATTTCATAAAATATGAATCGTTCTTACTTTTCTTTTTACATATAAAAACTTGAAAATGAAGGGCGAGAAAGCAAATCTTTTTGTTTGTTTGTTTACAACCCCATATTTCCGTCGTTTGTTTTTCAAAGCACCGCAACATAAATATTTTAAATCGCAGGAATTACAATAAAAAATCGTGCTTTTCGCTGATAGAATTATGAAAATGCATTAAGGAATATAAACTGCACAAATAGGCCATTCAGTTAAATCATCCATCCAATAACACCACCAGCCGTTTGCCATGTTCTCCTCCTTTTCTCCCTCTTCTAAATAAAAAAAATATTTTTCTCCCAATTTTTTTGCGTGGCCTAATGAATTGCGTTGCGAGACCCAGAGCCTGATAGGCGGTTGAAAGAGTTGTAAAGCTGGGCCCCTTCCGGCCTCAAGTCGGTCCCCTGGGGATAGTTACGGCCCACCAACCGGTGCCACTCGCGCAATTTATAACTCCGCGCACCGGGGATGCCCTCCGGAACGGTGAAATTTAAAGTCTTCATCCTCTCCAGCCACCTTTCTTTATTCCAAAACCTCTTTTTTAATTTATTTCGCGGGAAAACATGCGGTTGCTGTCTTTCTAGGGAACGTGAACTTTGATCCTAATGAAGCTTCGATCGTGATTCATCTGCAGAGTTTGGAATTCAAATGTTTACGATCAAAGGCAGGGTATTGAAGGCTGTGAGGTACTTCATTTTAATGGGTTGTATTAGAAGAGGTAAGGTTAAAGCATTCAGAAATATTCGATTCATGGTATAAATCGACTATCAATTTGATGATTAAGATTTTTTCCCCCGTTCCTTGTTAGCGACACATTTTTATTTTCTTGCATACGAAGTACAAAAACAATATTGTGATCATCAAAAAATTCGAATGCTGGAACTTGCGGAATCTCCACGTTTTATATCTTCCTGATTTCGTGAAATGTCTGTAGTATTATGTCTGTGTGTCTGTAAAAAGAGTAAACTCAAGAACGCTTTGATCTAGATGGATGAAGTTTGTTACCTGGGTTTTACACTAAAATTACATATTTTTATCAAAATTCGATCAAAATCTATTGAGAAGTCTGTCCGTCCGGTTGTTCAAATTTATCACGATAACTACAAAATGAAGATAGCTAGATGGATAAAATTCGGCACACATATTTAATATCTATAGGGTAGACACCTGTCAAAGTTTGGGCTTCAATCCGAAGTGGGGGTTTGGCTTGCTGGTCGGTCTATATCTTCAGAAGCATGTAAATGTAAACTCAAAAACGCAATAACAAATATATCAAATTTAGTACGTGATTCTGTGAGTACATTTGTAGTTCTGGATCATTATTTTTTTCAGTCGGTTGAGAAAAAAACGTCTAAAGCACAAATCGATTTTCAGATACTATTAACCGCATGCCAATGATTAATCGCCAAAAAAAATCACCAAAGATCACGCGATAAATTCAGTAAAAATGTTGAATTCACGCCAAATGCTAATATTTTGTAACTATTGTACATCAGTATCATGCAAGGCGTTTTCTGCCCTTTTCATGATCCACAGTTGTTTGCATGAAGTGAAAGAAAACACCTTTAGTAGTGAGTATGCGAAAAAATTTTGGGAGACCATTCCCGCTGATTAGTTATAAAAAAATGGTTTGGCTTAATTAACTGAATTAAACTTGAAAAAATGTTCCTCAGTCCATTCATAGTTGGGTATTAACTTTTCGGGGGAAGTAGAATTTGGCCTGTATAATCGTAACTAGAAATCGGGAGAAAATTGATTCTGAAATTTCCAAATGTCTAAATTGGCAATAACCTGCTCATCTTTCTTTTTCCGTCAAATTTTGGATGTTAAAACCCTCACTTTTATTCAGATGCATGTATGCCAAGATGGAACTTTGTAATCGACGTTCTATATGTACTAATCTGAAGTTGCATGTAGAATAGAAAGGCAATTGAATCGATTAACATTTTCAGAATTTATCTTTTTTAGGCATAGATGTTTATCTCATGAACCATTGATAATAAGTGAAAGACGGTTAAGTTTTTCTACTTCTTAATGAAGAAAGTATAGCTTTAAAGCTCATATATTCTCGCCATCACTTTTTTCGCAGTTTAAAAACCGAATCGCTTTGCACTGAACAGTTTGATGAAAATAGCACAGGAAATAAATCACCGTGCTTGAAAAGTTAATTATGAGTTGATATGCTACTTTAACAAAATCTCGATTCCACTAATAATGTATTTAGGAACTTAATTTCAAAATTCCATTATATTTGCAATCAAATATAACAATCAATACGATTTAAAGACTGAAAATTAGAAAATAAAATAATTCCAACTTTTCAGTGTACTGATGGAAGTGTTTGAAGCATGTGTTTATTCAGTATGATTTTCCTCGTAGTCAAGCTAATAATATTATTGTGTTAATAATATTTCAGAACAAACTGGAAATTGCCCATACCAGTCTTCCATAATAAACAGTTTTATTTCTAATCTTCCTTCGCATGATTCAAATGGGAACAATGTCACGGAATCGCTTGCGATGTGTTAAAAAGATCGCAATCTAAATCGAGCCTTTGTGTCATTTCTAATTCTTTGAAATGTAACAGTCATTAAAGGAGATGTCTACTTGCGGATATCGATAACTATCGAAGAATACTGGGACAAAAAAAAAGAATAAGAATAAAATAAAAGGACAATCATTTAGGCGCGCTCGCCATTGCAAAGAGAAATTGTAAAATAAATGCCGTTGTAAAACAAATATCCTTTACTCGTATCAAAGATGACTGAGATTTTTCCCACTGGGATTCGCTTTTTAACTTTCTTTACGGAAACTTTTTTTTTTTTCTCCTGAATCATATCACAGTTGAATTTGTGTGGGGGGGGGGGGGGATGAGTCATATAATTAGGTGATGTCGCATTAAATCTACAGGAATTTTTTCTCTGCCACTTTCTTCCTTACTTGTATCAAAACATCTTTCCTTTAACTAAAAAAAATCCAATATAAATAAAAAAATAAAGCACCTTCGTTTTTTGTACAATAGAAATCGAGAATACATTTTCTTCCAATTTTGCTCACAAATTTCATGAATCATTGGCAAGACTTCAGTGAAAGTTTTGTGAGAGCTGATTTTCTTATTAATGAAAAATTACTTTCACTGCTCATGTGTAGTACTGCGTGCGCAATAATGATGGTGCTTAAAAGTTGTTCAAGTAGAAATTAAAATAGTCAAAACATGGGAAAGGGTAGTTTCTTAAATATAATTGAACTCACTGATGCTAAAAAAAGTCTCTTTTGAGGATTCCTGCTGCTTAAAAAATTATACAATTTTCTTTTCTCCTTTTAGCGAGTAATAGATTAAAATATTCTGTGCTTCCTTCGTATATCAGGCTATAAATCCATATTTAAGTTGTAGCACACAAAACTTAATTAAATTTTGTATCTTTTTTATGTATTAATAAATTTGGAAAAAAAATTCTTTTTTTAATTTTTTGGGAAATTTTTTTCAGAAGTTACAAGATTTTAAAATTCTTTAGTTCAACAAATGGACCCATTTTAATTGAACATTAAATTACAGAGTGAGAAAAAGATTTTGTATATTCTATTATTTCTTATAAGAAAAACTTATATTTAAAGTATCAGATATTATTTAAGATGCATTTATATACTGGCACTTTTGGATTCCATCGTGTTTTGATTATTATATAATTTTTTACTTTTAAGACACAAAACTTTACATATTTCAATAGTGGATGCGATGAGTGACAGTTTTACCCGTTCATATAAATATTTGTTAGGTTGGAAAGTTTTGCTCGGATGTGGTGAAGGAAAAGAAACGTCTGCGGCAATTAGATTTTCATTTCTGGGGAGGCGGGGGGACATAAAAATAGTTCTAACACAAGCAACACCTATAATTCATGCAATGAGTGCTGGAGATTTTCCCTTATCATTTTAGCTGACATAAATGATAAAGGGCTAATTGAAACTTCGTTGTATGTTCTAATTTTTGTTTCTACTT
>JAPMOR010093643.1:0-35267 GCA_026543865.1 Argiope aurantia
AACTCTTTGCTCATTTTGTTTTTAATTTTCAATCATAATGATTCAAATAATCTTTTGCCAATTTATATTGAAACATTCCGATAAAATATTAAGAATTAATTTAATGGAGGTTTTGAAAAAAAAATGCTTAGTTTCTCATTAATACTAATTTATCTTCATGTTAATGATAATAAATTCATTGCCAGCAAGCAATACTTGCTGTATCAGTTAAAAAAATATTCTAAAGAAGATTTTATTAAAAAATTATCTTAAGTTTGTGCTTACATACTCTGTACTAAAATTTTAGTTATGAAAAGTAACAATTAATAAATTCCCCTCACCGCTTTAAGCACCTAATTCCGCAAACGCTTATAATATTTTAAAGAGAAGAAAAGAAACTTTTGACAAGGCATTCTACTCAACTTTCGGAAAATACCGTGCAGATAAAAGAATTCGAAGTTTAACAATCAATACTCTGTATCCATTGTACGTCTAAAGCAAATAATTCTACGACAGCATTTGCTCAACCATTCTACTCTCGCTTCTATCCGGAACAACAGACTCCTGAGACAAAAGTCCCTCAACTTTTCAAATTAATGGGACACCGACTTGGGACGGAAAGGGTCGCAGCCCCACATGATTCTTCCAGTATGCCTGTCCACTTTTCCGTAACCCTACCAGCCATTAATTCTCTGGTATCGTCCTTCAAGCGCAAGCTTTTACCCTTGGATTAAAATCAGCGACTCAAGAGTAAACCATGCAATTTCACGGTGGTTAGTGTGGTATAGCGTTTCTACATCGCTATTCTTCTGACTAGCGATCCAGCTGGGCCGAGAAATGGTCTAAGAGTCGGGTAATTTATGATGTGTGGTCGTCTGTGATGTCTTTATTGTAATTAAATATTTTTCTGCGAGTTTTGATCCGTTTTAATTATTTGCGGGACGAAGTGAAGAGTGGGGCATATAGTTGGGATTTTACAAACTTTAATCATTGCGTTTATTCCTTTATAGGTATTTGCTTTAATGATTGCAAGAAATGAAATTGTTAAAACATGAAACTGCACTGTTATTAGTATTATCAAATCATAAATA
Source organism: Argiope aurantia (assembly GCA_026543865.1). NCBI lineage: Eukaryota > Metazoa > Arthropoda > Arachnida > Araneae > Araneidae > Argiope > Argiope aurantia. The sequence goes on from JAPMOR010093643.1 coordinate 1,071, forward strand.
TTTGATCAATACTATAGAAGATGATCAAAAGTACAAAAGAAAATTATACAAAAACATGTCAATGGTAAAATATAGGAATGTTTCTCACTTTTAAAATATCCCTATTTCTGGTAAAATTTATTAATACACTAATAAAAGTTCATTTTTATTAGCTTTTCCGTATTGCTTTACCTTTTAATTTTAATGAAAATAGTTCAAGTAATAAAATTAAAATCTAAAATTATTAAAAATAGAAAACTGACGTTTGAAGAGACTACTATAAATAATGAAAAGAGTGAAAAGCCGATTTGAAATTCATTTTTTCCTAAATATGCAAAATAAGAGAAATTACAGACAAAACATACAAATTAATTAAAAAAACAAATAACTTAAAAGTTTTTAAATGCCTTCAAGTATAGTTATCGTTTAAAATTAAATCATTTCATTATTTTGGATTACAACAGTCAAAAGTACATCAAAATATTAACTTAATAAAATAAATATCAAACGATGTAATTCTAATTGTCTATGTCAGGTTTAATACTGCAAATATGGCCTGTCTTCTACTAACTTTCACCACACTTTATCTATTAGCATTTTCTCTATGTCTGATTTACATGAAATTTTCATGATGATGTCGCACTTTTTTGAAGAAACCATCAACCAACCGACACAACCACACACACAAATATATACATACATTCATATATATATGATGTAACTTATAAGACTAGGGTTTTGATGGTGAAGTAAAAAAAAGAAAAAGAAAAAAGAAACCGCTATCAATTGTTGTTTTTATCACAATTTTCGAAAGGTACTACAATCGAAGTGCTTTATTAGTAAATAGATGACAATCATTAAATTCACTTCAGTTTTAAAATCTGTGATGTTAAGAAAAAAAATGATATTTAATTCAGTGCAATATAACATAACTTTATACGGCAAATGGCATTTGTCAAATAAATTTTCTAAGCGAAAATTTTATGTATGTTGCCATACTAATTCACTTCATTAAAATTCTCTCTGAATTCATGCACTCATATCAGCAGAAAGTAAAAACAAAAATTACTTGCTAACTAGAAAAAATGAAACTTTAAAGTACAAATTTTGCAGAAAGGAATAAACAACCATTAAATTTTGCTTGTTTTTGTACACTATTTTCTTTCTCTTTTGATTCTTCCTTTTCTGAACTTTCTATTCTAATAATGGACTCGTTCCATATTATCCTGAGGTTGTACAGTAAATGTCAATGTCTTCGAATGCATATATTAGCAGTAAACTTTAAATTCCAAAAGCTGACTTAATCTTTGACTCAGATTTTAAGAAGACAAGTAGTTCAATTAAATCAACTACAAAATTTTCATTAATTTTTAAATTTTGAAGCTTTTTTATATGGATCAAACGTATGGTTTAATTTCAGTAATGTAAATAATCTATACTTATAGTAAAGCTCAATGTGTGTGTGTTGGCGCTCTACAGGCCAGACCATTCAACCTACAGCTACCAAATTTGGCACGCGTATACCTTGGAGGCAGGGAATGTGCACCTGGGGGTTAATTTTTCGAATTTTTAATTAGAATTTTATCTATTTAAAAATTAAGCGAAATTTTGGTGTGTTTCTGCTATAACTTCCTAACATATTACCGCACAAAAAGGATTTTTACATGAAGTTAAAGATCAAAAATTTATCTTTTAAATAATACCAATGATTTAATCTTAAATTTAAATTTCTATTTTTAAGGAATTTTTAAATAAATATTTTAATTATATTTTTCAAAAAAAAATTGTCGTACAAAATAAAAATAAAATTTAAACTGCACGAGCACGTTTCGCAATCATGGAAAAAATTAGCTTTTTTCAATGTGTTGCCATCACATTGATTAAAGCTCCAATTAAAAATAAATTAAATCTTTTTGGAAATGAAATCTGCAAAAATATAATTTTCGGCACGTGTTTGTAGGAAATGAAACAAATATGAAATATTATTTTTTCTAAAAAATAAATTAAAGAAAAATTATTTTATGATCTTTTACACTCTCTATATTATTAAAGCAATAAATCCGTTTTATTTTAAGGCAAGTTTTCTTTAATATGAACAGGATATCCATTCAAATCGGGGCCACACAGCTAATTTGTAAACCTTTACTTAGACAAAGATCTGCTAAAATGGTCTAAATGGAAAAGGATTAAATTTTATGCAACCTGATTCAATAAATGCTCTAATAAATAACGAATTTTTGATTTTACATAAAGCTTCTGCTGTGGAAATTACGAATAACAAAGTGTTCTTGAAACACTAATATTTTAAATAAAAAGAGTTAATTTCCAATCAACTAAATCAATCACTTAAACTGACTGATTTATGAAAATTTGAATATCACTATTCAATGGAAAAAAGGATAATTTAAGATTTTCCATCGATCGTTTCAAAGAAATTAATCAGGGCGCAGGTTTCTAAATATTAATTGGCCTAAGATTATGAAAATGTTGAGTTTTTCTAAATTTTTAATATTCAAAACTTCATAAATAAGTCTTAGTGGATCGTGGAAAATACAAACATTCATTCCTTTATTTAAAATTTGGTGTGCCCAGAATATTTCTCAGAATATGATACCTTACTGTATTAAATTTAGACCTCATAATTTTTGAAATATATTTATAGGCCGGAACAAAATATTATTATTGATTTCATTTCAATCCTTTTGAAAGCAGAACTAAAAACTGAATTTTATGCTGAATCTGAGAAATTTTTATTGAATTATTCTTTGAGATATTACATAAATTATGAAAAATATTTTGTAGTTCACATAAGACTTAAATACCGAGCGATTCTGTTTACAATACCCATATTCAATAATAATAATAATAAATAAATAACAATAAAGATTATAAATAAAATAAAACGCTTGGTTTTATTAAAAAATATCTTTATATTAATTGCAATTTCCTCATTTCCACTTTAAATTAAAGTTGAGTTTTACCGGAAATGACAACAAATTAGCAATATATATATGTATAGTAAATTGAACGAAACGATCTAAACAACAGTATAAGTTTGGTATGACTATCAAAATTTGAAGATTAAAAAGGTTTTGTTTGAGAATCTATTAAGAGACCAGTTACTTAAAATATGTAATTGAAAATTGTAGCGAGCGGTAATACTGGCGAACCGGCTGGTCGCCAAAGGAGGCTAGTACTAAATATATGAACAAAGTTAGAGAAAGAACTTTCTAAAATATCAAATTTTATCTAATCATGGTTTTTTTTAAAATTTGCAGATGTTCAAGAAAAAGGGAAAAAAAAACCTATAAGAAATAAAAATCGTATGTAACTTTGCATTTTTTTAAAATTTTAAATCATTATAGCTAAATTCAAAATATCTTCTTTTTAGTTAGCGTAATTGAAATTTCCTATATCTTAGAGATTATATTTACTAAAATTAAATTTTTCCACTAAATTTCCCCTTTATCTGTTAATTAAATTATCATCTCACTATTGGTAAGATCAATTTGGACTTACTCAGGAATTTAAATCTGTATATAGACAATCATAATTATAACAAGTATTTGCAATTCTCTAGATTGTCACAAGATGATAGGCTTTTGGTTATTGACTTGCACGAGATCGTCATACAGGCAGTGAAATCGATCTTAGAATTCAATCCTTTGATTCGTCTTAACTATTACCATGTGATCTCGTCTTTCAAATATTTTCGGATTGAAACAATGTAATTATTTTATAGTGAAGTATTCAAGTTTCAAGCGTATACAAAGCATTATAAGACCAAACACGTTAATTTGCAATGTGTGTAACCAAATAGTCAAGTGTGCTTTACTATTAGTAAGTCGGTAACAATTTACATTAGAGAATATAGGGCGTTAGGGCTGAAAGGTCTTTAAGTATTATTACACTAACATAGAACGCATGTGTAATCAATCTATTTACGCAGATGAAAAGCATTCCTTAATTGCTTCAGTCTGGCCCGAATGTGAAGGTTTTCTATAGGTTATTATATCAACTCCCTTCGTTCGGGATTTGATGTTGGGACTGTATCTACGTAGTATATCGGTAGTTATATCAAAATATCGTCTGTAAAAGTTGCTTAAACGTTTTGATCAGAAAAACACTTTTGCTTACTTTTATCATATATTATTGCGCTTGTTATATGGCTGTTATATGTTGTAACAAAAATTCATGTTGCTTGTGTTTATATTAATAATTATTAAATATATTAAAATCTCATATTCTTTCTAGTGTCTCTTTTTTTGACAAGCAATGATAAATGTTGATTAACATGCCACTATTTTCATTCTAGAGCTGGACGATTTTTTTATGAAAATATGTATCAATATCTCACAAATCAGAATATAATAAAAAATGGATATCAGATGTATTATAATGAATGAGGAAAAAAAGTATTCCAGTTTAAATCGTACAAAAAGAATGTTCTCCCAACAAAATAGTCGTATAAATACACTGAAGAGCTAGTTTTGTGTTTACTTTCGTACATAATCAAAACAAACGATTAAGTTTTTTAGATCTATTGTTACTGAACGATTCAGTCCAAATTTTGATTGAAATGAAAAATTCTGATTTTACAAACATAAACGGTATCTTCTTCTTCTATTTTGTCATTTATCATCTTGAAATACCAACTCAGATAAACAGCAGCTTTTGGCTTCTCTAATTAGTCGAAAATTCGATAAGAATCTTTTCTTTTGTATATAAATACCAAAATACTAAAATTCATCGACTTAATTTTTGATATTAATAATTGCTGTTTTCTTAATGCATAGGTATTGATAGGAATCTGTGATATTGCTTCAATACTCAGTTAATCTCATAGTAAGGAAGATAATTATACAGATAATTTAACAGGTTAATGATATCTACCTTAGCTACAAATATAACACACAATTGGAAATTTAGTAACAAATTTGGCAACTTCGTCAACAAAAATGAAGGTATTAGTAAAGTACAGAATAAAAGCAATATCTGTATTACTACTCGAAATTTAGAGATTATGTTAGCTTTTTAGTGCCTTGTATTTAAACCTATATAATCTCAAACCTAAAACTAGTGCATTCCGTCAAGTAAATTATATCCTTTGAATGCGATCAGCAGCTAGAATTTTAACTGCAATCTGAGCGATATTGTGATATGTCGTGTTTTATTTAGCAATTTATTGTTTGCGTGTGGACTGTTGAATTTTTAAAGTGCTGTCTTAGTTCAATTTTCTGCTGTGTTTTGCTATAAATGTTTCGTGTATAATAAATCTTCATTACTTGTGAAATAAAGCACCGAGCCTGAATGTCCAATGAACTGAATTATTCACCAAATACCCATTTGATGGAATTTTTGTAAGAAGTATGAATTAGTAAGTAGATAAGAGACACTTGTCCTAGCTTATATAATCTAAAATTGTTCGTATGCGTGTGACTTCCCTTAAGCGAAAGGCGTTTAGCATTTCAGATGTCATCCATCTCACCTGGTGTATTTCAGATATATCATGTTTACAGATTGACAGAGTGATTGTGAAACAGTCATAATTCCAACTTTAACTGACGAAGTATAAAATATAAAAATTCCTAAAAAATCTCGAGACTTAATTTTTTCATCTTTTCAACACTCTCTCGCTACTACACATTCTACACACAAGAAAAAAAAGGAAACAATCAAAGGTTTCGACTAAAATACAAGAAATAAACAAAGAGGGTATTAGAAAACCTGAAGAAATATCTTAATATTTTATTCAATACAGAATTACTATTTGTAACTAATTCACTTAACCTTATTTTATATAGCGATTTCTGAAATTTACATGTGGGATTGCCAGGCACGCAGGGAATTTTACTTCCCATTCTCCAATGTGCCAACCAAATGTTTCAGAATCTCTTGACTAAATTAATCGAATTTGCAATTCAACAAATACCACATGGGATCTATCTTTTTCATTCCCCATTGCTATTTCCCTCCTCTCTCTTTCTATGCCATCCCCTACCGCACCCCTGTGGAAAGGAGAGACTCTTAACAATCTTTCTCGAAATAAGATTCCATTTAGAATCAAAACCAGGAAAAGATACCCCCCCCCCCCCAAGTCTCTGTTCCACCCATTTAAAATTTTCCTCTTGCCAGGGAAAAGATTTCCGTCAATTAGAAGGGGTATTTTTCGTTTCTGCTCTGAGAAAATCGCGTGCATTTCCATTTCCATTAAAAATCGCGCTGTGAAAGGAATGTAAAGCAATTTGCGGAACATCTCGAGTCGGTTCGACTGAAATGACACCGCTTCTCTCGATAGTACTCAATTTTCCTGACGTGAAAATACTTAGCGGATGTTCTGGACATGGGGGGAAATCCATTACTGAAATCTTTTACAAAGAAATCAATTTATCTTGTCGGGTTACGTGTAAATCACTTCTGCAGATTCCGATTGTGTGACTGGTCACTGTTAAAAGTGTTTTCAGCTTAGCAGACTTTTGACACCTTTGTAGTGAAATAAGTAGGGAAATATGAGAGATTTAGTAGACAGCTGTTTATGGAAAAAAAACGGATATTCCTTTAGTTACCCATTACCAGAGAAAGTCTGTTCATCTTTTCGTGTTTCGAATAAATGGATTTCACTTGTGTGACTGGTAGCAGTTAAGGGTGTTTTCATCGTAGCATTTTTTTTCACTTCTCATATGCGTTTCTAGAAGAATGACAAGAAAAGTTAGAAATATATTAACGTGTAAAAAAGCTTTAATCTTAAATATTTCTGATTTTTAAGAAATATCTCTTAAGGAATTAGGTATATCTTAACTATATGTTTTTCTTTCGTGTTTGTATGTATAAACAATTATATTTTCCAATACTTGAACTTAAAATTTCCGACGAACACAAATTTATTTGAGAACTTAAATTGTTAAACTGTAATTGTTAACTTTAGGTTTTCCCAATATACGAAACATGTTATAACGCTAATAAGTAACAAAACTGAATGATTACTCTAAATAGTTATATGTGTAGATGTACAAATTTTTAGACGATAAACTTTCTTCAACTTTCATATTTAAAATATTTCTATACTGTATATGATATATCTCCCACAATTTACCCTTCTCCCACCATATTAATAATATTCTTTATAGTCATGTCAGTCAAATTTAAGGAACTACATTTTATCGCAATAAAATAATGCTTTATACTTGCAGAATAAATATAATGAATTCTGAATAGTTTACATTACTTGGATAAATTGATCTATACATTGAGAGTAGAAGTTTTACCAAAGTTTTATTTTGCAATTTCTTTTGAAATTAAAGACGCTGGTGAGGTGGGCTAAAAAAATAATTACTTATTTAGACTTGGCAATATGGGAGCAGTCGTTGGGGGATTAAGTTGAGATTTTATCCTGTTGAGAATACAGAGTGTTTTATAGATTTTCTATAAAATGGCCCATTTTGGGAAACAAGTAACCATTCTTTACGCGTTTAGGTGACATGAGCATAGTATGAAATAAAAATTGAGGAAATTGAACTAGTAGATGTATTCGAGAATAGATACTTTAACTACCCTAATTATTTTAGATGTGTAAATTCGAATTGCTTTTATTTGTCAAATTAACATTCGATTTTGCATATAAACTTGATTTGTAGTGGAATATCTTTTCAGATTGTGAAATAATCTAACTGGATGCCATAAATGAGTCACTGTGGCATTCGTTGAGTCTACATTAGGATTAGGGACTTCCAATTTTGAACATAAATTCAATCCAAGATCCGTTGTATATACAAACCTGATGCACATTAAATCTAATGCTGAGAGTTAAATGTCATCCTTCAAGCATCACGTAAAAAATGGAGATATAAAGCAACATAATCTTCTTATGTGCGTTCAAAATTACGAATTCCTTTTTAAAATCGCCTTGCTTTACCCCAAAATGAGATGTTTATATACATATATTCTAATTCTTGTACAACATGGCAGGTTGGAGAAGGGAAACCTGAAGATTGATCAGATTTACGAGGTTCGTGAGCAGATTGCTGTCACGTTGCTTCAAAAAGAAATGTTTCTATACATAATGTTCTCCTTCTTGACGTGATTTTAAAAGACTTGAAGGAGAAGTCGACAATGGTGAGCTTTTGAGCATTGTACGAAATTACAAGGTTAAAATTCTTTCATGTTGCTTCAAAAAGGAGCATTTGTATAGTAAAGCAAAATTTAAATTCTATACAATATAAAAAGAAACAAGCAAACATAAAAATTCGTTAAACATATTTTTAAATATTTAAGGGCTAGATGTTAAATATATTTAACTTCTTATGAAGTGTTCCATAGTTGGGATATAAATTTAGTTTCTTTGTTATTTTCGAAATGATTTATCTGTAAAATTAATATCACACCATCGTTTGCTTTCATTATTTCACCATTAATTTTGCTAAGGCTTATCTGTCTCGTTCTACTCATGAATCTTTCCCACTGGGTGAGGGGTTACCTAAAATTAGAGAAACAGAATTCACCATCTGAATACGAGGCTGCTGGGAATAATTATCCGAAACATTAAATCTTTAACATCTCTTATATCAGCTTATCTTTGGAAGCTGGAATGACCTGATGGCGTATTATCAGGGAGTAAGGTGGATCTATGAAATTAGACGAGCAATTAAACCGAGTTTTACTTAGAGGACCATGAATTATCACCAGTTTGTTGTACTGTAATACAATAAAAGTTTATTCCATCTGCAAACACAAGATGTAGATATGAGAAAAATAATAATTTGCATGGGAAATTATCTTCCCAAATGAAATTATGATAAACTAAGCTAATTTTTCAGCTAAATTAAGCTAGCTAACTCATTTTTTGTTCTTTTCTAAAATTTTTAAATCAGCCTATTAATGTGAGATAAATTGTATTTATAGTCAACTGAGGTTTCTTTTTCTTCTGAATTTTAAAACCCAAAGCTCAAAATGAATTTATTTTTGCATTAAAAATTATTGATACAATAATTTTGACAAAGTTTGGTTGCTAAATCCTAGAGTGATCTATTCTGTGGAGTGACAGGGAATCTCTGCTGAATAATAGAATAGTTTATACAGCAGAAATTCTTTTGTAATAATTGAAACAGTAAATTTAGTACTAAATAAATTAATCGATGGTAAATAAATCAAATTATTGGCAATTTACATTAAATTTAAATAATAACAATTAAACTAAAATGATTACTTATAATAATTTAAACCCACACATTTCATTTTCATATCGATCGAGTAAATTTATATGCTTGCAATATAAAATTTCAGATGGATAATACATTTAAAATTGTTTAAGTACTTATTTAATTTCTGAGCTGCAAATTTTACTGTATATAATCAACTAATTTTTGATAGGAGTATTCTGAAAGTTTCGTTCTATAAAGCTTTCTTGCAGTTAAATTGCTAATGAAGTTCGTTTATTTGTCGAAAACTTTTTCATAAGGTAGAAAATGATAAAGAAAGTTGAAACATCATTCTTTTTAGCATGAGATTAAAATGATTAATTATAAAAATGTAAACTTATGAATTTCATTTCCTTATGAATTAGTGCAAAAACATATACCTTGTAATATAATACTTATCAAATATTAGATGAATAATATATTTTAAAATGTTTAAGTACATATTTATATTTTTGAGCTACATATCTAAATGTTCATAATAAAATTCTTTTTGTCAAGAATAAGAAAATTGAGATCTATAACGCCTTCTTGTATTTGAATTGCAATAAAAAAATCCATTATTTTTCAGAAAACATTTTCATAAGGTATAAGGTAGAACATGTTAAAGAAAGTTGCAGCATCATTATCTTAAGCATGAGATCAAAGTGAATTATGTACATACATTATTCTATATATTTTTGAAAAAAGCATAATTGTAGGTTGAATCCGCACTTTCTTAGTATTTAAGTATTTCATCTAAGCACGAGATAGGTTTTCTATCGAGTAAATTACAAAAAATAAAGGTGAAGGGTAACAAGAAATAACTGTTGCTTTTTCATTTGACATTTCTCAGTCACTTTTTAACATGGAGAAGTGCAGAATTTATTTTAAAGTTATCATCAACTTTTGCATGATTTTGCAAATAAAATATTTCAAATTTCAATAAATTGATTTCTAAGTGATTGAAACACTTAAATTTAACCCTGTATTTTAAACTAACATTAAAACTTCGCTCACTGCTAATTACAACAGAAATATTTTAAATTCACTAAAGGACGTCGGTAGAATTCATTGATTATATAAAACATACAAATAACACAAAATTTAAAGAAATAATATTTAGAAAAATCAAACAAAGTTCAGATATACTTGCTTAGTTTTTAAATATTTCGTATCTAAATATTCTTTAAAAACTCTCTGCAATACTTCAATAAGAATTTAGGCAGTTTAGAACCATAAGATTTGCTTCATTTAAAGGCTAGCAAAGCCACATCATATTAAAAAGTTTCAAATAAACAATAAATAGAAATGTATTCCTAAAATAATTTTTTATGATGAGTTTCTACCTTAAACTTTTCCCTATTTTTTTTTCTTTAGAATATCTAACTATTCAATCCATATATGTAACTATTCTATTTTAGTTCCTTTTCCGATATTTATTATTTGACTTCACGCAAAAGGAATTCTTCTACTGATGAATTTAACAATAGAAATATTCCAAAATGACACAATAAAATATTTTCCTAACTAAATTTCAAATATTTGCCTTTGTCTGCAAAGAAAAAAATTACGGAATTCTTTCGAGCGCAAACCTTCAGTATTATTTATCCTGAACAGAAAATATATTTCTAAAACTTTTCAAACCCATCTGCCTGCCTTTTTATAAAATGCTCTAAACACAGTTTAGAGTCAAAACTGTTCATTTTTCATTTCTTTCGAAAAATTGTTTAAGTCTTTTGACTTCTCAAATAGTGTTTCTATGGATAGAAGAATGTTGATGTTTGTCGCTCTTTAGAAAGTTTATATTTTTACATTTAGTTTCTTTGAAGTAGTTATGATAGAATCCGTATCCTGTCTGAAATTGGAAGATGTTTTCTTTTTTGTCCTTTATTTTTTCTCCAAAATCTAACCTTTATTCACAGGTGTTGCAGTGAATTCGTTTTTATTATTCAAAAGCTTTTAAAAAGAAATAGGGGAAAAGTAACTTTAAACAAATTTATTTCTTTGAATACATTTCTTTTGAAAAAAAAATTCAGGAAGAATCACCGGTATAATATTGTTGACTTTGTAACTTATTTTTACTTCATTTTATATGACAAAGTATCGTCAAAAAGTTCTAACTCCAGATTTTGACGAATCTTCTTGTTTCAGATCTCTTTGAGTTTGAAAAACCGTTTTTGACATTATATCTGCCTGTCTGTCTATAAGTAGGATTTAACAAAAATGTTATGAGCTGAATGGTTGAAATTCGGTGTAATAATTTTAGACGGAATTTGTTGATTTCTATCAAATTTTGAACGAAACTAAATTAGAAGAATTTTGCCTTTCTGGCTATTTAAGTTCAAGTGAACTAGATAACTGCAAATGTAAAGAGAAATATAGATAAAATTTCACACACAGATGTGGCATCTGAAATAAAAATTTTCATCGAATTTTAAACCTAATCAGTCAAAATGTTGCCATTCTCCTGGATTATATTTTCATATGTATGTATTACTCATAAATAAACATCTTTAAAATAGCATAAATCATTGGAAATAAGTATATGAAGTTATGAATAAATCTATGTTCAATGATTTTTTCATAATTTTTGATAAAAATTTTGATAAAAATTTTCATGTTCATTTATTTTTTTCAAAGTGTCAAAAAATAGGTGCGTTTCTGTTTCCAATGATATCTTTATTTTGTCTCTATGTCGATTAGAAACCATTATCTGGCAAACTATTACCATATAAGTGATGCTTATTTATAAATATTTAAAAATTATAAATGTATTTTCTAAAGAACAAATTTTATCATAACTTTACTGCATGGGTATAGCCATATCTTAAAAAAATGATTAAGATATTTTAAAGATATATATAATTGATGCTTTTTATGTTATGCATAATGTAATGAACAATGAATTTGATATTGAGTGCTGTAAAAGCAGATTTATAATTGTTTAAAGTAAATAATGTTGAAAAAAATCAAAAATGTCGTGGAGAATTTCATGTATTACACACAAAAATTTATTTTTGAATATAATTATTAGATAATATCTGGTTACATTCTAAGATGCATTACACTTGTAATGTTACAAAGAAAAATGAGAAATTGTAGAAATTTTTTTTTCTCTAGAGCAATTCCAGTTTTTGAAAACAAATGCTACAATTTATTTCAAGATTTTCTTTTTCTTCAAAAATTACAAATATATTTAAATAAATTGATTTTTATTTAGCATCTTTTCTTTATATTAATAATAAAACATCAAATTAAATTAACCTCACAAGAGGAATGCTCAAAATTTTTATGTAATTTCTAAAACCACTTGAGACTTACGACATTTAGAGACAACATACAATAATTAATAAAGAAAAATATTTGTGAGAAGGCGTATCTACTTACGTAAATATTTGGTATCAATTTATATATATATATTCCACACTATAATATTTTCTTTTGAAATTTAGTATTGTTCAGAAAAATGACTAAAAAATCTTGTGGTTCTGTATCTAATATTTTTCAGTTCCTTCCGTATAAGCAATTTATTTTAGAATTGAGCATTGTCCTGAAAAATGATTAAAATGAAAGCTTATAAAAGTAAACCAAAACAGACGACAACTAGTGGCGAAATACATTCAGTAAAAATCAGGTTTTTGTAAACTTTTTTCAATGAAAATAATCAGGCGTAAACTCAAGAATTGTTTATGCAGTTTATATATGTTCCTAATAATAATAAATTAATGTTGTCATTAATTTGTCGGGCGAATATAATAATACACACATGTAACGACGAAATAAAAGAAAATAATTGGAAAAAAAGTACAATAAATGATTTATTTATGCTTCGAGGCCACCGAAAAGTATATAAAAGAAGCATAGTAATTAATTTAATATTGTTTTATTATAAGGAATTATGTTATAAACGTTAAGTCCTAATATGCAGTGACATAATATGTAGTGGCAAAATATGTTCAGTAAAAATCGTCTTTCTGAAAACTCTTTTTCACTGTAAAAATTAGGCACAAACTCAATAACTAATTTTGCAAATTATATATGTCACAAACATTAATGAATTAATATTATCATTTTGTTGTGTAGTGAATATAATGTGTCTCACATGAAGCTCTGAAATGATGGAAAAAAATGTCCAATAAATGTTTTATCTATGCTTCGAGGTAAAATGGTTAAAAAAACATAAAAACATAATAATAAATTCAATATTATTATTATTTATTATAATGAATTATATTGTTATTCTTTATTCATAACTAAATTCCTTACTGAATTTTAATTAGAAATTAATTTGAAGTCTTATGGATTAAAATTTAATATAATAGACTGTCATTAATTTCGATTATTCTATAACCGTATTTTTAATTTTTGATTCTATTGTTTTGCGGATTTTATGAATTTTTTTATTGTGATAGACTAAGCTAAATTCAAATTGAAAAGCTAATGATTTTTAAATTTTCTATTGACAATAATATTCCATTAGAATAAAGTTTAATTATATAAAAAAACCAAATATCTTTTCGGAAAATGTCTATTGATTAATCTAAAATTTATTAAAATATTTCTATTAATTTCACAATTACTCGTTCGTGGGAAAATTGTTAATTTAAAACAATTCAACTGCAAATACCGATAATGTAAAACGTTACTCTAATTGTTGAAGTTTAAGTTTACAATATATATGAAGAAAAGTCTATAGTAAAATAATCGCTAAGGTGGATAATTGTTCATGTTTGAACAATCACAATAAGTTATAGCCCTTGTTATTAAAATTTAACATATACATTTTTATATCTGCCCATAACTCATTATGTGCCCATATTTCAAACTGCCCAAAAAGTAAACGCTATCATGTTGGTAGGTACCATATGTACAACATATAGATTATTGCACATTATCGATTGTTGTTCAACATCATATGATACCTATCAACAATCTTGTTGGTAGGTACCATATGTACAATATATAGATTATTGCACATTATCAATTGTTCTTCAACATATAGATTATTGTACATTATCGATTTTTTTTCCTCGATATTTTAAATACCGAAGCATATCATGACGATATAATAATATTAAAGACCATCTGGTGAATTTTGGATTCCATAAAAATAGTAAGCTATATTATAGTACATATATTTTAACAATAATTTTCCAGTGCCTAAAACATAGATTAGAAAACATTTGTCACATTTTTATGTTTTATTTGAATACGCTAGTAGGAGAGCTACGTTAAAAGAACTAAGAGGAATAGGCACTGTTTTACATGAAAAATTGTTTTGGATGGTACATCACTAGTAGCCTTTAGCAACCAATTAATTCACTGGATTTTTTATTCTAAACATTTTTTTTTTCAGTATTTATTTTAGAAATTTTAATTTAATTCATACTTTATTTTAACATTTTCGCATACTTTCTAAGAATATATGATTTTGTTTTATTGAAACACATTCATTTGCTAATTTTTATATTACATAATTATTTACTCAGTTATCATTTTTTTAAAAATAACAGTGTTATGAAAAAAATTCATTTCTGAAAAAAACGGTATATTTAGTAAGAATCTTCAATATGATGTGCCGAGTTCAAGGGAACAAACAAAAATTATACAAATATATTAAAATCTAAATGTATGCACTAGCAACCTTGACAGAACATATCCGAAATAAAATAAGATGAAGTGAATTTCAAATTTGCTTTTTGCAAATATATGTAAATATTAAATATATTATTATTTTTTTAAATGCCTAAATTTCTCACATATCTATTATATTTTATTTATATCATATACACAATTTAAGAAAAAATATATAAACTTAATATAGAACTTAAAGGGAAGCCAAAATAATGAACTAGAGATACAACTGTAAAATAAGTACCGGAAAACATCGCCCAAGTAGCATCTAAATAGTCTGCGTATGAATTTCCGCACAAACACGCGAACCGAAAACAAGCCGTGCTTGTGAAAGCAGCTGTAAGATTGAAGCCCTATGTATGCCCCTTGACACCCACAAACAGAAAAAATGAACCACTCAGTCCCAGAATCTGATTGAATCTCTTGCCACTCCTGGGAGATTCGCATGGTCGGGACAAGTGTAGAGAAAAAAAATAAACAGTTGCGCCTTGGGAAATCCTGTTCCCATAAAATCTACCATGATTGTTTGAAAAGAAAAAAAGATCAGTGTCCCATTATTATAGGATTGTGTGCCGATGGCATGTTCTGCCAGTAGAGATCCGATAACAAGCCGAAGTAACTTGTACCATATAAATTTGGAAAAGGCGAGTAGTCCGCCACTTCTAATTACGTTTAATGTGATGTGCTTCAAAGATAAAAGAGGAAAAAAATCTATACTATAAAAGCCAAAATGAACATAAACGGGAAAAAAATTATTGAATTGAGCTTAGTTGTGAAATATAGAATTTTGTCACTACGTTCGGGATGAATTTTTTGAAAACATTCGAAACTCGTTACATGTTTAAATATTTGCGTATAAAAGATTGGAAAAAACATTCATTTAAAATGGCAAATGTTTTTCAAAAATTAAAAATAAAGTGCCTATTTATTTTTTTAGCTAAAAAGAGGTATAAAGCAAAAATCGGCAGTTTAGAGATTTATCAAATTATTCATTTAAAACGTTGCAGATAGCTTTAAAAATATATTATCTAGTTCCTATTCTAAAAAGATAAGCTGTATTTCTATATATTCTTTAAATGTTGATATTTTATTGATGAATAACATGAAATTTGTATTTTTTTTTTTTCACATTGGAAGCACTGAAATAGTTATGAAATATTTCTAAATAAACAGATTACTTATTTTCAAGTTCAGAAACTGCAGAATATATTGAGAAATTATTATACTAAATTTGAGCAAAAATATGCATTAGAATGAAATTTATGATGTTTATCCTCAGAAAATTCTATGAAACATTAGAATTTGAGAAAATAGCATTAAAACGTGTGTAAATGGGAAAGTAAAAATCTGTGTAATTTCCCCAAAAATAGACTTAGAAACAAAATTATAATCATTTTGTAAATAAACCTATTTAAATATTAAGAATATTTTTTTTAAAAAATGCAATAATTTTGCAAAAAAATCGACTTTTTAACCTAGTTAGCTACTTTAATGATAATTATTGAATTGATTTGGGTATCATAATTGACGTGTAATGCCCTATACATTATCAGTGTTTCCTCCAATATGTATTTTTTTTAACCGCATGAAACTTATTTTCAATAAATTTTGTACCTCTCTCCTCCTTCTTTCCGTTGAATAAGTGTTTACATTTGTATATTGTATATTTCAAACACAGAATAACCACAATATCTAACTTAACGTGTCTGAACATGTAAAGGAAAATGTAAAGTGTAGAATAGAAGCAAAATATTAAAGTTTTAATAATTGCTTTTATGATGAAAAGTATTATAAAAATAAATTAATTATATCTGCATATATGTATAGAACATATTTTATTATGATGTATTGTGAGCATATATTTAGGATATCAAGAAGCAAATGTTTGGAACATATAGAATACCTTGTTTGGAAAATTTGCAGCAGAAATGAATGACCTGAATAAAGCCAAACTATGACAAGCATGGGAAACTGTCATGGAAAAAGGATGCAAATGCAATATATCTTATACCCGAAAATGAGATTTATCAATTGAAACTGCTACCTAATTTGAATAATAATGTTATATATTCTTAGAGTTTCACACATCATTTGTTTCTGTATGCGGATTTTTTTTTTTTTTTTTTTTTTTTTTTTTGTCAATGAACTATTATTAAAACTTTTCAATGCGTTCGTTGTGTTATGGATTTCAGTTTTTTCATTCTGACAGCTACAAAATCTCTTCTGTCTGTTATTTGTATAACTATTCTTTTGTTTCGACTGTTTTTCTAGAATTTTTTCGTACTTACTTTTAGTTTTGTAAGAATTGTTTATATCTTTTTTCTTTTCATTTTTTTATTTTTTTAGTTTTGCTAGACTTATTTCCATAGTGGTTGTTGTTCTTGTCTCGGATTTTAATTTTCCAGATATTTGACTGTTTATATATGACAATTAAATAGCAATTTAGTTTCTTTCAGTTCATTAGTTTTAAGTCTAGATTTGTTCAAAGTATAGTGAAGACGGCAAATTTATTGCATGGTTACTTGTATTAATTTAGTAGTGTAGATAATTGGACACAATGGAGTTTTCATTGTTGTCAATAATTAAAATGGAAAATTTTATTTTTTAATTTCATCAATTAATCTTATAGACTTCATCTTTTAGCTGTTTTAAATAATACATAATATTTAAAGGATGTTTGATTTTAAGATTTTTACACTACTTTCTAAACCTAAATGAAGGAAAAATGACTACGAATTTATTTCAGTTAATCATTTCATTTCCTTTGAAGCTCTTTCTGTAGAATTTGTTCTTCACTAAAAAAACAGAAAGTTTTTAAAATCATATTCACAAGTTTCATAGATTTCTTAATGGTTTACATAATACAAATACATAAAATATATTATTATAATTTAAGAAGTTTACATTTATTATAGTTTAAAAAAATTAGTTCCGAAAAGAATGATAAAACAAATATAAAATTACGAAAATTATCCAGGAAAGCTTTAATTCAATTCTGCTACGCTAAAACTATCGAATAATAATGGCAGGATTTTAGAGAGATAATAAGAGTTTAAGGTTGTTCTAATTTCGAAAAGTTCTTCAACATTTTATTAAAAAGGTAAAAATTTTAGCTAACGATATTTATTTTTAAAAAAACTCGGGTCTTTTGTATTGTTTGAATTCTTCCATAACAAGAAACATTTATGAAACTTTTCCCGTTTATTAAGAGCTAAGACAGTTACAGAGCTTCAGGGACGATGATTTTTTACATTGTTTTACAAGATGCTTTTTTTTGTACTAAATTTAACCTTCTTAGATATTAGCAGTTTGATTTTTTTTTCTTTAAAATTCGATCTTTTGTTTTAATTAAATTTTCAGAAAGAATAATAATTAGAAATAAGTTATTTAGCTTTAATTTTGATTACTGAAAACTATTTTAACGTGGCCGAATCCCTTTGATATCATAATAGAGCAGCATGAGATTCAATATACGAAGGAAATCGAATAATCAAAGATAATCGAGATAAAAAGAAAAATAATTCAGGAAAGGAAATAAAAATCATGAAAAAAGTTATTAAGTAATCAAAAACGATAAAGAAAATTATTTTTAAAAGCAATTTCCTTTTGTCAGAGAAATGTGAATGCAAGCAAAACCAAATGAGAGAGGCGCGGATGAAAATATTATATGTAAATTCGAATTTTAAAAAAGAGTTTATAACAGAATTTAATTGGTGATGAACGCTCAAGAATTAAAAAAAACATTTACTGTCCCAACTTTCTTATAGAATTGTTTTCATCTGATTCAACCCCCATTTCTTGAGGAAAATTTTTTTTATCTATTAAATACACTAATAAATTGTTTTTCTTTTAGGTTCTTATTTGTATTATTTTACTTTTCAATGATTAAGGATATTTTATTTATTTATTATTGTTATTATTTCGCTTTGAATATGTGATAACACGCATATGTCTCCGAGACAATTTCAATTTCAACATTACCGCGTGAAACCAGCTTGAACGATATTTTTGAAACCATCTTTCATACATTCCAATAACTAAGCTATGTAATATAGTGGGAAAACTCCATAATTCAATTTTTTTAGTCCTTTTAAAAATCAAAATGTGGCACAAAGCTACAATTGCAGTCACAAGATCGAATATGAATTTCATTTTCTAAATCATTTCTGTAATGATAATACATGAACACACAGATGGTTAGTTTTCAAATAGATAGATCATTTAGAATTTAAACGTATGTTTACATCATGTTAGCTCTCACTAACAATTTGCTATAAATTTTATTCCTCTAGATTTTGCATTATTCTTAACTTATTATAAGCAACTTAAGAATCCCGTATTATAATATTACTATATTGCCAAACTATAACCGTTTTTTTATTATAAGCAACTTAAGAACATTAAATATCTTTTAAGCAACATAAATTTTATTCATCTAGATTTTGCATTATATAGTTATTACGTTATCTTGCACTCAGACAGATAGACAGAATTAATGCAAACGGGTGTCTTTCAAAATTTTATAGAAATCTAGGCATCTCATGTGAAGACTCAATAGAAAATTTCATCTGTTTATATGAACGTGTTTTTGAGTTTTCGTTTTGAAATACAAATAGACATAATTCCAAAAATTTGTTTCCTGGGCTCGGAGAGATTTGAAAAGTAGACATCCATTAATATTTCGAGTTTAAATTTTTTGACAATTTCAATACTCTCTTTTTATATTCTTCACATAAAAGAAAATAAATACAGTTTTGGTATGGAAATTTCTGTTACCTTAAGAAAAGTAAATCTAAATACGCAAACTTTAAAAGATGCATTCGTAAATTTCCAATTTTTCATATTGTTGCGTCTCTTCTCAGAAATGAAAGATAGAATGTTGTTCATTTTAAACATTTAAATCTTTCCAGTTTATAAAAAAAGATGAATAAATATTTTTATTGAATTCATAGTTAAATGAATTTTCTTTTTTTTACAGATTTGTCTATCTAAATAAAATGAATTAATTAATTTTAAAATAAAATTTCAGCTATAAATGGCACTTCAAAATATTGCACATGAAATTGAATTTTCGAAATTCCTCAACAGAGTAGTTATTTTATTGGGTTTTTTTTTTCTAAAAATAGACAGTTTCTTTTCAGACATTTACTACCTATTTCATTCATAAATATGCTGTTAAATAATACATTTTTGTTGCTTTTTTCAAAAATAGCAGGTTTTTCTTCTGACATGCACTTTATATTTCATCAATATTCTGCTAAGTCAAGATTAATTTTATTGCCTTTTCTAAAAATAGCAGATTTTCTTTCAAAATTTACTTCCCATTTCTTATCAATATACTGCTAAGTATGCGATCTTCAAGGATTTGTATACATCATATTCTATATTTAGAACCAAATTTTACATATTTCAATTTTAATCGATATCTTAATACAAGGAGAATTAAAAAATAATTTCATTCATCAACCAATGGAAAAACAAAACTACATTGCCAATTATTTTAATTTAAAAATCGTATTTTAAACTTTTTTTTATTTTAATTACATTTTTATCATTTCCTACAAAACCGATGCTAAAACTTCATAATTCATAAATCTATTCTCTTTGTTTTTCGTCTAAAATAGCTCAAAAAATTAATTTTCTAAATCTCAAACATTAAAAAGGAAGTTTGTAACTCTTTATGAGTGTTCAGAATATTAATTCTCAGAAATTAATTTCAAGAACCCCATTATCCACCTAGAAGGCAGAAAAGAAAACAATGTTTAAATTTCGATAGAATATTTAAAGAGTCATTATCAATGTTTGTTAATTGAATTTAAATAATGATGTTTATCCAGTATTATGCTTTTCTTCTTAGTTAATGCAAAAATAAGCAATCTTATGATAGGAAGGGATTTATCAACATCTTATCATTTACGTAATTTTTGAATGACACTTAGCTTCTTACATTACCATAAGTAGCAGTTTAAATAACTTCAAAGTTAATTAGTATCTAAAGTGGCTCTAAATATAGTTCTTCCATTAGATCAGTATTTATCACTTTTTATTTATATTATATGTTATTTTTAATATATTGATTCTCATATTATACCGCTAATTTCTTTCTGGTCAATTTAATTTCCTAATGCTGTTTGCTTCCTAATGTACCATATTCTTTCAGTGCTAATGTCAATAAAATATTTGATAACTTCTTCACTTTCAATGTGACTTCTTTTCTTTATTAAATGATATTGGATTTCAATGAATTTTTAATGTTTCTTTGGTACATTCCCATTTTGACTTTGTGATTACAAAGCGAAAATATTGGAGATATTTGTTGACAACAAAGTATAAATAGTGGCCAAGTGGCATTATTCTAAAATTTGTGGCAGACGTTGGCATGACTGACAGTGAGAATCTAAAATATTGTTGTCAGTTTTCAGCAAGTGCTAAGTTGTCGTCAAATATTATAAATGATAACTATTTAATATAAGAAATAGCCAAATGTCATACCTAAATATTGGTGACAGCATAGCAATGTAATCTAAACAGCAAAGAAGTGTAAAACCAAATATTGGCCTCAGACCATGATAAGGTTACGCAGGTGTCGCATGGCGATAAATCACCTAACTATTTGATAATTATTTCTAATTTTAAAAGTGCTAACCAACTTTTAAAATAATTCTTTAGTATTTTCATTCTAAGCCAACCAAAACATAATATTTCTCTGCATAAAAATATGTCATACATCAAAAATGTGATTAAAATTTTTATTTACTAAGAAACATTCTCTCGACGATTAATGTATTTGCTGCGGAGTAGATTTTTAATTATTATTAATAATAATAATTTATTACATTAATGAAAGTGAATTTTCAAACAGTTTTCTCTTTTTTTGTTTCAAATGCAACTTAAATCTGATCAACATCTATCTGCATTAATTACTACGTCAATTTTGTCGAACCACATAGATTGTCAACGTCCACAACATTGAGCATTTTCTATAAATGTATTCCATTGAAACTTTGTCCATTAATTCAGGAGATAGTGATTATTCATGTGTGATATTATATTCATAACTAGTGGTCTTGCACAACTAAATTGTGTGTGGAAATTTAGATTTTGTTTAGAATCAACTCCTGTAATTTCACATTCATAATATTTTTTAACGGATCGTATAAAACTTTAAATTATGACAGACATTTAATTGCTTCTAATGACATTACCCTTGTCCTATTCATTAATGATATGAGAGGACCGCATGGTGCCTTGACTCCATGAAAATATTAACAATACAGTAGCCATATATGTTGTTATAGAAACAAGAGGACTTTCAGCTCACTTATTTGCGATATTTGCACCTGTAGTTAGAATTTACGGCTCAGAATATATTAAAACTTTAAATATTTCTGTCATAGCATAGTTTTTGAAGTTTTTGACAGCTTTGAACGTATCCAAATCTTTTTTTATAACATGTCCATTTGATTTGAAGTTGTTAAGTTGTAGATGAAGTAGCAAAAATTTGTAATAATTTTTTGTCCTTTGATTAAAGTAATTTGCAAGCACCAAAGCATTTTTACTATAAGATTCTCTACAGGGTGATTGCTGCATACGGTAATCTTGTAGACGCTGTCATCAATCAAAAACATTAACATTTTACTGATTTACTGTAATCTATTGTCGAAAATAAGGACAGATAAAAAATAAAAATTAAATTTCACCTTCTGTGATCATTTCTAAAATATTACCGATAAAAGAAAGAAAGACCGGCTTCACGGACAAAGTAAAGCCAGTGGAAAAAACATGAAAAACAAATGTATTATCCTAAATTTTAGAATTTTGAGCACTGCAGAAATAACTTTTGGAATTAAAGCCATTTTTCTCAGAATCAAAACACCAGGTAGGCATAATAGCATTAAAATGACATGGATTGTTTTATTTTTAGCAGCATATAAGTTGAAATAATCCTACTTCGAGGGTGTTTATTTTCTGATGCATACATATTAGAGAAGGCGATTTCTCATATCTCATTCTCTTTTTTTATTTATGTTATCCCAATAATATAATTCATATTTATTTTCGAATTGATTTTAGCTTGAGATGCTATCATTATGCTCAGGTATTAAATATTGAGGAATAGTAGTAAAGTAACAAGCTGTCCCCAAGTGAAGTATCAGGTTTTCTGTAATAATTTTTTTAACTCTCTCTGTCTCTCTCTCTCTCTCTCTCTCTTTTTTTTGCAAAAGACTTTTAATTCTGAACGAATTGCCAATTCGGATTTTAATTTCAATACAATACACATATTATTACAAATTTGCATATATCTCTTTCTAGTGAAAGCACAAACAAAATAAGGAAAGAAAATTACAGATTCATATTACGAATCTGTAAGACAGTTTCATTGACACGTAAGTGTAACGTATGAAAGATAGATTTGCAAGTTTTATTAATGAATGCTAGTAATGAGAGCATAAGAATATTATTTTCTCACACAATTGAACAAATAACAATTGTTTTAAAAAGAAATACAACAAAAACAGAACGAACGAATCTAGATAAGTCCAATATACCTCTGCTATTACCGATTCATATATTCTCGGCCTGGTCCTTTGATCCTTGTACCTTGAGAAATGATTGCAGCTTTCACTACAAGGTCCTGAAAAAGGATATCTGTGTTTCCACCAAGTATTCTTTGCAAATATGGATTTTTGAAATATATTCCTGAAATTCATGGATCCAGAAATATATATGGCTTTTCAGGTTCCTTAAAATCCAAAATTATTCGAAGGAAGTAACATCAATCAAGAAAAGAAATTTCCAAAATTTAAGAGGTGGCGGAAGTTTTCTATAGACTTCACAATGGTAAATAATTCTTCATGCATTGCATCTTACTATAAGCACTGACACATCTTTAGCTTTCAATAAAACGGCTCGCATTCATTCATTACAAACAAGCTAAGATTCCCTGTTAATTTCTCTTTCTATCAATGGCACAAAGTTAGCAAAACAATTATTACAGATTCGTTAATCATATTAAGACGGTAGAATTTGTGAGTTTGAATAGCGAATTAAACTAAGAAAAAGCAGTTTCATAACGAATCTCAGAGATCAAATGCACCCAAGGAATTAAAGATTGATATGCTGGAAACATGAAGTTAGCACTTTAGTTTAGACATCTTTTTCCATATCTTATTAACAATGAATTAGCCTATAGGGGAAGAAAAACCTCCCAAAATTTTATTCTATTTTTTATATCATTAAATATACGATTTGTAGACAATAGATTTGCATGTTGCTAATTTTTTATAAAACTTATTGGTCCTCATTATTGTTTATATGATAGCTATGGTAATAATGAACTTCAAATCTATCTGATAGTAAGTGATTCAACTGTCCAATTCAATCCTTAGATCGCAGTAGATCACCAAGCCTTTCGGCTTATGACGGCTGAACATATATCTCTGCTTTAAAGAAAGCATACATTTTCTTCACATTTGCTAAACCATTTGAAAGCATTTAAGAATTTTTTGTATAATGTAATCAAAAAAAATTTGGAAATTAAATTACATTTATTATTTTCCATTACTTATTACAGCTAAGCAATTACTCACGTCAATTTTTCTCATCATTAAGAAAATTTTATTATTATAGTTGCCACACATTTATTAGATCATAATCCACAACTTCTGGGTGAAATTTATTTGCATCGTATACTTATTGCAGAAAATACTTTAAAATAGATAATTAACAATGGAATAATTACGATTGATGACATAATGAATGAAAAATTCTGAAATTAACAAAAGAGTGATTCGTTGTATTTATCAAATATTTTAAATATATCAACATATTTCTTTCCAAAACACTGATCAGAAACATCAAAATATCTAAATTCTAACAAATTGCATAGCATGTATTAAGCAGATAGATTTGGCAGCATTCAAATATACTCGCCAAACGATACAATAAATGAAAGAAACTGCTTAGATGTCAAAAAAATCTGGTTTTGTAGGAGATGAAATGGCACAAATTTTTATATGAAATTTGCTATAAAGGCGGTCACCATATATTACTTTTCGAGAAACTAAATGCTGAAATTTAATGGAGAAAATAGCCTTATTTTATCTTATAAACAAAGGTTCTGAAATTAATAAATTCTGAAATGGTATAAAATTCGTGTGAAGAAAATACTAACAAAATTGGGCAATTTTTAAGAGCAGAAGAAACCAAAATTCAAAATGGCAATCATATTGCCACAAGACCGCGTACAACATCACCATTATATTATTTGATATTCTAATGCTATGACAAAATTGTTGGACAATTTGCAGTAATAGGAGTTGCTTCCGATTTTGTTTAATCCACAATTTAGTTCAGTTTATTTATATTAATGGCCCATTGTAAAGCAACACTAGGGCTGTTTTGGGACGAACCTCGTAATTTTGAATGCGTTTAGATGACGAGGACACCACCTGAGCTGGCACCGCTCTCTTCGCACCACACCAGCGAAGGGGTCAACAGACCCCCTTACACGGCGGTTATTTGGTGGAATCTGGTCACGAACTTGAAACTCCACGGCTCACAAGCCGAGACCTTACCACCAGGCAACAGTGGCCTTTTTCTTCCACTGAGAAACAATCGGTCTATGTTATGATTTAGCATATTATGATACAAAATGATATAAGAAGAATTTTTACAAATGTATTAAAAATCCATGCCTTTCTGATGGCAATAATCCATCATTTATAAAAAAAATCAGGTGAATCTGCAGTTAAATTTTACATCGTTATTTTATTCTATAGCCTACATTTCGCAATTAGACTTTTAACAAGTTCCTTCCATAAAAATTTTCAGTAAATTTTCCCACAGTTAAAATCTCAGCCGCTAATCTTTTATAATAAACGCTTCAAAAAATTCTTAATTAAATAAATGATTTAAAAAGATAAGGAAAGACGCAAGAAGTTATTTAATTATTCCTAATTAAAAACTGTATCACTTTGATGGAATGAAAAATTCTTGATTTACTGTTCTTTACTTACTTTAAACAAGATTTTTAAAAAATACGCATTTCGCATCCTTTCTGTTTTTTTTTTTTTTTTTTTTTTTCATTTTAGAATTAAACCGTTAAACTCTGAAAAATTGAAAAAAAAAAAAAAAAACTAAAGAAAAGAATGAACTAAGGGAAGATGGTAGGACACTTTAATATTAAATTCGTAAATTGCGGTGTTCCGACAGAAGATTATGATCTAGTTAGCGACTGTAATGTGTTTCATGGGTACCCTTGGTGTGAAGCCAGATGTTGGGAGAAAAGGGACATTTGTTTGAACAAGGTTTAAGGAAATAGATTATGTTGGTGCTTTGCGGCATAAAAAAAAATCAAACTGTTATATATGAATTACGTTATAGTTTAGGGATTGAATAAAAAATTTTAAGGTTTTCTAAGGTATTAAAAGATATTTTGAGAATACTTACAGAAGCTGAGAAAATTGTGTTTTTCTGTTAAGAATTCGCTAATAATTGGATTTCATAATGATATTTAACCAGAATTCCATGGCGATATCTTAAACAGAAATAAAAGATGAAACATGAAAATGAATGCTAAATCGCTTTGTAAGTGGCATAAATAGGGTAATTTTTTACGATATAGATTATTATGTGTAAAATTGTAGTGCTGTATAAAATGATTATGTTAGTTGTAGGCATTAATTTTATTTTTCACAATGTTTTTGTCTCATATTCATAATAATAATAAATAAAGGTGGAAATTGTGTTACGATTGAAAAAACTGTATATGGGAGTATATGGGAATTTTATAATATTGTTTGGAAACAGGTTAAGCAAAATTTTCAGAGGTTAAACAAAAATTCACTGCCATTTCATATTTTTCTTTAAAAGTAATTGTATTTCATAATTTCAAAATTTATTCACACTATAATTTGTAAAGTATATAATAAAAATATTATTAAAATTAAAATTTATGCATCAGCTCATCTACGAAATTAAAACTTCTGAATACAAATTTCTTGAAAATCACGATGAAGCTTCACTGCATGTAGTATTTATTTTTCACTATTTTTAATGAAATTTATTCATACAGAATTTGTCAAACAGTAAAAAGGATATTTAAAATAACACATATCAGTTAATTACTATATTAATTCCAAATAATTAATAATGGTAATAAATATAAATTAATATTTATTTTCTTAGATATTATTATCACCATTAAAATTGCTAAAAAATTTTGATTTTAAATTATTTGCATTTTGAATAAACTTTTCATTTCCAAGTTATATATAACGTCTATTTTAAAGATTTTTTTTATAAATATTCTAGAATTTCAGTTATTTCATTATCAATCATTTTTTAATAACAAGTTTCAAAGAAATATACTCCTTAAAAGTACCTGGAATACCAAACTTCGCTGAAAAGTTTTTTGCTGTTGTTATTGTTGTTGTAAAATTGTAAATAAAATCCTATCCTACTCCTCATTTAACGCTATAAGCGAATATATTTGTATAAACGCAGAAACGTGAAAAAAATGAAAGGGAATCCGAAACCTAATCCCTACCATAACTCTATTTCGCTTATGCAGCTCATATACAGCCAGATGTCAATATATAGTTACAAAAAATTGTATAAAATATCAATCGCTTTTTTTCAGGAAAGACACTTATATAGATAAACTTTAAAAAAAATCAAAGCTTTAACATTATAAGTTATACATTTAAAGTTTTAAGATATACAAGATTGCTTTTGCATTTTGGCACAGTAAAATCCAAATATTTTTAAACATATTGTATATAAACAGAAGAATCAATGTAATTCGTACTAGATGTATGTATGCATTGAAAATGCTTCAAATATTATAAATATTCAATAAAGGATTGATGAGTATTCGTATTGGAATACTCGTTCGATGAAGAACATTTATTGGGGATTGATATATATGAAAGAAATGCAAGAAAACGATAATTTAAAAATGGAAAACGATAAATGGTGTGCATTGTCTGACCTAATCCATTTAAAACAACGTATCAGTTTAGTATACATTTCCATGACAGCTGTTTAAATTCATTATTTATTTCAACCATGAACGTTCCTTTTCATTGTCGATCAGATGAAACATTCTAATATCATTTATTCGAACCTTTGTTAGCTTATTATGCATATATCTCATTAATATCATTTTTTAATAATTTAACTGTTTTTATTTGAAAATTAAAACTATATTTATAATTTTGTTCATCGCAAAAATTCGCTCCATCTCATATTAGTTATATATTGTAAGGAAAATTATATAAATATTTTTCTTTTAAAATTTCATTATGAATTAATTATTTAAGTATAAAAAATGTGCTCTGATTAAATCTTGATTTAGAAAAACACATGTAATTATATACATTTTTCATATTTTCTCTTTCTATTTTACCTGACATATTTTTATATTTCCCCATACAGTTATAATCATATGTTCAGTGAAGCCTGCTTCTAACAGTATTATCTGAAATCTCATTAGCATTGTTAATTAGCATACACCAGTTAAAATATTTTAAAAGCATATAAAATGATCTACTTCAATGAAGAATTTTCATATTCAGTAACAAAACTTCTCCACTAAAATTTTCTAAAAGCTTTATATTTGGCCTGCTTTATTGAAGATCTATATATATCATTAATAGTAGACTTCTTATCACTTTCTCCACATTCAGGAGAAATTTTTAGAAATTTCGCCGAAGGAAATAAAGGAATGATATGAGGAAAAGCCATGACAAAATTTCTTATTTTTCTCATGACTTATTTCAAAGGATTAGAATGCTCCCTTTATTCATATTCATAAATGCTCATGAGTTCTAAACATGTTCTTGAAGGTCGCGTGCCGTCTATTACCCTTCATGTTCGAACAAAATGAAAACTACACTACGACACCCTATATTACCTACGGAGAAAATCCTCGACAGAGTTTCTAACCACTACCATTGTACCGATTTCATGCAGTTTTGTTTCATATGAATGCTTCTAATCTTCCTAAGTTCCTTAAAGATATAAGCATATTTAATAAAATATTTTTAACACAAAAATTATTTAAACAAAAAGAAATAAACATTTTTTGAGACTAAACCTGCTTGAGTTAAGAAGATCCAAATTCAGGCCGCCTCGTATTCTAATTGTCGCTAATATTTCTTGAGGCTGCAGTTGAATTGATCAAAAACTATTTAAATTAAGTATTTAAAAACTTCTAAACTCCTTTTGGAAATACCAGGGGTCCAAAATTATTTTTGTCATTATAAATAATAGAACAGTGGTAATATATAAAAATTCGAGTGTTTTAATCTTTATAGTGCATTTATTGGTTTGAACGTATTCAATATTCAATGAAATATCCCTAAATAAAATTTTAAGAATATTTTCCTAGTTTCAAGTTTATGTCCATATTTTACTAATTTAAGATTTAGATTCAATCAATTCAGTCGTGATTAGAATAGACACCTTGTTTTCCTCGTGATACAAATTCCAAACCTTATCATTATGACATTTGCAAGTAATTGTACGGCATTCAGAATATCAAATGATATCATTGAGATATCTCGCAACAATATTTTGTGTTAATAGAGATATTTCAATAAAATTTTAAGAAAGATAGGCATTTGAAAGTAATTAAGCTTCTCATATATTATCCTAGTTGTCTAAAAATAAATAAATAAAATTAAAGATTAAAACAGTAAGACTGCAATTTCTCCACAATATGTTTTTTTTTTCCTCATCAGTTTTGATATGAAGTATGATACATTGCTTTTTTATTGTATAAAACTCGTTTGTATAGTCATATTCTGATTAAAGTTGTTGCAAATCATATGAAGAATTTAAGTAATGGTCTTTGAAAGAAATCAGGAGCAAATCACGTCAGCAGCAATTCTTTTCCCATTTTCTTGAAGATGGCAGAAATAAATGAAACAACCATTTTCTAAATTTAAAACCCTAATTAGGAAAAGTTTCAAATTGCATTGTTTTCAGAGATGAGTAAAAAAAGATTCTTATATATATTCAAACCGCCAAAATGTTAGCAATTCTCTGATAAATATTATTTTAATCAGGATGCAACTAACTGAGGTGGCGATTAATTATTTTCCCATACGCAATGAAATTTTTTTTTCTAATTAATTTCTATTCTCTTTGTATTTTATTTGAAATTTAATGTATTGCCATATTGTGGCTTTAAAAACATTCAGGAAAGAATTGTATCTCATATGCATATTTAATTACCTGTCTCAAATAAAATAAGCTTTCTAAAACGATATGGACACTAATAAAAGCATTTAATTATGCATTTTTTTCCAAGTGTGCAAGATGCAATTGGAAAGTTATTCCAAGATTTATCGATATGTTTCTCGTGTAATTCGGAGATTTATCTTATTTTTCTTCTGGTCTGATTTTAATTAAGATGATGGTAAAGAATATTCTTTAGATAGTTTTATTTACTTGTCAGCAGTATTATACGCTCAAAATGTAATTAAAAAAACTGAGGTTTAATGTAATCATTATCTTGGAAATGTATTTAAACTATAAGGACCAAAATTGCATTTATATTCATTAAATTCGTTGAAATAAAATTGCATTTGCATTTAAATATATGTCTGTTTGTGTCTTAGTGAATTAGTTGAAAAGAAAGTATTTTGCGCAAATTGGATATTTAAATATTCATATTTTTGTTCATTCTTCTTTCTTTCTTTTTTTTTAGGCACCAAAGAAAGTAACTGAATTTTTTAAAAAAAGAAAAAATCTGAATGTTTTCACCGTAATGTCTACATACCAAAAAAATATTTCCTCTTATTTCTCAGCATTAGATTGTTAGATTCTTTCATAATATTTTAAAATATCGCATACTTGCTGATACAATTAATTTCAAGTCGCAGAATAGTAAACATGTTGAATAGACAAAATTAATTAATATAAAAACAATATATATATATATATATATATATATATATATATATATATATATATATTAGGTCTACCGGAAAGTTCTGTCCGCTCCGGTTACAATCATAACTGGAGATGGAAAGTGGATTATCTATGAAAACATCATAAGAAAAAAGGCATGTTGTGAACCCGGAAAACCTGCCCCCTCTACCTCTAAACCGAAGTTGAGCCTGAACAAGGGAATGTTGTATATATGGTGGGACATTCGAGGACCAATACATTTTGAGCTGTTGAAACCAAACGAAAGGCTAAATTCGGAGAGTACTGTCAGCAACTGGATAAATTAAAAACAGCACTCCAAGAAAAGAGGCCGGCGATGTTCAATAGGAAGGACATCACACTGCTTCATGACAATGCCAGGCCACATGCTGCTTTGGGGACTCGTCAGAAAGTCGCAGAGCTAGGCTGGGAAATTCTGTAGCATCCACCATACTCCCCGGACCTACCACCATCTGATTATCACTTGTTTCTGTCCTTACAAAATTTCTTGCAGGCCAAACAATTCAAGAAAGAAGAAGATATCAGACAAGCACTGGTTCAATTTTTGGCCTCTAGAGATAAGACATTTTTTAAAAATGGGATATACAAATTGCCATCACGCTGGCAAGAAGTCATAAATAATGATGGCAATTATATTATTCAATAAAGTTTATCCAAAGTATGAAAAAATGTATTCCTTTGTTTCATTCTAAAACGGACAGAACTTTCCGGTAGACCTAATATTATTATATTAATTATAAATCTATTATTATTATAGCTATCTGTTCAATTTAAAAAATTACATTTGTTATGATGCTTTAGAGAATAAAAGAAAAAATAGAAAATTACATGTCAAACCTCTGTATGATCTGTCATCAGTAAAACCTTTTTATTCTCAAGCTTCATCGGCCAAACATGTTTATGACTGAGTAAAAATATTCCCTACTTTTCATTTCAGAAATTAGACTTCATATTTTAACTGCAGATTTTCAAACAAATTACACTATAAACTTCTGAACTAGAATATTTTATATGTGTACTTTTTTAGTAAAAATAACCATATTACTTTCGATTTTTCAAACACTTTTAGCATTATTTAATTGATATATTTTTATTCCATATGCTTGTTTTTCAGTCTATTTTCTACCAAAAGCCTCATTCGAAGCAGACTTTAAATAATGTATTATTAAAATATAATAGCAAGAGAGAGAATATAAAGAATTTAAATTACTTAGCTATCCTTACTTTTGAAGAACTCTTCGGAACATAATCACAATGAAGCCTTTAACTATCTATGTAAATACTTTCGAATAAATTTAACATTTATGGCTATTAATCAAAATTCTTAAGTATTATTGTCACAAATGTATAATTCAAATTCGAAAATTCTCAGTGAATGCAGCAGTTCTTTAATATATTCTTTTCTTGATGTGGTTTCATCGTCAAATGCTATTCGAATTTCCAGCATTAATTATAAGGATAATTTATCAGAATAAATTATTTCTGCTGTGAGCATTCCTGTAGCATGAAAAGGTACTCAACACGAGGCCTGGAGTGGTAAGAAGATTAATTTTCTCTTCAAATAAACGGCACCATTGTGAACAGGAAAACTACTCAACTGTATTTAATGACACAAAAATCGTAAACTGATGGTTACTTCTGCCAATGTGATTGATAATTTATATCATATTTAAGATTTTATAATAGAATAAAAATTTATTAGATTCATTATATTTTTAAAAGTATCATATAAACTCCAATTGTTTTTAGGAAAAGAATATATCTGAAAAATTCGTCTGCATTTTGAACCTTATTATTGTGTAAAAGCATTAGTGAACTTTATTGTTTTATGAAATGCATTACAATATTTTGGTGAAATGTAAAAAGAAAAATTCTACACAATTTGCTTTTTATTGTAAGTAACTTTATAACGAGATCAAAGTTATTGAAATAAAGGTAGAGCTTATAAGATTTACTATCTTTTAAAATATTTTAAAGTAAATTATATATATTGAGTTAAAAAAAAAGAACATATCTGATAAATTTTGTGTATACCAAAACTTTAAATTAGTGTATACCATTAGTTTATAGTGTGTATACCATTCACTTTAAAATTAGAAGCTATTTTATTCTTAAATATGCAAAATAGCTGCTTATATGATTTTTTTTGTAATATGTAATAAGAAAATGTCATTATTTTTAAAAACATTATAATGGAATTTCCATAATGTCTTAAAGAAAAGAACTTCATTAATTTTTCTGTATATCTAAAAGTACATTGTTGCAACTTATGTAGAAACGTATAGAATGATACTTTTTGTTAAAATATGTAAAAAAAATATCTACTTATTTTTTTTTTATTTTGCGGATCACGTAGTTATGATGTTTTAAAACTTAAAAAAAGCCTCAAACTTTTCATAATAATTATTATGAAATTTTTCATGTACGTATTATTTCTTATCCGTTAGCTTAACTTAGCAGCTCATTTTGATGTGGTAAAAATATGTTAAACATAATGATAAACACAAATAACAATATGAATAAACTGTTTAATTTCTGAGAAAATTTAACAAAGATGAATTACGAAAATAACAGTCATGATGCTACTGAATCATTCCTATTAGTTATTAGCCTAGACAGGATGACATTCGATGATCCTCAACAGGTTCAATCGTGATTCCCTGGCCATTGTCAATAACTTCTAAAGATCTAAACAATTTCCTGAAATAAAAAATTATATTTGTTTTAAAAATCTCTGTACCATTAAATCACTTGTCTAGAAGAGAATGCCTTTTTCTGAATGATAAAAACGATTTAAACTTGAATGCGTTTTTGCATTTCTTCTGCAATATTTCAAGTTAATGAATATTTATGGGTACCCAGACTTATCATTTTACTAAATACAATCTTATTAAATTACATTATACATGAAAAACTTGTTCTGATGATTTAATTATAAATAATAAGTGAGAACTCATGTCAATGTTTTAAATTATACTAGAATATACTAAAAAATCTTTTTTAGTCAGAAACATCCGGTTTAAGGTGGCATGTTGAAATAAAAATGCAAGAGATAAATATCGAAAGAAACATAAAATGTTTCTTTATAACATCGTAAAAAGATACTATTTGAAAATGGATTTTATATTAATAGTTAAAACTGCGGGCATCAGTTACAATATATTCTAATCAGTATCAATTGAACCATCCCTACTATTTTTTTAAATGTTGGAAACTGATAGTAAACTTCCAGCTAACAAACATTCAAAATACCAGTTCTTAACGAAATCCACCAAATAGGCAGATTTAGTGGATTCACAGAGTATTTGTTACAATATTCTAATACAATGGCCGGAAACAATTTTCAGCAAATCACCCTGTGAGAAAGAAGCTGTTGAAGATGCTGTTAAAATAGTAATTTATTACTAGATTTTTACAATAATAATATAAAACTGAGTCTATTATTGACAAC
>JAPMOR010093645.1:0-11630 GCA_026543865.1 Argiope aurantia
AACTGATATTTATTACAAAAATGTGAATTATTTTAATACGAAATGGTCTTGTTCTTAAATATGAAGAAAAAATTTAAATAATATTATCTTTAAAACATTGAGAGTTATTATTAAGTGATATGTTATTTAACTAATGTATGGTTTAAAATTCTAATGGAGCATACATCTAAATTGTTCCATTTGAGTTGTTCTGATTCGATGTGGTGAATGACTCTTAACTTAGAGAGATTAACGCTGAAGCTTAAGATTTTTCTTTTTTAAGGATACGTAAGTGATGCTGGTACTTAGGAAATCCATCATTATGGAAGATATTATCATTTATTAAAAGTGATTTAGTTGCTAAATGTAGCAATTATTTAAAATGTAGTGCTTGATTTTCCACTGTACATGTAGAGTGCTTATATAGAATTCACGAGAACTGCTGTTTGAATTTTAAACGTAAAAAATAAATAAATAACACAACAAAGACTGTAGTAAATAGTTCATAGATTGTCTTCTAGAACACGAAAAAAAAAGCCGAGTTTTCACATTTCAATCAAAATTCTCCTGTTCAAGATCTACATTGTTATCCCCATGGACCAATCTGCTAGTATGATATGGAAGTTCGGAGAAGGATTGCCGATTCAGATGTAATCTCCGTTTTATAACCATGGTTTAAAATCACTATTAACTTCCAAAATTTACCTACTGCCACTACAAAGCAAAGAATTAAATAAATCAAATTAGACCTAAATCCAAATGAAATATTTCCTCGACAAAATGGATCATTCGTTTATTCGTTTTTCAAATATTGTTACTAAATATAACTAATATCTTTTATCATTGGAACTATACTGTAAAAGTTTTATCAGATTTTATGAAATCAGTTAATAAAACTAGATAAACACGCATTAAAAGGCCGAAATGGAATATGTTCATATCTTCCTAATAATATTATCGGCTTAGAAAAAGGGGGGAAATGAACATCTTTAATGATGGAAAGAAAGAAAGTATTTCATATATACGATAAACCATTTCTCTAAGCGCAAATAATCTTCGAATGGTGCTTTCTGAGTCAAAATGGTTTTTGTCTTTCCCACTTCTGATTTTATTAACCCCTTAACTGTATTATTTTCTTTACTATCTAATAAGATGACACCTTCTATTTCGGGAATATTTTCTTATTTTGATTCAAATGGAAATCCATTGAATACTTGATTTATCTATGCATTCGAAGTAATTTTAATATTGAATTATAATCGTTATGAATGGTTTATTTTTTTGCTTGCAACTATCAACATTCGATAAATCGATGCACGTATAGTCCTCGGGCAAAACAGTTAAGCGGTTAAGTTATTTCAAATCTCGCCTTATTGTTTTTTTCTCAGAAAGTCTCAGTATTCTCTTTTCCTTGAAAACTGGAAAGTGAGTAATTCCTTTAAGCAGGTTGATTGTTTACATATGAAAAAAGCTATCATAAAAGTCCTTTCATCCATTCCTTTCATTCATATCATTATTTTCTCAAGATTGTGTGAATTTATTGTTTGAAATATTTGTCACCCGAGATAATAAAACTGATAAAGTTGGGTTTGTTTTGTAGCGATCTTTATTGGTAAACTTTGGCATTCCAAGAACTCAGATGCCTTCTTCTATTGGGAAACACATTTATTCTCCTGATCTTTTCTTAGAATCCGCTTATTCTCGAAATTTATTGATACTTGAAAGATTTATTTTATGAATGAAAAGTTTTGCCGTAGAAACGATGGGCAATATAGCCAGTGTTTAGACAAAAGATAACAGTAGTTGTAAAAATGGAAAAACTCCTTTTTTTTGTACTTTCTTACGAAAAACATACCAGATAAATCAATTATTTTATTAAAATACAAAATTTATATGTAAAAAAATATAAACTGATGTGGTGAAATAAAAATTTTCTTGTAATAATGGTAAGTAAGGCGACGAAACAAAATATTTAATTTTTATTGCAAAAGAATGTTTCTTCATTTCTTTTCTTTAAGAAGATGTAGTGTATTTTCTTTTATAAAATCAATGAATATTTTATAAATCCTCTTTATAAAATATGCATTGTTCTTATAATATATAAAGAAGATAAATTCAATTGATCCGAGATTTTAAAATTAATTTAACTGCATTTAAAAAAATTAAATCATTTCTATTTTAACTAATGCATGCACACCTACTTTAGTATTTAAGAGGCATAAATCGTTCATTTTTCTCCATGTCTTCTAAAATCTGAATAATGTGACTTTAACTTTTTAACATTGAATTTACTTGGCAAATGTTATCTTGAACCCCATAAAGATGCAGATCCAGAAAAATTCCTGGGTTTTTCCCGTTTCGAAAGCATAAAAGCTGTGATCGCTTTTTCCATATTCCACTCTTCTATTCTTTAATGCTTCCTGGTATCTCGTATCCGCCTTTGCTCTTAATATCTGAACAATGGCCATGGCTTAAGCCATGGTCATTCCTGAACTAGAAAACTCCTGAACAAAGTTAGCATATGAGAAGAAATACTCGAGGCAGTAAGATCCGTTGTGATTGGCCTTCTAATTAATTCTTTAACTTTTGAAACCAGATAAAGATCGAATTTAAACACATTTCAAGCATAATAAACTAATTATAATTAAGATAACCAGATATCACGGATTAGCCGGCGGAGTCCTTATTTTTATTTTTCATTTATTTATTGTGGTACACTGAAAACATGACCCACATTTATATTGATCTAGAATAGCTCCGTGAATTTTTTTGCCTTTTTAATCCCTTAAAGGGTCATTTTTTTCTAGTCATGGTATATAAAAATATTTTTAAGATTGAGATTGGCTTAAGAAAAGTGATTTATTTAACTTAGTAGATAAATTTAATTTGGTTAATTAATAATTGAGCAGCAAATCAGAACACGGCATTTTGTGCGAGATAAGGAACTGAAGCATCTAAGTTTCTGTCTTATTGAAAAATGCGTCAGAACTCATTCCAATCTCTATAACTTCATTCGAAGATTGATAAATTTGGAGGGAAGCAGACTTCCCATGGCCCTGGAAAGGGTTAACTTTTACGTACATAGAATTATCCCTTTTAAAAAATTTTAATAAAAGCTAACATAGTAAAAAAAAAGGTTTTGTATAGTTTTTATTCCCACATTTTACCAAGTATAGTGTACAGATAAAATATTTTAGTGAATGATATTCGTTCTATATCTTAATTCCTATGAATGTTTTTAAAATCTTTGTGTCGGCCAGTGTTGTCATTAGTGAAAAGGATTAAATGACCAAATACCTACAATTTTTGATCGAATGTCCTGGTATGACACTTATTCTCTTGTATGTAATTCGGAAAATTTGGGCAAGTTATCTGAGAGAAAAGATTTATTACATGCATACACATTATGAATATATTACAATAATGATAATGTCTTCGCCTCTAAACATTAGGTTTAATCTTTTTAATCCTTTTTTTTAATCTGTAATTATGAGAAACGTCTTTGCAGATTAATGTATGATATTGAGTAAAAGTATTAATAAGAATTTTAGATGCAAAAGGTATAATTTCTGTTCTTTTTTTCTCTGATCGGTTGTTATTAATCTTGCGAAATGCATATGGAAATAAGTATTTAATATTTTTTGATTAATGAAACTATCCAAAATTATTTTGCAGAATTTATAAACTTTCTATTATTACAAAAAAATAAATTGAAATTTGCAAGCCACGTAATTGATACCAACGAAGTAACTATTACAGTTTAGTTTTTGCATTATCCCTTTCCAAATATCCATATCGAAACGAAATGCAATTTAAAATAAAATCTCAACAGCTCAAGGTAGAAGAAAGAAGTTTTCAGTTTTCCTTAATTTAAAATGTTTCTATTCTTATTTAAAAAGTTCTTTTTTCGTTTCAGACAGAACTTTCAATCAACTGGTTTTCTAAAGACACCATATTTATATTTCTTTTTCTCCTAGACAAGAAACATTAAAAGGTTAAAAAAAATTATAGCCAAAAATCAATTAGTTAAAATTCTATAGAAATAATTCTTTGCAAACATCATGCCATGTATAACGCGCAATGTATCAAAGCGAAAAATATAAATAAATAAGAATCTCTCAATTCTTTTAAGTTCATCATTGTAAAACTTTTAATTTAGACTTAATCGATGTTTTTAAAAGTGCACGTACGTATTTGATACTTTCTTTGAATAAATAAGAATCATCACAATATTTCGTTTAAAATATGTACTAATACATTTAGAATATTTTACTTTTAGTTATTTTCATAAAATCGCTTAAAATTTTTCCTTTAAAACTTTCCAACTAAAAGCCTTGACAGAAAATCAATGATATAAGATAATAAAATCATTCTAATTTTTCAATTATTGTTTTTGACATTAAACCAAATGATACTTCAATCGTACCATAGTAGAATAAACTCTTTTATTATAAAACGATTATTTAACACATTAAGGCTTGTTTGTAGTGACTGAAAAATAAAAGTTTTCATTGCAACACTTAAAAGATATAAAAAATGAAAATATTTTTTGTTCTTAATTGAAAATAACTGTTTTTTAAGCCTAGCCTTCTGTTCTGCAATGAGACATAATATTAAAATATTTCTGTGAATTACTCACAGTTTCCGAATTGAATAGAAATAACAAACTTTCATAAAATAAACAATGTAGCTGACTACTATACTTTGTTGCGTATTAGATATTTGAAAGAATTTTTTTCTTGTGTATTTCTATGCTTTGTAACAGCCCAATCAATACTTTTCACAATGAAATTGTTACGATATTCACAATGCGTAAACAACATTTATTACCCAATATTTTTGCACGAAATATTCCCACGTGTAAGGGAGTGAGAATGTGTGATGCATGCGTGTGTAACGGGCTTCTCGTGTTTACAGCCGTTGGTTGCACGTGGCATGCTAATCAAATGGAACAGTAATCGCGTGGAGCCGAGCACCTGGCTGCGTACGTTGGAAATATTTCCATCCCTAATTATTAGAGATAAAAATAATTTGAAAAAAAAAACTTCGTAGATAGGCAACTTTCACATTATTTCTCACTGAAAAATTTGTGAACCTTCGGAGCATCGATTATACTCAAAGAATGATAAATTAATCGATATTTCAATTAAAATTACATTAACGAACCAGTAAAATTTAATAAAATAATCTTTTCGAATGAAATATTGCATTATGTGGGAACTCAAATCATTATATGAACTAAACACTGACCTACAGTTTAAAGGAGATATTTTTAATGAATAAAAAGGAATAGAAATGATCATTTTGTAAGTAGGTTGCATGATTATTAGTCGAATAAGAAGTCGATAAGAGTTGATCCGGGATATAATGAAAGGAAGGTAGGATTTCGTTTTTGACATTATTTTTAATATTTCCCTGTTGCTTTCGACCCTCGGTGCAACTCGGTGTTATCTGGTACAGTAAAACCTTTTTATGTGCGGTCCTATTTTTATGCGATATATGAATTTCAACGGTGTTGCCATCATTGTGCTGTTTTCTATGAGTGAGCATATACATTTATTTCAAACAGTCTCTCGACAATGCACATTCAATTATTTTCGCTCGACGCGCTAACAGCATACGCTTCGTATTCCGAGTTTTATCCACGATTCACGTGGTTAAGGATTTATTTTATAATGAGATAAAATAAATGAATTACTTTTGCTTCCATTTGCATATAGTTTTTACGATTTTTATTTTATTTTTAGACATAGGTACTCTTTTAAAATGAATAATTGTAGCCAAGAAAACGTGAAAAGAAAGACAATTCCATTACAAACAAAAATAATATTAAATACACTAGCAGATCATCTCCATTTTGGATTACGACGAGCAGCAGTGAATTAAGTAATGTGCATTTTGAAAACTTCTCCATGTATACAATTAGAAATTAAATGTTTTATTGGATGTTTTGTTTTATTTGGATGCATTCTCTCATGTATTTCGTAAATAACTGACGTATTTTCTAAGCGCGACTTTTTTTTATGCGGTCCCTGTTCGCCGCATAAAATTTTTTTCTGTCGTACAAAATTGTTTATTATATGTAAGTATTTATGAAATTTCCGAATATTTTTTGTGCGGTTTCTTTTATGCGGTCTCTATTTACCGCATAAAAACAGGTTCTATAGATAGAAAGGTCAGGCTGGCTATGTATTTGAACTATAAGTCATTTCTTGCAATACTGATTTCGATATATATCTTTGGCAAAAATAGTCTTATCTATTTTTTATCTATTTTTCTTTCTTTATTACAAAAAGAATCTAAATTTCAAATTTCATGCTTTATTTTCTCAAAAAAAAAATGAACATTCTAAATATGCATTTTGAAATTAAGTACTCATTGCTTGTAGAGCTAGATTTTAGATTCTTAATAATTTTTGTACAGTCTTCAATTTTCGTAATATTATGGAAAAAAAGAAAACACAAATTTTTTTAAAAATTTGAAATGTTCTATGAATATATAATTATAACAACCCTGCTTTAAGGTGTACAATGGCAAACTTTTGATAAAAAGCATTCTATCGAATGCCCGTCAAGAATGTTTCCATTGATCTATTCACCGATTCTTTATTCTCTGCTTAAATGATTATTCAAAACTTCTTACTAATTTGTCAAATTCCGATCAAGAATACTTTAAGATTCCCAATCCATATAAATCTTGTGACTTCGCATCTGATCTAATCAATTCTTTCTTTACTGAGAGGGGGAAGACATTAACCAAAGGAACCTTTATCATTTATATTATTTATGACCCAATGGCTCGCAATTTCTCTAATCATTTTGTTGTCAGTATAAGCCGTGCCTGACTGCAGCAAGCATTAGTCTTTGTCAAGCGTCGTATTGCATCGACTTCAGAAAGGTCGGCTCCTGATAGCAAATACAATTGCTTCTAGCACAAGCAATTGTATTTGTTTCGAGTTATACATTCAGTGGAATCTTACACTCGATCAGAAACCAAGATCTCACCTGTCTCTTGTTAAAAGAATAAAATGAGGTTGCAATTAATTAGCCTTCTACAGATTTGCAGCAACAATGTGTCATGATAAGTAATAAGGGTAAGAATCATAGGAAACGGCTGAGGATAATTCATATTGGCTTTATTTTCCTTCACTTTTTCATTAAACTTTCTGTACTCAGTGGATGCATGGGCCGATATGTGGATGTAGAAGTCGTATTGGCCTAGTTTTGCAACGAATGTATGATCAACTTTTCTACTGTCGTCAATTTTGGGGTCAGAGATATCCCCATTGAAACGCTGTGAACATCATATTAAAGATGTGAAAGTCGCTTTTGCTAATTTCTGGTATCAATTTGATAATATTTGCAATGCCCCGTAAAATTTTTTGATATTCCTTATTATAGTATGTTATTTCAATTTGAAAATATTTAGAGCCAGGCTGTAGACTCAATGTAACGTTATAGAAAAATCCGATAACCTTATACCACAGCAATTGATTTAAAATAACTCATTTTTTCCTTTATATTCCTCCATTTATATCGTTATGGAATTGCCAGTAAACTAATCACTACTATTAGCTGTCGCCTTTTTACATTTTGCGCATATACGATTTCTTTTACGTAACTACATTTAAAAAAATTAGAATTTTCGCATAACGTTTCAGTACCGTCATGATTTTCAGACATTGTGTCTG
Source organism: Argiope aurantia (assembly GCA_026543865.1). Classification (NCBI taxonomy): domain Eukaryota; kingdom Metazoa; phylum Arthropoda; class Arachnida; order Araneae; family Araneidae; genus Argiope; species Argiope aurantia. The sequence goes on from JAPMOR010093645.1 coordinate 7,670, forward strand.
ATTTTTATATAATCATATTATGTCACTGCAAGAATATGACTCTAACTTATGCTGACATTCAAAGTGTGAAACACTAAAATGTTTCAATTGCAGTAAAAAATATTCTGAAGTGAATTTTATATCTCATTATTGAATAAGAAAGTGTTCTCCCCTTCATTCTTGGAAACAACAATAAAAATTCTGTTGATTTAATTGCTGCACTTTCGCTCCCTTTAGATAGAAAGTGATAATGACATATTTAATGAAGAGGGACTTTGTAATAGTAGAGACCGATGTATTTATAAATATTCTAAGTGATCTTAGATCAGATATTTCCTCGGTTCCAACTCAATATTTGAATAATCAGCATTTGCAAAAGTATAACATGAATAAAGCTGTTAATCTAGAAATTCTATACGCAAAAGGGAATAACATTGAGATGGCACAAAAAATCTTATCATTTACTCATATGGCTTTCATTCGATTCGGACATTCACGTATAGATAGAAAATGATTAGGTGTACATGAATTGAGAATTCCCAGATAGAAAACAGGGTTAGCTAAACATAAAAAAAAAATCCGTTGCAGTCTATTGTGTTGTTAAAAACGAGTGCGATTTGCTTGGTAACTAAATAGAACGATTAGATATAGGCAGCTGAATCAACCAGATTGTAAAAAGAACACTTTCTGAAGTCACTTTAGAATAATTTCTATTGTTGTTACAAAGGGCACCCTCTAACTTGTGCCTAGTCACATTCAGCAACGCAGGCGATACGGTAGATTCTATCTGATCACATGTAAATTCAATACACTGAAATGAATGAAGCATACTATTTTGATTCGAGGGAAATATGGCGGAAATGCTTTAGATTTTCTTTTTATTCTTTTACAGATTAAAACTACATTGAATATATATCAGAATCTGCTCTCTATACTAACGTTGAATTTTATTTGTCTCAATTGTTAAATTGAACCTTTTAGGACCAACTATCTATTTGTATTATAGGTATTGAGAGCTCAACTCAACCAAAACTCAATTATTGAATGAATTTAAATGAGTTTATTAATTGGGTAAATTATTGAATGAATTTAACTAAGGTAGTTTTAATTATGTAATGAATAATTACATTGAGTCATTAAGCTCATTGCGAAACTCAACTGTAGAATGAATTTAAATGAGGTTATTGATTAGGTAAATTATTAAATAAATTTAAATGAGGTACTTAAAAAAAGAAACCACTGTAAGTATCAGTAAGATCCAAGAACCAATTAATTATATTTTCACGGCAAATGAAGTGTAAAGCGAGCTAGATTCTGTAAATTATAAAAATGCACCTAACATTTTAAGAATTTCGATAATATGTACAATTTTCTACAACTTGCGAGTACGTTACCAAAAGCCCGCAGTTTTCGCGTTTTTCGACAAATTTTCCGAATAGAATTTTTCTATCTTGGAAAATTTGATGGCAGCATTGGCCGATCCTAAAAAATGAGACAAAATTAATGTGAATGTTTCAAATATGTGTCTTTATATCGTTTACGGAGCGTCAATACGAACATACACTTATGTGGCATTGAATTTATCTTTAAGGATAAAATCTTTTGCTCTAAAACGAACATTTAAGATATGTCCGAATAAGAAAGACTGTCCGTTTTTACACAAATAGGTCTACTGTAGCGAATATTTTGGGAAATTTGTTACGGAAGAAAGTGGGACACAATCTTGCATTTATTCACAAATATTCCTAAGCATTTATAATATTTACCCTTTTCGAAAATCTGAGAATGTTGCTTATAACAATATACATTTGCTATAAGATGCTTGTTTATATCATACTACATGCATCTTATCGCTTTAGAATCGAATACACTACGCTGCATTATTCTACTAAATGTAACAGGATCCTCATTAGTCCATCCAAAGCATGGACAATCTGCTACGAATTGTGAATAAAGGCATTGTGATTACATGCCCTCTCTTGCATTTATTCTAATATTTAGCCAAATCGCAAACCTTAGAATTTTGTTTACAATATCTTACAATAAACCATACACATGCTTCTGATCACACTGGAACAGAATACTCCATATAAATATACTGCATTATTCTACTAGATGTCACAAGATTCTCATTAGACCTTCCAAAGCATAGGCAATCATGCTTTGGAAACTATAACCTATGGTTACAGGACACTACCCAACTTCGATGGAGGCAATAATTGCTACCTTCAGATTCCTTACAAAAGCGTCTGTTCATCTATGCTGGAAGCTACTATGCAATTTGTAGCTTCATAGCAAGGGTAGTCTCCGCAGATGTCTGGTAAAAGGTTTAACCCTATATAGTTCTCTGGTATATTTTCTTACCACCTGCAAAAGTTTTTTGATGATGGCACAAAAAAGAATTTTAAAATGATAAAAATGATAATCAGATGCTTAAGATTTGATTGAGTTACCTTTATACCAAAATACATAAAGTCTATTATTAAGTATCGTTTAAATTCAAAAATGGTAAATATGCTTAGCACTGCCCGTTCACGATGAAAGGATTTTCGTAGCCACATTAAGTTCCAGTGTTTGTCATTAAATTTTAATTCCTGAAAAAATTTCAGACAGGAAATACCAGTATGTTGTGTTTCTTACGTCTAAGATATTCTTATATTTAATTATAATTATTTGTTATTGAGTTTATTTAATTTAAATTCAGCATTCCTTTTTAAAAAGGATTCAAAACTGTTGATGCAGTTGGAATTTCTTAAAATTAGGAATCTTCATGTTAATGATTTTATGTATATTTTGACTTCAATTTTGATGTATTGATTATTTGAATACTCTTGTTTACGACATTTTAGTTTATTTCTTAAAGAAAAATGTGGCAAAGATGTTATTAATAAAATTGCAACAGTTTTATTTTCATACATATAATCGCAATCCGCCCAGTAAACCTAATAAATGTAAAATGAGCTTCAAACTTTAATATAAGATATTACTGAATCTGAATTCCATGATTTCTAACTAAAAAAATATCTATATAAAGTTGTTTGAAATTACCTACAATAGAGTGCTAAGTATTCTTATCAATGAACTTTCGGTGATATTTTTACCCTTAACGCTCAGGGGTAAATATGCTTACCATTTTCAGTTTTCCCTGAACGTATATTTACCATCCCTTATTTCATAAATTAAAAGGCAAATCAAGAACTTTTGATGTTTTATTATTTACATCGTCAGATTATCATGATATAAACCTATTATACCCTATAAAGGGTTAAAGACTAAAATGGTATTGGCAATTTTTTCTTTAAAATACCTCGGATTTATTATATATTTATGCTAATAAAGAAAAACCTAAAATAAATATATTGTCAGTACAATTAAGTTAAAAGAGAAATGAAGCTAATTCAGAATTTTTTACTTTTGAATCAATATTAATAAAATATAAATTCTTTTCAAAACGTACAGATGTAGGAATGTTTTGCTGTATCTCTTCATATCATAAATCAATAAATGTTGGGTAGGATAGTATGGTTAAAACTCTAATCAGTTTGATTTGAATTTAGCAACGATCAAAGTTAAATTTTTATCCACGGAGTCAAATAAAAAGCTATTTGTAAGTCACGGTAGGTTAGTCAGAACAATTTTTACCACTCTCACAAATAGATGAAAGAATTGTAAACCATACACTGCCCGCTAATAAAGAAGACAATTCTGAACAGTTTGTTGAATTGTCATTTTATGCAAACTCTTTTTAATAAGTTCTGAGTTGAGTGCTTTAATCTGTAGTGACTTCTGTATATGCTGGGATAAGATTTAACTACGAAAACAATCAGCTTAGTTTAGATTCTTAAAGAGTAATCCTACACTTTAAAAACTGGATAATTCTTCTAACTTGAAGGAACTATAAGATAAATAAGAATAATCTAATGCATAAAAATGAATTTTTTTTGTTCGTATTTTATGCGCTGCCTTACCGTTCATTGGATGG
>JAPMOR010093645.1:12448-32145 GCA_026543865.1 Argiope aurantia
ATTTCACGATAGCAGGTCATGTCACATGCCAAAATTTCACGATAGCAGGTCATGTCACATGCCAAAATTTCAGGATAGCAAGTCATGTCACATGCTAAGATTTTAGGATGGATTCTGCAACAGAGAGCGTTGACCACTTTGACACGCTACCGTATAAAGAAACTGATTCTCTGTCAGCCAAAAAGAATTAAAAGTCCGTCAGGAATTTTGAACTCAATATTTAAGCGAATTGGGTAAATTTAGGTTAGGCAAAATATAAAAACATAATAAATTTTAGGCATTTAAAACTTATATTCACTTGAAAGATAGCTTTGACAGCTATTTTCTGCTGTAAAGTACTCCTCTATGAAAATACGTTTTTGTTAGATTATAACAGAAATAATGAAAAGGATTTTAATTTAATGGCAATTGGAAGCTTAAATCCTACAAGTTTCTCCTCATAGGGTTATTTGAACTGTGTAATAATGCCATTTCTCACAGACAATTTAATGAGAATTGAACAGCAGTCTCTCACATCAGTTAAATTAGAATAGATGAACTTTAATTGTAGACGCAATTTTGTACATCAGGATGAGTAAAAAAAGTTCTGACCTGCTTGGATGTCTTCATTCAGAAGGTACATATCTGTTGAACAAAAATCTTTTTAGGGAAACATATACGAATACATTGACTATAATACAATTTCATAAAAAATCCTTTAAAACCACAAAACACGACGCTATGGATCATGCACTATGCTAGAAACAATTTTTGCATTTTCTTAAATTTATATTTTCTAATTGAAAAATTTTCTTACATGATATATTTTTTTTGAAATATATTTGGAATATTGAGAAATTATTTAAAAAAATTTATAATCTAAAACTTATTTTATTAAAAAAGTTAGTTAGAGGTTTTATTATTAAGCTCAAAACGAGATAGACACAAAACTTTTCAAGTATGCCAGGAATAATTTTGTTTTAATCAAAAATACCTTTCTTTCAGTTCTTAGCAAAAACATCTAATCAAATTTTTAATAAATTGCTTCAACTTCGAATGAGATCACTTTAAATCTATTTGTTAAGAGATGAAAGAAAAAAAAATCTTTTGAATTTAGATTTGAAAGAAAGTAGGTTTTCCAAACTAAATGAATAAAATAGAAATAAAAGATTAAAAAATTGGAGACACAAATATTAAATATGTGGATCGATATTTCTTTTATATCAAAGAAAATGAATGTTTTCTAAAGAAGTTGCTTTTTCTCATTGTTCTGATGAAAGAAAGTAAAACAGAGTTTCTCTGATACATTTTTTGCTTTGATGAAAAAAGCGATACCAGAAAAAATATTTTAGACAGAAGCTTCTTCATTCCTTCAATGTTTTTTTTATTTGCTTGATGCTTTTAATTTTTTATTACCCAAGTTAAAATTCCATGATATGCTTAGTAAAAGAAACTAAAGCTAATCCTATATATGTATGTAATGATACCTTTTAATCTTGTTTAAGTCCTAATTAGTTTCAGAATTTTTATCTTAAATTAATCCATTTCACTTTATTATAAAATGCTCTCTTATTTCCTGGTCCAGATTCCACCTTTTATTCAATTATTTCTAATATGCTCTCTAAAAAATTGCTTACGCTTTAGTTCTCATGTTATAAGGGAAGGGATAAAAATCCTTAACACCCACGACTTAATCTCAAAAGATGTCTAAGATTCCCTTTCTTGAATCGACACGAGTCAAAGAAATTCCTATAAAAATCTCTTAGTAAAAGTACCAAGGAAAAAAATTCTCACACTTTTCCCTTGTTGTTTCGATGTAAACAGACGCGTTTCCTTGCTTCGCCTCGTGTACAAACTATGCCCTCCGGTGGAAAAATAAATTGAATTCCACATTTGTTAAAACTATGTTAAATGTATGGCTGATATCTTTTATTTACAAATTTTAATATCAATATTAATTACTTCAACAATCATTTCTTTACGCTGATTTTCGAACTTTTACTTACTTGGTTGTTCGTAACAATTCAGATTGAATTTGTTATATTTGGCGATACATATACTACGGTTTATTTCCAGCAATTCTCCAACTACCATACCATCTCAACCTATGAACTCGAAGCAAAAACTTTTTTTTCCGTGGGAATTACGACTCTCTTTTATCATCTCCGTAAATTTTTATACAAAGGAGGAAAGTATTTGTTCTTTAAGAAAATTATTAAATGTCAACAAAGAATATCAGTCAAGATTAGATTTTCGAGCCTCTTGAATGATCACCACTTGACATCCATTGTTTCCAATCTTTCAGTATTTCATGGAATCTCATTAGGAGATAAATTTAAGCTTTCAATCGCCTAATTTCCTGTAATATTAAATGAATACGCACATAAAGGCTTGTTGTATTTTTTATAGGAAAATGTTCAAACAAATTTCAATTTTTTTTTCTCAAATCTTATATAGGACACATAATAAAAATGTTGATGTATTGAAAACTTTGAAAAAGATTTTAGAAAAAGGAAAGGAATGTAAAAAAATGAAGATAAGACACCCGATTAAATACAAACGAATTGAAATACAAAATATAATGCAACATGAATAGGTAAACATACCAAATCTTGTGAATAAAGATAATACGATTAATAGTCAATCCTTTTTTGTACAAACACATTTTATTGTAACTTAGATAGTATTATATTTCCTCTATCAGTCAATTATAAAAGATTCTAGTATTCTATTAGTTCAACGCGTTCATTGAAACTAAGATAAGACTCTTATTAGCGCTTAACTGCATTTAACCGAATGTCATACGGGCATCGATTTATCGAATTTTAATAGTTATAAGCAAAAAATAAACCATTCATACCGATTATAATTCAATCTTAAAATTACTTCGAATGCACAGATAAGTCAAGTACTCAATGCATTTCCATTTGAATCAAAATAAGGAAATATTCCCAAAATAGAAGATGTCATCTTATTAAATCGTAAAGAAAATAACAGTTAAGCGGTTAAAACAATTCAGCTGCAATTTTCACCCACTTTTATCCCACCAACTTTTAAAATCAAATCACATTTATTTGTACAACATGATTTATTCTGCTTCAAGTTAGTTTCAACTCAAATTTTTAGATATTGTTAAAAAAATAAGTTATTAGTTTGCATTTAATAGCCTGAAATACTCGCTTTATGAAGAATATATTTAAATTTGCAAGCCAAATGAGAATTTTCTCAACCCCCAAGTTTGCATTTAATAGCCTGAAATACTCGCTTTATGAAGAATATATTTAAATTTGCAAGCCAAATGAGAATTTTCTCAACCCCCAAGGCATGAAGCGATCTTTCAACGTCAAATTATTAATGGCCAACTAAATATATCTTTAACAAAAATAAGATATGTTTAGGAGTAGAAAAATCCAACATATTTTATGCTACAAAAAGCAATAAAACTTTAGATATTAATAACTCAGTTTCTGAAGCTTTGTTTGTTGCTTTGAGGGAAAAAATTCAACAAGAAAAAACTTTCTTAGATTAGAACAATAGTTACATTATTAACTCTCCCCCCCAAAATGAATTTGTCGGTTTCTTTCAATTGGTTTAACCTGATATATTATGAAAACGTTTTCTGACCTGGAATTCTAATCTTGGTTTGGCATTTTAGAGGCACAAAAACCTGTGCCTCGAAGACTCAATCGTAAAAGGAGATTTCGAGAATTTTCTAAATGCTTATAAAAGTATCAAAATAATTATTGACATAGAGATAGATGGAAAAGTCACGGTTAAGTTTTGAATGTCAGCCCTACGGCAGCGAGTACGACGTTTAAATTGGCGTCCCCTTTTCAAATTTCTGCGTTTACCATTTCCATTTGAAAAGGCATCCGACCTGGGCGTAATTAGGATGCACCAGATTCGTTTACACTGCCCAGTTCTTCGGTGGAATCCAGATTCCTCCGGTCCGGAACCTTATCACCAAGACTCTGCCTCTTAGATAAGTAAGAGGCATAATCATATAAATTTTTTTAAAAGTTATAAAGATGGATCTTTGAACGGCAACATTGTTGTTAAATTTCCTGGAAGTAACTTGATTCCTGATTATTAAAAAAAATTAGTAGAGCATTTAAAATCCAACTCTTAATTATTTAGTTCGCATTTTTATTTATTTCAATTTTAATTATATATTAGAATGTATTTAAACTATATCGCATTAGTTTGATGATCATTTTGCATAGCTAATAATACTTAGAAAGCATCTGAGGCACGACATGTTTGTCATAAAACAGAAATGAAAATTTGATGCAGTATTCGTTATCTTAAACACTGCAGTTTAAAGAAGCAAAAATATCTAAGTAGTTAAATTAAAGTAGTTAACTAAAGTTAAAATTCAAGGTGGGGAAGCCTTAAATAATCCTCCTAAAAAGGAATAAAATTCAGAAATGAAAAAAATTTCTAATTGTAAAATCATAAAGATAAAATCAATTTATCACATGAAATTTTGTTTAAATAAAGTGCTTTTTGAATTCAATAATAAGTTAAATAATCAGGGTTTAGTATAAATTTAATACTCAAAAGTGTTTAAAAATTTATTTCGATCACCAAATTTGTTGATTTTAGTAAGAGTGTTAAATAAAATATTTCCAGTATTGAAGGCCAAATTTAAATTGAATTTTCAAGTGTGTATTGTCATTTTTGTGGTAGTATCTGAGTAAATTCCTTTCGTCACTTTGAGAATGGGAATCATTTTGATCTGTATTTTAATCAGACAGAAAAAGAAGGTATCTACAATAAACACCAAAATTGAATTTTTGGCAAAACAGCTGTTTGCCAGTTAGATCAAAATGAGAGAACAATTGAACATACAATGCAAGACTGCGTTCTATAGAAAAATGAGAAACAAATTTGATTTGTAGGATAGCAGCTGAAAGATATCCACTTTCCAGGTAGTTCAGCCTGTCGCACAATATTGTTCAGTATTATATGATATTAAACAATATTAAAAAAATATTGCGAATATAGATTCAATGTCATACAATATTGTACAATATTTGTGAGCAACTAGGATTATAAATATATATTTTCGGGTAAAAAACTCAATTAAGAGAATTATCAGAGTTACTGTCTATAGAACTGACTTGATTTATTTTTGTTTAATTTCTAAAGTAATTGATTTATATTTCGAATGGTTATTACAAATGTAAAAAAATGATTTGTTGGCGGTGTTGATGGAGATTTCGGTGTAGAAAGTATGGTTGTCTTGTCTTTTGCACATGACGGTTTACATGTGCACGTTCTTCTAGAAGATATGAGATGAAACGGACGCTTGTCTTTCATATACCCTTGACAGGCGCGATTGTGTTGTGCGGCCTCATTAAGTCTTCCTGTTCAGTCTCTGGCTAGGACAGAGTTTGAAATGCTACGCCATAACAGTAGCTTCTGTTGTGTTAAAAGTACAGAAACAGACACATTCAAGAAAAAATAATTTAAAATTTTTTACTTCTAGTGGAGTAATTCTTGATTAAATTCATTACTTTTTTTGTGTATATATTAAATCAAAAAATTAATTTGAATAAAAAATAACCGAGTAAAAGCATTGATCCTTGTATGAGTGAAAGTCGTTCATATATTATGTATATAATATTATAAAGAGAATGAAGGGTTCTTTATTTCGTTTAGGCGTTGAACCGTGGAGACAGAAGGCATAGATAGCTCTGTTACTGTACAGAAGTATTTTGTAAACAATTTGCTAGAAATATAAAGATTAGATGGGAAATCAAAAGATAGATAAAAATAGCGCATTTTTTCTTGCAACGATCCCAAAAGGAGTCTTGATTATTAAATATTCAATAAGATATTACAACTTAAATTAATGTCTGTTTCCATAACTAATGCTTCACTTCCTGGTTTAATTTTTCTATTTGTGCTAATTATCATGCTTCAAAATTCATAGCGAATAAATGGCAGGAATTTTGTGCCTTGGATCTTTTGGTGGATGATTATTTTTAATATAAGTTAGATGTATCTCAAAATAAATACTAAGACACAATTTCAACATTAAATGAAAGGGCGGATGCATGTTTAATGAAAAACGAAAGATTTGTAACAAGATATTTGCAATATTTTAATGATCTTTAAGATTTTTTATTACTATTGTTTATAATTTATTAGCTTTGTTGATAAATAATTTAGTGCATCAGTACAGCGTTTCCTTAGTAGTTTTCTTTAAAATTTTTTGCTAACTATTTATATAATGAAGCTTACAAGAAATAAGAGCATGCTTTAAGTACATGGAAATTTTCGAAATTATGAAAGTTAATTTCATGTTTTGTTTCATTTCTTAATTTTATGCATACGTGAAATGCAACAATTTGTCTCAACCAGCTCTGGATACACATGGTAAATGATAAAGTAATTTTAAGCCCTTTGAATTTAAAACAGCGTCTCGTATAGCCCGAAAGTATTGTGCACCTATAATAAAGTGACTATGCTGAATTTATTGAGATATATTACAGCGCCCCTATGAGTGAATTAAGGAAGTTATAAGAAATACCTCAAGAAAGAAAGGAAATGGGCCAAAAAGTTCATTTAGAAAAAATGAATGCTATAATATAATAAAAAACACAGGATAAAGTTTCATGGAGTTATCTGTAAAATTGGTTCTCAATTAAAATTATGAACTTTCCGTGACTTAAAAAAGGGTTTATCCTAAATTGAAAAATGTATTTTCCGGCATTACTCCCCCCCACCCAGTGTATTTTAAGATTTTTTTTGTTATGTTTACTTTTTTTGTTGTGTTTACTTTTTTCATTACTTTATTTTCACTTCGCAGTTCATTCTGAAAACCACCACGAAAGTTTTTCCCTTTTTCATTATGGTATTAAGCACATCTTTCTAACTGGATTTTTTGACCGTTCTCCTTTATTTTTTAAAAATTATTTTTGTAACTTCATTATTTTACTTCAAGGAGCGAGCGCTATAAGCTGTCTCAATAAATCCATCATAATCCCTCTACTATAGGTACATTTCACCTCCTTGGTTACACGATACTCCCTTTTGAATTTAAAGGGCTTAAAAGGACTTTACTGATCACCATGTAAAATAATGCTCGAATTTTTCTCTTCGCACTAAGGATGCTTTACCCAATCAGATTTCATTCTTATTAAAATTTACCAATTTAAAGTAACAAAGCTTACTTAAAAGCCTTATTGAGTTAGCTACTATAAGATATTTGAATATATTTGACATAAATTAACTGCAACAATGAATACATTTTCCACTCTCCGATAGATTACACCTGATTTAGCACTACAGCAGGGGCGTAGTCAGGACTTCTATGGAAGGAAAAGTGCCTCAAAATATCCTCAAGAAGTGATCGGATGCTCACAAAGGGAACCGCACCCATCCTCCTCTAATATCATTGGGAAAGGTCACAAACTGTCTCCAGGTGACCAAATGATAATCAAGTATCTTTAAGTACATGGCATCGATAGTCATTCTACTTTTTTCCAAACTCTTTTTTTACGTGTGAGAACCTTATTTTTAAAATATTTATGATGCATTTATTTTGAATGCTCTTAACCGAAGGTAATTAGCCGAAATAGTTTGATATTGTATTTGTGATATTCTTACTGAGTGCTTGATTGCATTCTATTCTCCATTCTAGGATTCGTTCGTAATTCTTCATAAATGTATGTCTTGTATTATTGCATTGATTATAATTTACATTAGGTGTTTGGATATATTTGAAAAGACAAACAAGCTTTAATATAAAACCAGGTAAAATGCAGTAACACATATTCATTTTATTGCTTCATTGCACTAGGTACGAAACTAAACAATGTTTATTAGATAAGAGCGAAAACTGCTATTTTTTAATTTATTTTTGAAGTTTAGTATCTTATTTTTATGAATCTCTAAAACATATTGAATACGCAGTGTCTATAGTGATGAAATAACAACTGTTTAACTTATTAAATGATTAGTCTATAGTAAAAAAACATTAATAATTTAAAATATCGAAGGGGAACAATAGTTTATCTATTATTAAAGCTGTTTCATTTTATTCTAACATGATGACTGAGAACCTAATTCATTCTAAACTAAAATACACGAATCTTTCTTGTGTTTAAAGTATAACATATAAATATTCTGCTTCAAAATAAAATTTTAAGTGATTTGTTCCTAAAAATATCTCATTTTACGAGTAAAGACTCAGTAATTGGAGAAGAGTTTTTAAAACTTTTTTCGATTCATCTAACGCAAAAAACTTTTTTACGACCTAAGAAAAGCGTTTAATAAGATGAACGAAAGAAAATTCGATTAATGATAATTTTTTAATAATATTTTAATGAAAGATTTGGAATAATATCTACCTTGGACTATTTTTGCGTACCAGTATCTGAAAAAATCAATCGTAATTAATGTTTTCGAATCCATCCTCAGTATTCTTGTACGTGATCAGATTTAAGGTCAGCTTCCATAATTAAAAAATTACTGATTTACAATAAAAATCTCCAAGATTTTCGCTTCTCTTATGATGAGATTTATAAGCCGAAACAAACGCAAGTAACTTAATTCACGATTCATTGCGATTGTTTATTGCGTGAAACCGACTTTCTGTGTACTAATAATATGATAAACAGCAATGATTTAGTCAAAGTAGGGTTTGTTAATCGTCACTGTTAAGGCCCAATTCCCATTTCTCTTTCAGAATGAGAGGTTTATGCCATCTCGCCAATATATATTACAACAAAAATTCCCAAGATTTTTGTCTCTCTTTTGATGAGAAATAAACGCAAATAATTGTATAAATTCTATTTGCATTGCATAACGATTATTTATTACAGGAAATAGACTCTCAGTATATTAATAATATTACAGATAGAAACGATTCAGTGAAAGGAGTACATTTAATTGTTATAATTAAAAACGGTTGGATATCCAATTATCTTTTAGAAGAAGAAGTTAACTCCATCTTGGCAATACAAATTCTAGAAAAACTGATGCTCCATCTCAGATTTATAAAATACTAGCCGGTTCGCCAGTATTACCTCTCGCTACAATTTTCAATTAAATATTTTAAGTAACTGGTCTCTTAATAGAATCTCAAACAATACATTTTTAATCTTCAAATTTTGATAGTCATACCAAACTTATACTGTTGTTTAGATCGTTTCGATCAATTTACTATATATATTTTGCTAATTTGTTGTCATTTCCGGTAAAACTTCAACTTTAATTTAAAGTGGAAATGATGAAATTGCAATTAATACAAAGATATTTTTTAATAAAACCAAGCCTTTTATTTTTTTTTATCATCTTTATTGTTATTTATTTATTATTATTATTATTGAATATGAGTATTGCAAACAGAATCGCTCGGTATTTAAGTCTTATGTGAACTACAAAATATTTTTCATAATTTATGTAATATCTCAAAGAATAATTCAACAAAAATTTCTCAGATTCAGCATGAAATTCAGTTTTCAGTTTTGCTTTCAAAAGGATTGAAATGAAATCAATAATAATATTTTGTTTCGGCCTATAAATATATTTAAAAAATTATGAAGTCTAAATTTAATGCAGTAAGGTATCATATTCTGAGAAATATTCTGGACACACCAAATTTTAAATAAATGAATGAATGTTTATATTTTCCACGATCATCTAAGACTTATTTATGAAGTTTTGAATGTTAAAAATTTAGAAAAACTCAACATTTTCATAATCTTAGGCCAATTAATCTTGAGAAACCTGCGCGCTGATTGGCGTATTTTCTTTGAAACGATCGATGGAAAATCTAAAATTATCCTTTTTTTTATTGAATAATGATATTCAAATTTTCATAAATCAGTCAGTTAAAGTGATTGATTTAGTTGATTGGAAATTAACTCTTTTTATTTAAAATATTAGTGTTTCAAGAACATTTTGTTATTCGTGATTTCCACAGCAGAAGCTTTATGTAAAATCAAAAATTCGTTATTTTTTAGAGCATTTATTGAATCAAGTTACATAAAATATAATCCTTTTCCATTTAGACCATTTTAGCATATCTGTGTCTTACTAAAGGTTTACAAATTAGCTGTGTGGACCTGATTTGAATATATATCCTGTTCATATTAAACAAAACTTGCCTTAAATGAAAACTGATTTATTGGATTAATAATATAGAGAGTGTAAAAGATCATAAAATAATTTTTCTCTTTATTTTTAAGAAAAAATAATATTTCATATTTGTTTCCTACAGACACGTGCCGAAAATTATATTTTTGTAGATTTCATTTCCAAAATGATTTAATTTATTTTTAATTGGAGCTTTAATCAATGTGATGGCAACATTTTGAAAAAAGCTAATTTTTTCCCATGAATGTGAAACGTGCTCATGCAGCTTAAATTCTATTTTTATTTTGTACGAAAAAAAATGTTGAAAAATATAGTTAAAATATTATTTAAAAATTCATTAAAAATAGAAATTTAATTTTAAGGTTAAAATATTGGTATCATTTAAAATATAAATTTTTGATCTTTAACTTCATGTAAAAATCTTTTTTGTGCGGTAATATTTTTGGAAGTTATAGCAAAAACACGCCAAAATGTCGCTTAATTTTTAAATAAATAAAATTTTAATTAAAAATTCGAAAAAATAACTCCCAGGTGCACATTCCCGACCTCCAAGGTATACAAGGTACACACACACACACACACACACACACACACACACACACACACACACATTGAGCTTTATTATAAGTATAGATATAGATATAAGTTGCAAAAATGTGGGTCTCCATCATTTCAAGATAACCCATTCTTTTAGAGTTGTCTGTTTTTAAATCAAACGATAATCTAGCATTCATTATATCTGAAGTGGTTTCCAGTTTCATGGTTCCAGCTTAATGATGTGGTTTCACTCCAGCGTACGAATTAAATTTTATGATAGGTATTTATCAATAACAGATTATCAGTTATAATAAATGTGAAAATTGTTCGGCGAATCCCTGAATGGGAAATCTTTCTTTCCCCCAACGAACGATTGTCTTTTTTTTATTCTAATGTATGTCACAAATAGGATTCGAAGGGATTAAGTATTAGCTGTTGGCATTAAGTATTAGCTGTTATGCTAGTTCATCATAACTCTTTTTCCAATTACATTACCTTAAATCAAAGCATTTCTACCAATAAAATGAAAGTTATGGTATTGTACATAACTTCCACGAAAGTTGATTCAAATACCATCGTTTGTATTTGAAAAAAATATGGTCTTATTCTTACGAGGGAAGAATATTTCATTCATCTTACGATTGCTGCCCTTTTGAATAATGGGTCTAGTTTAGTTATATTAATGTCCCGTTTGTAGCAACACTATGGCTATTTTGGGACGGACCTCGTAATTTTCAACCGCGGTCAGATGACGAGGACGACATCTGAGCTGGCACCCCCCTCTCCACACCACACCAGCGGGAGGACGTTTGGTCAGGACGGATTTAACGTGCAACAGACCCCCTTACACGAGGGTTCTTCGGTGGAATCGGGTCTCGAACCTGAAACCCTCCGGTTCCGAAGCCGAGGCCTTACCACCAGGCCACCGCTGCCCCGAATAATGGGCTAAGTTACTAGAAGATGTGTCTATCTAGACGCGTTGTTATCCTTTTGACAACATTATAGTTGTGATTGCCGCAAATGAACCAATGAAAGCTATAGTAGAAAATCTCATAAATAATGGTAAAGTGTTTAAAAAATAATATTTTTTTATTTGTAGTACACTTTAAATGTAAATATATAGTAGCAATAAAAATTTTGTTTCTTTACAATGGGATTTTCTCTATCCATAACGTTCACGAACATTCAAATCAAAAATAACTACTAAGATTATAGTGAAACAAATAGTGATCCACTAAGAGAGAAATAAAAGACAACGGGGGTTGTTCCCCAACACTTTCTCGCGTATTCTCTAATAAAAGTGAATTTATCTTTTAGGCATGTTTTTTACCAGCAGATTGAAATCAAAATTTGAGGCAGAACTACACTTATGGTCACAAAATCATATCCAAAATTTGATATATTTGAGTCATTCCGTTCATGAGTTATCGCGTTTCCATGCTTCTGAAAATACAAACTGCCAGACGTTAAACCTCTTGTTGGATTTGCCTCAAAATTTAATAGATGTCTACACAATATATTTTGAATTTATCTACCAAAATTTACTCATCTAGTTTTTTTCTTTTTGTAGTTGACGTGTTAACTTATATTCAAATAGTCAGACACACAGATTTCCTCTGAATAGATTTTGCTTAAAATTTGATAGAAATCTACAAATTTGGTGTAAAGGTCATATCAAATTTCCTCCGTCTAACTCCAGGCGTTATTGAGTTATCTTTGTCACAGATAGACATAGACATATGTAAAAAAAAAAAAAAAATGTTTTTCCAGCTCAGGGAGGTCAAAAATATGAAAATTCGTCAAAATCTCAGTTTTAATTTTTTAACAATTATAATACATTCTCTATACTTCTTATACGAGAAAAGTAATGATGGTGAAGGGAAATATTAGCAATAATGTCCGAAGAATCAGCACGAATATGAAATAATAGAAATGGCAGACTTCAGCTAATTGACCATTGCTACAATCCACCATAAAAAAATGTAAATAAAAAGTGAAAATTATGATTTTATAAGTAATTTTTATTGAAGTTAATTCGTAAATCGATAAATTACTCAATTTAAACATAAAAAAATACTCGCTGAAATAATAATTAAGATCTGTGCATTCGATGATAATGCAGATGAATGGAGTGGAGACATTTTTAACTCCATCCAGCGTTACAGATTTCTCTAGCCTTATCTATTTATAGATAAAAACTGAGAAGATATTCCTGCCATTTAGATGATTTCGAATTAATATTCATTTAGCATATTTTATTATTGAAATAAACGATCAAAATTTTAAATATCACTTGCCAAAGTTATTAAAATATTGAAATGAAAAAAGCAAGAATGATCTTATTTTAAAGCAGTTCAGATAAATTTAAAAGAATGGAAACAATTTTTTTATTTCCTAAGGAATAAATATAGAAGTAAAAAGTTAATATATGTATTCATGTTTGAGGATAAAAATGTTTTATTAAGTGAATATAAATAAAAATTCATAAAGGGTCCCTTCTAATCTATTATCTTAATTTTGGCTCGTTGAGTGACATAAATTTAAAAACCCTAACCCAAACTTGATGTAAAAATATGAAATAGCTTCAATGATTTTTAAGAAATAAGACGGTTTCGTATCTAACTGATATGAAAGTCTTTTAATCTTGTAAATAAAGTTTGAAAAGAAGCATTGCTTCTCAGGGCTGATTTAAATGCAGCGATAAAATGTGACAAATTTTTAATATAAAGCAAAAAAAAAGTACAGTTGAATAAGTTATTACTTTTTCACGATAATTGAAATAAGTTTTAAAAAACTAATACAAACATCAATTTATATATAAAAATGGGAAAATTCGGAATTTCAAGAATCCATCTTAGAGATTTCGTCAAGGGTCACCTTCAGATGGGGATTCAAAATGGATTTGATTGAATTTAAACTCAAAAGTGGAGATAACGAGTTATTGTTCGATGGTTGCTGCAGTCAGCATAAAGAATATTGTATTATAAGATTTCTGGGTATCTCATTCTAGGACTTAGAAATACCCGGAATAATATAAGATAAAAATGATTCTTTTTTTTCGTTTAAGGGAACGGACAAAATCTCGATTGTTTACAGATACTTTAAAATCTTAAAAAACGAGTTTTACATTATAGCTACATTAGTAAAATATTAAGCAAGATTAATAATACATACTGTTATTGTAGTAACAATAAATATAAGGAATGCATTGACAAAACAAAGGGAATATTATAATCGGTAACTTAAAAACCATCGAATCTAAAATTTCAAAAGATTTAATGGAACTAAATTCTGAATAAGGAGAAAATTAAATCATTAAACGATTTTGTCGTCCACTGGTCAAGACTTGGGTACTTTTAATTCTGAAATAGCTAGAAGTTGCCACTGGGGACCAAAAGGTTTTTAGAAAAATTGGTTAGATTTATATTAAACAACAAATAATTTTTAGAAAGAGACTTCTATGTTGACATACTAATTTTAAATGCTATCAAAAATCTAAAGGATAGTAGTTATGGTAGTGTAGTAAGGCTAATAATTTTTGTCTAATGTGTAAATATCATTACAAAGGGAATTTAATTAATAAATATGATTTTAATGAGACTTGTAGTTTAATTAAGAGTAGTAAGAAAGAATTGGAAAAGAGGATGCGAAAAAGGTCAAGATCAAGATTTGTTCTTTGAATTACCTATATATCTTCCCAACCATTAGTCCTCAAGCTGGTGTGGTTTGGAAGTTTGGAGAGGAGTTGCCAGCTCAGGTGTCGTCTTCCTCATCTGACCGTGGTTCAAAATGACAAGGTCCGTCCCAAAACAGCCCAAGTGTTGCTTTAAAACGAGACCTTCATTTCACTAAACTAACACACAACCATTAACCTTTTGATATATGAATTTACTTTTCTAATTAGATGACATCTTTTCCCCTTAATATTTTAATTCCTATAGCAATATAAGGGCATTTGAAATAATTATGTATTTTAAGTTATTTTTGCATTTTAAATTACTTAAATACTTAATTGCAGATTTAAAATTAAAATATTCACGGGTCAAACTCATCATAGTATGCGTAGGGGTTAAATTTAACAAAACGCCAATAAAATTCGGATTCGTAGTTTGTAGTTCCGGCAGTTTCAATTACTACATGACGAAATAATTTTTTGAAAGTTATTGAATATTAAGCTGGATAAAATGAAACTAGAGGACAAGTTTATAGGTAATAATACGTCATTTTCTTAAGAATAAATGTTATTTTTCACGTGAATGCCTTTGACTTCGAGAATCTTTACACCAATTTACCACATGAAAAATTATTGGAAGTATGTGGATCTATGTTTATATAAAGACGTTATTTGGAAATTTGATTGGACTGAGGATTGTAAATTCAATATTTCGGAAAATTACCTTATTAACGGAGTCGATTTTTACAGCTTGATCAAAGGAATTCCAGTGGGAATGGCCTTTTCTAGCGCTTTGACCAATATCTTTTTGCATTAGTACGAAAGTAGAATAAATAAAATAAGTGATTTTAGGTATATAGATAATTTGCTTTTTATTAAAAAACGAAAAACTGAATTTATTATTAACTTTTACTCAAATAATTAAATCTGAATAAGACTAATTAAACTCAAGAGAAAGGAAATTATTTAGACATTAGTCTTGATTTATCAAGACTAATGTGGTACATTTCTAAGAATTTACGATAGAAAAGAAAATTTTGATTTCAATTCATAATTAGTAAATTTCATTCAAACTTAAGTGTTAAAAATTTAAAAACCTTTTTTCCCCAATTTAGTAGAATTAAAAAAAATTGTAATAACAGAGATTCTTATATAAAGGCAAAAGATAAATTTCTTAAGAATCTGCAGTAAAACGTGCTTTTATGCGACAGATAGTGACCGCATAAAAGAAAGCACAGAAAAAAATATTCGGAAATTTCATAAATACTTACATATAATGAACAATTTTTCACGATATACTACTGAAATTGTTTTAATGCGGCGAACAGGGACCGCATAAAAAAAAGTCGCGCTTAGAAAATACGCCAATTATTTACGAAATACACGATAAAGCGCATCCAAACAGCATAAATAATGAATTTATACATGGAAACATTTTAACGTTACATTTTAAACAATACTTTAATGAAGCTTAAAAACGTTTAATTACCCATTGTATACATGGAGAAGTTTTCAAAAGGCGCATTACATAATGTACTGCTACTCGTTGTAATCCTAAACGGAGAAGGACTGCTAGTCTATTTAATATTAGAATTTTTGTTTCTAACGGAATTGTCTTTTTTTTTTTCCTCTTTTTTTTTGGCTACAATTATTCATTTTAAGGGAGTACTTATATCTGAAAATAAAATAAAAATCATAGAAACTATATACAAGTAGAAACAAAAGTAATTAATTTATTACCTTAATCTCATTATAAAATGAATCCTTAATATTACGTAATTCATGGATAAAACTCGGAATATGAAGCGTATGCTGCTAGCACTTCGAGCGAAAATAATTGAATGTGCATTGTCGGGATACCGTTTAAAATAAATTAACAGAGCGTCTTGAAATGTATACGTACACTGATAGAATACAACACCAACGCCGTTGAAATTCATTTACCGCAGAAAAATAAAATCGCATATAAAAGGACAGCACAAAAACAGGTTTTACTGTACACAACAATTGTATTCACGAAAAATTATTGCAACATTGAAGGTTTCAACAAGGCACGTGTCGCAAAACTTGAATAGGCTATTTTCTTTAATAGGGAGCATCCCTCAGTTACAAAAATAACTTCTGCAGGGGCTGTTCTTTTTATAGATGACGCTAGGGTTTGTAATTAATAGATGTGTCCATTTTTCGTCCTAGTGAGTCGCCTGCTAGGCTTTTCCATAAAGATGTGTATTTAACTTCTGGACATCTGTTACTTCTTCCATTTTGCAGCATTTGGTAAGTTTACATTTTGTTGGTTTTCTTTCTTTTATGGAAGTCTTTCTTAATTTTTGTAAATATCTTTACTTTTCCTAATTTCCATCTTGGAGAATCGTGTACAATGGCGGCTAATGGCGCCAAGTTGTAACTTTCTTAAAACGATAAGTCGCCAAGAGTTTTACTACTTTCTAAATATCTTATTATGCTAATCAGTTTGAAGAGTTTTGAAACGTTTGGCTAGAATATTTTTCACCTTGGCGAGAACTTGGTAACTGATTCTATTTATTTACCACTGATTTTTCTACTGCGTACTAATTATCTGACACTTTCAACTACACAGGATATTAGGATCCCGAGGGGTCCATTTTTAATCTGATTTCTCACAGAAAAAAATATCTTCTTTTTTATATAAAACTTAGCTGTGTTTGATTAATGGTGGAGTTGAAAAATATTGTTATAGTAAATTGGACTTCTAAAAATCTAACATTTTATACATTTCGATTTCAAAATTGCAAAATATATACAATTAGCCAATCAAACTATTGCACAATAGACTTATTAATATAAAAAAATTATAATGCAATAATGTATCTTTTTATTTATTTTTGCAATATATATATATATATATGTGTGTGTGTGTGTGATAAAATAGGAATTTTGCTATTAATTTCCGTTTGGATGTCTGTGTCTGTTTGCGTGGTATCTTTATATTGGTAAAATGTATTTGCTATGAAATTCTGAAACAAGGAAAAGTTATTGAAATGTTATTATGTCAAAAAAATTCAATGTTATTTCAAATTTCAACGTTTTAAAATTGATTATTGATGAATTAGATAAATTGGTAGTTTTAGCAGCAAAGGATGTTATCCACTAATGCTAGAGAGTTCAATTTCTATGTTATTTTATATTTTTCCGCCACCGCAAACATGTAAACAATACGAAAATTTCGAGCTGTTGGTAAATGACATGTAACAAATTCAGCCTGATTTTCTATTCCATATAAGAATTTAATATATAATCACGTTGGTGAAAACTGGTGACGAAGGAGCTTATTAGAATGCGATAAATCGCTGGAATGTTGTTAATACACTATGATAAAGATTTGGTCTACTTAAAACTTTATCACATACTCTCTAATAAATATATATTGTTGACCGTATGCCATTGACCAGCAGTAATGGCATAATAGAAATCGTTGAGATACTGTTAATACACTGGTGGAGTGGTTTTCACGAAACTTTCTCGCATATTCTCTACTAAAGGTCTTATCCCCCCCCCCAAATAAACCTCGGTAAGACAGCGAATTTCTTGAGTGGTATTGATGAACAATAGTAAGGAATATAGATCTCTGGCGCGTATCTAGCATTTCTACTTAATCTATTGAGCTAATATATATTTTGGATGCCTTTTTCCCTACCTATTGAAACCAAACTTTGACATAGAACTACAGTTGTAAACACAAGATCACATACCAAATTTCATTTATTTCAATCATTGTTTCTTTTTAATTATTGTATTTCATTTACATGAATGTAAAAGTATAGACAAAAATAAGGTTAATCTTTTGACAGATTTGGTTGAAAATTTGACAAGAATATGCATTTTATATGTTAAATCTGTAAATCAATTTTTTTCTATCTAGTTCTTTACATTTTGAAGTTATGGAGTTCTCTTGTATTCGAAGACACAGCTAGACAGACAAATTTTGTCTGAATAGATTTCGTTTAAAATTTGATAGAAATCTACAAATTTGGTTGGAAGTCCATGTACCAAATTTTGTCTGTCTAGCTTAAAGCGTTTTTGAGTTACCCTGTTCACGGACAGATAGACATAGTGCCAAAAGTATTTTTTTAGAACTTAGGAAGATCTGAAACGTGGAGAATCATTAAAATCTTGAATTCCAATTTTTTGACTGTGCAGGAAGATTTTGCATTAAATGCTTTATTCTGCATTATCTGTACAATTATAAAACACAGCTTGTAATTATTTATTATTTGAAAACACGTAGCATAAATGCAACATGTTCTAAAATCTATGTTAAATATGTTAAAGTCCCAGAAAAATAAATTAAAATGTGTTATGAAATCATAAAAAACGATTTAATGAAAGTTTTGTACTGATAAAAATAGTTTTATAGTGATGATAATGATGCTGTAGTAGAAAACTGTATCTGACAGTAGCCAAGATAATATCAAGTAAAATAGTTAATTATTAACTGTCTATATATAGTTTTATGGCATTATTTTTGTTCAATCTTATTATTATTCACCACTTAAGGGGTCGTATTAATGATCTAAATAAATTATATAACATATTTCCATTTCATTTTTCATTAAAAAAAGAAATAATAAAAATAACTTTCACATGCACACAACTTAAATATTTTTATGAATTTTTTAATGAAAAAAATTATATATTTTGAGTAGTTTCTACTATTAATGACAAGTTTATGAAATAAAATTAAGTACTTTGTCATTGTATCGGTATCAAAGAATTAGCCAGGAGGTGAAAACACTTTAGTATTAAAATATGTCAATCAATTAATGTTAATACAAATAAATTATTTACGAAACAAGAGTTAAAACACACATTGTACAATTAAGTAATTTAATACTTAATCGATAATGTTAATATAATAACGGTAAGTTTGGTTTGAGTGCATAATAATTTTGTACTTCTAAGAAAGCAAGTTTACAGACACAGTTTTCATGATATTATCGAAAAATTGCTATTGGATGAACGGAAATAAGTGATCATTTTCAAACATTTTCATCATCTTAATGATTTATAACTAGTTTGATATGAAAAGCTAAATATTGTATTTAGAATCTCAGTATCCATATTTTAAAATTTATAAGCAGTCGAAGTTTTCCATTTTTTTCAAAACTGGGGGAATTCTATGAAACAATTTAGTTGTTAGGTAAATATAACAAGTTTCAGCTTGGCACGAGACTCTTCTGATCACAAATGCGCAATCTTTTGGCCCATAGAAGATTTCTTTGGCGTCTCTCAAAATTCAAATTAAAAATAATTATTTATCTATTAATTATTTTTTGGCTTCCCAGAGAAATCAGAATAGATCGAGATTATCAAATGATTAGAATTCAATCAACCCATATTCATTTGATTAGAATGAAATTCA
>JAPMOR010093645.1:32155-99829 GCA_026543865.1 Argiope aurantia
TGATTAGAATGAAATTTACCTGATTAGAAATCAATGAACCCATATTGATATGATTAGAATGAAATTTAAAAAATTCATATGATTAGAATTCAATCAATAAATAATGTAAAAATTTCAATAAGCATTGATTGCAGTTTCATATGATTTAATATTTGGCTTAAGCATTAAACTATTTTGGAATTATTAAATTATTTTTATATTCTAAATGAGAATGAAAAGCAAAATTTTAGAGAATTTTCAGTGTATGCATTTATGAGATTTATGCATTCAGTCTGCATTTATGAGATGAAAATAATACCTAGAAAGAAACTGTGCATCATTTAACAAGATTCTATCTTCTTTCTAAAAAGTAAACACCACTTCGCGCATGTTTTTTTTTTCATTGAAATATTTCCTTTTGCAAAATTATCCATTTATTTAATCTATATAATAAACTTTATAAATGAATTATAAGTTTGCAGACTGAAAACAATTTTTGTTTTCTGAAAATAAAAGCTTTAGACAGTAAACTTCCCTTATCATAATAAGGGTAGTTTCATAACGGTATTCAAAATCATTTGTTATAAATGATTACGATTCTTCTTTAGACAGTAAGGTGTCGGAGAAATAAAGTGCGGCGCCAAAACGACCTAGATTGAATTTATTTTTACAGCATAAATTTAATTTGCGGTTTTTTCCGCGTTGTAGTCTGGTAGAGCAATCTGAAACTTCGCCCTGCTTCTTGACAATTTTGAATAAAATTCTTTTTTTCAGATCACATAAATTTTAAAATTTTTATGACGTTTTGCTCTTAATTCTGATTTTAAATCCATTGAAAATTCCTAAATGCATTCGGTGGAATTTTTTGTTTGTTTTAAATATTAGAATAGGAATAAATTTGTTTCGAGAGAGTATGGAAATCATGGAATAGTCAATACAAATTGATATATAAACTAAAATGAAACGTTTCCTGGCGGTCTAAATAGGCTTATGAAGATCCGTATTTTGATTAGAGAACTGAATATTGGAAAAAAGGATTTCGATTTAATATCAGTATCTGTATAAATGTTTACTTGACGACATAAATGGAATTTTGTAGAACACTGCGGCAGCGTGTGATATTCTCGAAATATCATATTAATCTCATAATAATACTTCGTCTATTGAATGGAAGAATAAAACATTCAATAAAACAAGATTGACGGTTATAAATAAATATTATTCATAGATGAATAATTTGTATTGTGAATCTGAAACGAAATATAGTAATTCATGAAAAGATAGCATTCATACGAGGAAAGCTATTAGAATGCACATTTATTAAATGATGGCAAGCACAATCTTTCAAGATCATGCAAGAAAACATATCTAATATATAAAAATGAATTTTTGTTTGTTTGTATTTTATGCGCTGCTTTATCGTTCATTCAATTGCGATAAAATTTTGCCAACTTATTGCTTGCACTTGTGGGAAGGTTATAGAGATAGTACAATTATATCTAATATATAAAAATTATTTTTGTTTGTTCGTATTTTATGCGCTGACGTACTGTTCATCCGATAGCGATAAAACTTTGCTAACTTACTGCTTTGAACTTAGAAAATCCATGTTTTTCGCGTGGCCACTTCTATGTTGGATGCTCACGAGCAAGAAAGCCATGAAATTTATTTGTTTTCGCTGAAGATGGAAAAATAAAACAAAAAATATTGTCTACTCTAAAGTATACTTGAATTATAATGTCAAAAAAAAAAATAGAATAGATTTTATTAATATTTCTCCTTTATATACCATTCAATTTCATTGAATGTATTCACTGTCGATAAAGAAATAAATATCATTCTTTCTATCATTCCTAATTAAAGAACAGATCTATTTCACATTCCAAACGATATTTCCAAAATTATTTCTTATGCGGCAGCAAAGCGCCAGGTTCCAGCTAATATAAAATAAGAAACCATTTATAGAGGAATAAATTTAGATTTTTTTGTCATTTTCCAAATTGGTAAAAATAATTAGCAAAATCCTTATAATATGGTAGATAAGCTGTCATTTCTTTCGTATTTTTTTTTTCCAATTTGTGATTATTAATGCTTGCTAAACTATCAGTCCTCGGCAATCTCTTTTGTTGTCACTCTGCAACTCGCTATTTTTTTAACAGGCCTGACATAGCATACTGAGTTTCGCCATCAAGAACCCCTCAAACAACGTTATTCAGTCGGATAGTATATATAGTATAAGAAGTCATTTATAGAGGAATAAATTAATTTTTTTTTGTCATTTTCCAAACTAGTAAAAATAATTAGCAAAACCCTTATAATATGGTAGAAAAATTGTCATTACTTTTGTATTTTTTTCCAGTTTGCGATTATTAGCCCTTCCTAAACTAACCGTTCTCAGCAATCTCTTCTGTTGTCACTGTGCAACCTGCTATTCTGTTTTTAACAAGTCTGCCAGAGCATATTGAGTTTCCCCCTGAAGAACCCCTCAACAAACGTTATTCAGTCGGATAGCGTGTGGAGTTTTTTTTTTTTTTTTTTTTTTTTTCCCCTCCAGTGAGGGATGAATCTTACCCTCTTGTCACATACATGCGTGCGGCTTCTTTTGAAGAACACTCCATATCTTTCATTTAGCCGTCGAAGGGTTTCTTCTTCAAAACGATTTCCCAACAAAGAAGAAAGTTTGCGTTATTACAACAATTGAGTTAAGAATCAATTTTTAAATTTTAAGAAATGATTCCAATTATTTTCCAGTTTGCATTGTAATATTCTGTGATGAAATATTCAAAAATTCGACTGAAGAGCATTAAGGCTGAGTGCTTTTCTTTAAAAAAAAAAAAGGGAACTGGTTTTCAATAAAGCACTTTAAATCATACTGCTAAAGAATCTGTACTAAATTTGCATTAGTTTCGTTTATTATTTAAGTATTGCTTATAGGCTAGTTATTTTTATAGAGAAGCTACAATATTGGTTTAAGAATATTATTTCTTTATAATTTTTGTTATCTTTCTTCATATTTGAAAGATAAGACACTCATTATCGGAAAAATGAAATATAAACCAAATATTTTATAAATGAAATATTTATGCCAATTTAGCAAAGATGAATGAAGTAATTTCACAACTTTAAGAAAACATAAAAATAATCAAACTTTCATGAATATAAAACGTTTTTTTAAATTTTATAGTCTTATTAGAATGTTTCATGACAAAATCGAAAAAATAATAATAAACGTAATCGAAAAAAGAAATGATAAGAATGAACATATACAGTGAAATAATAATTAGTTTATGGAGAATAAGAGGGAGTTTATTGAAAATAAAATAATATCTCCAATAATTGAATTGTTTTAACAATAAAATATCTATCTTTTTGGATTGATCTTCGTGTTGGAGTGTTAGAACATGAATCAGAGAAAAAGGGAAGTTTCAGATCAAATAGCTTATGCGTTGCCATTAAATAAATAAAAAAAAATCCTTTCAGGAAGCTGGAAAACAAAGATAGATTTTTTCCCCATCTGAGTTATTGTTTGCAAATTCTTTTCAGTTCTTTAACAAAAATAATGAAATAATATACAAATATAGGTTTTTGTTACAAGGTTTATATTATTGAAAACCTTTGAAGTTTTTTAAACAAATCCAAAGGTCTGTATCAAATAGCAAGAACTAAAAGCATATATCTGATTTTTAAACATATTCGAAAAAATTGCCGTTTGGAATTTTTTTTTCAATTAAATGCAGATAATACCGTTTTATTATAGAAAGTACGAATTTATCGTTTAATTTTTCCATTATATTGGAGAGAAAAATCATCTGCTTTTTAAAATTAATGCTGGAATTATGATTTGTTAGTTGTGGTTTTGGATATTTCAATTATAACAATTAATTGGAGCTTTTAAAAATCGTCAGTTTAAAAAAAAAAAAATTGGCATTTGTGTATTAACTGCAAGCTATTGGCGATCATCTTGGTGATTAATCGCTATTATGCGTTCAGTACGAGTACCCATACTTGAGTAAAAGCTATAAAGGTTGTATTTTTTTAAAACAGTATACTCACAGTAACGCGACAGACATCAGTCCAAAGGACTGCCAAATTAACAAAAGCTCCAGAGTAACGAATGCATTTAAATAACACAACTAATATTTATTGCACAAAATATGCCAAATTTTAAGAAAAATTATAATAAATTTAAGAAATGTAGTTCAAAATTTGAGCAGTAACTCATTTTATGTTTTTGCAAGATAATTGATATCCTGTTAGTAAATTGGTTGATCATTGTAACAATCAATTTTATAATTATTTTCTTTGAATAGGAAAGTATAAATTGAATCTTTCCAACAGTATTTAATAAAATTTAAAGACGCAACCTACTACACTTAAAACAAACACCTGATGATAAATTTCAAATCAATCCCTAATTATTAATGAAATCATGTAATCAGCATGTCTTGTGTATATTGTCAAGAGGAAAATATAATTTTAGAAAATAATTTGGTTTATTTTGAAAGGAGAAATGGCTATGAAAAAAATCGGGTGCATGGTGGCGTATGATATACACTTGTAATTTTTTATACAATAAATGTATTCCAAAGAATTAAAAAAAACACTTCTTGAAATTTTTAAATTAATCATTTTTACATAATATTGCCATCAAATCTTTCTTCATCTTTATTTTCATTTAATTAATTTTATTCAAGATTTTAATCTTTACTCAACGAGCATTTAAACAATTTTAAACTATGGAAATGAAAGAAAAGTAGAAATTTTCTTTCATTTTTTTTTTCAAAATTGGCAACATAAATTGTTGATGTTAGAAACTGTCAAAATGAAGTACTAAAACGCATTTTTTAGCCCTTAACTTTTAAGCAATTACAACTATTGAAAAACTTTGAATACAAAACTTGTTCGTCTTAATGAGGCTCTAGTTTAGATAATTTGATTTATTTTTATCAAGGTAATTATAGGCAAAGGAAAATTTCAACCCCCACCATTTCCACCGCCAGATGGTCCATCTACTGACTCATCCGAGGTTTTTTACACTTCTGACAACATATTCCAAGCTGGATAAAATTCAAACATTATTCTAGTTATCCTGTTAATAAGATGACCCGGACAAAGCATTATACTTACATAATCTTCTAATCGAAGAGCGGTTTTGAGTTCTAGGCACTATGATTGGTAAAGATCTGCAGAAATTTTAACAAAGTCGCGTCATGAGAATCATTACAATAGGATGTCTTCCTATAAGGAATCTACCTAAAAAATATAAAAATTGGAGGAAAAAATAGTGATAGTAAAAGTAATAAAAAAATAGAGAAAGAAATTCATAATCAGCTTCCATATGGAGTAAGATGAGATTAGCGAGGTAGCTAAGCTGTTACGAAATGATGGTCGATAACCCTTTCATCAGTGAAAATTTATCATAATAAATGTCTAATAGCGTTATGTAAGAAGATTTCCAATATGAATGCCTGCAGATCTTGTCATAAGAAGAAGAAAAAGAAGAAGGATTAAGGATCAATGAATTCTGCAGCTTGTCGAGTTTTTCATGCGTAGGTGGTCAAGGTATTTTATTTGCCTCTATAAACTTTGCTTCGCACAGTGCAACTGTCGGTGAAACTATGTATTATTTATTTAAAATATAGTCGATATATTGCTAAAAGTGACCATTTTAAAAGGAAAAAAATGGTTTAATATGTTCTTGTTGTTTAACTTTATAATCTCTATAACAAAATAATTGCAACATATATGCTTCATATGTGTATGCTGACGATGTTTTGATAGGTTATTACAGAAATAAAATTTTAAAGAAAAAAAAAAAAAAAACATCATTAATTCGATTTTTTATATTGTCACTAAGCAGTATATCATCGATAGGAAGAATACATTATTTGAAGGCTAGTTTTTGGCTAGTTTTTACTTAATGGCTAGTGTTTGGGTTATTTGGATTAATGGAGAACCCTCCATAACCTTCTGAGTTAATAAATAATTAGAACAAGTGTACAATTCTTAGCAGTAATGGACGTAATAAAAAAAAACTAGACGATGGTTTTAAATGTTTATAAGAGTTTGCATATAAATGACGGACTCAATTATCATTTGCAAAAAATTCCCGATCGTGTCTTAAAAAAATCAAAATCTGCTGGTTGTTTTAACGAATTTATAATAGCATCCCATTTTTCTATACTTTAAAAGTGATGGATTCAAGCAACGGATTAAATTTTTCTACGTTGTTTTTTAAACAATTCTTCAATTATTGTATGCTTTTGGTTGCGTGCATGTTGTAACTAAAAGTATACAAAATGATTTTCGCCCGTTCTTCTTTTTTCCAAGCAAATATTTTAATATAAATCTACTTTTTTTCATAAACTATGGTAAATGATACTTTTAAACCGTTAACTGAATAATTTAATTGCAAAATAGAACTAAAATTCCCCTTTTATTTTTTTCCCTTTAACCCATTCGAGACGGCGCATTTTTTTTTCGAGATATTGAATTGCAATGATATTCTTTTCACATACAATGCACAATACGTCTGGAATGGGTAAATTAACAACGACTAAAATAGTTGAAATACATTTTAAAACAAAGCATAAAAATTATACCTTAAAACGCATTTGCAGTAACTAATACGGAGGCTAGAATTTCTTCATTATAATATTTTCAGCAGTTGCCATTTTGAATGTTTTCTGCTTGTCGCATCTCATGGAAGCTTAAAGAAAAAAGTGTGCCATTTCATAAAAATGACTAGTCTAGACTAGAATGGCTGTATGTAGGCAGTTATGTTTGGAGTTTCATTTACCTAAATTTTCCTTTTCTTACTGGAAATGTTGTCTACGAAATTTACTAAAAACTATTAATTAATAGGTTTTCACATACATTTATTTCAATACAATACATTTCCTGCTTGAAATGCTACTTGAATTTTAATCGGAGGAAAAAAACAGTTCGTTCATTTTTCTTCCCTGTAAGATTGTTATTTTTAACAGGAATGCAGTTTCTTAGCAGTCTAAAGACAACTTTGCAAAGCACTAATTTTTATTAGATTTGAACCGATTTCTCTGAGAAATATAACGCTATTAGATCTTGTCCCACTCACCATGCATTGAAGCAAAAATAAGATTTAACTCCGGACATTATGTTGGCTTACATAAAATAATACAATATTAAATAATATTTGGACAAAATTGACATAAAAGCGCCGTAACGATTTACATCAATGAATAATTGTATTATCGTCTAAAGATAATTTGCATTTTGATACCAAACTTCTCAAACCTTTCCTCTGTTTCTTTAATTTCATTTGTTATTCTTTAATTTTATCAAAATTTTAACAGATAGTATAATTTTCGCATTTTATTATCATAAATGAGAGAAATTAGTAAAAACAGCTCATGCAAAGTTATTAAAAATAAATGTATTTTTTATCAGCAAGGTTTCAAAAGTTTTCTGTTTATGTATCAGCCAGAATTTGTTTGAAACTACCAAAGTCGGTTGCAATAGAGGAATGGATGCGCTATCAGCTCTTGATAAGTTATGCTCGATAATTGTGATGATGATGTCACCAGCATCATTTGATACTGGTTCAGAAGCATACGATTCATCTTTACTGGTCCATCAAACCGCTATAATCCGAAATGATAACCCACTTTCCGATTAGCTCGCTCTTTCTAGTTGTAAATATCATTAGTGGAAAAAACCATCGAGAATCGTTTATTTTCTATAAAACTAAAGAGAAACTACTTGGAAAGAGATGAAAACCACTAAATTTGAATCATCCGGTT
This sequence comes from Argiope aurantia, assembly GCA_026543865.1. Classification (NCBI taxonomy): domain Eukaryota; kingdom Metazoa; phylum Arthropoda; class Arachnida; order Araneae; family Araneidae; genus Argiope; species Argiope aurantia. The sequence continues at coordinate 39,916 of JAPMOR010093645.1, forward strand.
ACTATGTGGAAGTAATTTTTGTCCCTGGTAACCATTCAGAACTAGGCAGAAAAGTAAAAGCAACCCAAATCCAGACTCTTTTAAAGAGTTTGGATTTGTGCCAACTGTTATGGCCTTCCCACTTGCTGTAGAGGAGTTTGTGTCGTTGAAATTTGGAATGTTCAGTTTAAAATCATTTTATTATAATATTGTGATTTCCAAAAATGAAGGCTTATTGCGGGAGAGTTAAGCAAAATAATTTATTAAGAGAATGAATCTGTATTTAAATGTAATTTTTGGTAAATACGGCTGATGATTTGTTTAGAAAATTGCAAATTATTAGTTTATATTAAATTTTTCGCAGTTATTTTACTCATTACGTAGATAATGAAGATTGAATAAAATTAAAACAAATAAAAGTAAGCTCAGCAATGAAGTAAAATTATCATGCTCCAATCATCATTGACTGTTTTCATTGTGGCGAAAATGTTGCTTTGTTGATGTCTTTTCCCTTTCTGAAAACTCTTACTGGAGGGATGTACGATGGCGTAAGATACTCTTCAATATTAGACTTCATTAATACTTGAACCATCTGCCGATATTTTAAAGGATACAATAGTTTTCAACTGGAAAGTTATCTCACCCATAATCATTTAAAATCATGTAACGTAAAAGCTAAAATTCTATCCCAAATTTCTCAGTCATTTAATAGTCATGATATTTGAATTGTAGGGATAGTGACAGCTGCTGTATTATTTAAATTGTATGCAAGACACTTGAAGTTCGTCGGTTTTTAAGTACGTGAACGCATTGGTATAGTGATTGGGAAGGGAGGGATAAAAGGAATATAAATGTTCTAGGTTCTAGTCTTAGGGAGCGAATAGAGACAAAACGTGAATAAAACGAATAACGGGAACAAAACATTAGTGCGTTCTATGCCATTTTTTAAGCGAAACAGGTTATGGTGCAAGAAAAAAAATGTACCATGCCCCCGGCTACACTTATTCTCACTACGCCATTATGTGAACGAATTTTCTTCGAGAATTTTTTCTTCACCTTTTTCGAATTTTCTTCAAAAAAGGTGTAAGGGTGGTTTCTATGGTAGCAGAACGGTCAAGACTTTATATCTGTGTCAGTTTTTATGGTATGTTGGTTTTAGAAATGGAGCTTACCAACGGAATTAGCTTATAAATAATGACAAAAATATGTTATAGTGTGGAGAGAAAGGATAATTGACATAGAGACTCTTTATTTAGATATAAACAAAAAGTGGAACTAATTTGTTTTTCCAATTTTATATTAACCAAGTATTTTAACTATTATATAGCGACCAAGGATGTTCAAAATAGATATATTTTTTTTAATTTTCAACTTATCAATTTCAAATTTCACAAGCATTAAGAGGAACACTGTGAAAAACAGTTAATAAAAGTTCATTACAATAGGTTTGTTGATTGCTGACACATGGGTATAAATACAACATTTAATAATAATTAATAACTTTTATGATAAATGTTCCGAGCTCTATAAAATTATTGGGAAGAATTTTATTTTCGTTAGTTACTTTAACCTTCTTCAAGCAAAAGTTAGCATTAAATTTAGTGTTTGAGAAAGAAATATATGATAACATAAAACTGTTGATTTGGAGAGAAAATATATTATATAACGCCTTAACTTCAAAATAATTTGTGAAGAAAAAAAGATTTTAGCATGCACATACAAATTCTTATACATTTATATAAAATTTCAACGAGTTCGAAAAGAAAATTGAAGCACCTGGAAGATTTTGTAGGTTGAAAACTCATCATTTTTCTTGTTTTGAGATTACAGCCGTTTTAAGAAAAGTCTATAAATTTGAATTCAGTCAATAAAATCCTTGATTTATTTTAAACTCTTTACATGTATTTAAGGTAAAACATGTACATTTTTGCTTTATAATCCGATGGATACGTAATTTTAAATGTAATAAAATTTTAGAAACTCATTTTCTTTATTTAGTTTGAATCCCCAAATATTTTAAATGATTAGTATAAAAATTGATTAATATGCATCTATTCCAAATTCAAATGTATTTATATTATTTAAAGTTATTTTTAATGTAATGAACCATAAAAAAACTTTTTTTTTTTAGCTGTCAAACAGTAAACATGGCAATTTATGAACAGATTTTTGTTGCTCAAAACACTTCCAAAAGTTGCTGAAATACATTTTTTAGATATTTAGACTTATTAAAGGTTAAGGGTCATGCATACGAATTGAAAAACGAACAAACAATCGTTTTTTTTTTCCATCCAAAAATGGTCTGGGAAAACCTCCTAGTCGCTTTACTGACATTTATTATACAGATGTAAGCTTGATTTGCCGAGCAATTTGAGTAATCCTGTTTCTTCCTCTTAAACAAGAAAATTTCTTTTATTTTTAATCTTGGTGTCATTACGGAAAACACTGTTGACCACAAATAAAGATATTGATTTAAGTAAAAGTCATGTTCTTCTTTGCATCAAAGAGGAAAGCAGTTGGTTGTTGGTTCAGGCAGGCAGAGAGTGGCCATCAATTGCTGCAAGTGGTTTTAAGCTACTTACAAGATTGTGTCAAAGAAAAGCAAGCCCGCACTAACGTGATCAATCAACGAGACGTTCGTTTTATGATTCTCTTGTTTGTATTTCTTTTGATAGATACTTTTAGACCAAAAGGAAATTACTTCTTTCTCCGTCTTTTAGCAGCGGAGAGTTTACAATTAATCTGGTTTTGATTTTGGGTTTTCTATGATTTTGTTCATGCTCCATCTCGATAATGGTTTATTTGCTTAAAAGATTGTAATTCTGAAATTACTGCGTATATAATATATATTCTTGGAAACTTCAGTTTCCAAATTTTTCATTTTTAGGCATTAAAGCAATAAATTTCATTATTTGATCGTCCTTTTTTGCTGTTATATTTTTGTTGTGACTTTATTATTGTACATTACTTTTTTACTAATTACTGAGTAAAATTTTAGTGTTTCTGACTGGGGTCAATTCATTACTGAGTAACATTTTAGTGTTTTAGTACTTCTGAGCACATTGAAGTTTAAATTTTATTCATCAATTATTTTTCATTTCCATTGTTTTAAAAGAAAGTTAAAAAGAAAATTCTTATGTAATACCAAATTTTGAACATGTTATAGTTTATCTACTAAAACCATCAAGCATCGGTTTTCAACATGAAATTCATTATTTGAGGGAAATATTATAATAAAAGTAAATTGGAATGTATTCCATTCCATTTTTTTTAAAAGAGAATACAAAGGAGCATAGTAATTCAAGTGATTTAAAATAAATGAGAGTCAAAATAAAAACAAAATCTTATGTTGATAAATTTGCAGTGGATTTTTGTTTGATAATGCACTAGCTGACATAACTGATATATTAATTACCTAAAGTATTTTTTTTATCTGTTTTTCTAAACTCAAAACTGGTAACATATCAAGATTATTAAATATATTAGCTAGAAAAGATAGCTATCTAATGTTTTAAGCAAGAAAAATTCTTCCCTAAATATCGAAACATCTGTAATAGTTGATTTTTCTTCGTTGGATCATGCTTAAGTATCGCCAGTAATCTCGAATAAATTTAATACACAATAAAGACATAATCATTTACTAAGAGTTTCTAAAATAAGAAGGGGGAAAATTAAGTTCCTGTTGAACTATTAATTAAATGTTCTCGCAATTATTGCGCTTTTTTCTTGACTTCTCTTACGGATAACTGGCGTTTCCAAGGAAAAATTCCGCAAAGAAATTTTTATGCATTGAAACGGAGGTACAGAGGAAGAGAATTATTGTAGAGCATGAAAAACATCCTCTCCTTTTTAATCTTATCCAAAAGATTTCGCTTTCCTAGCCCGCAATAGCCTTATAAATTTAATACAACGTTATTAACGAAACAAAAGCGATGGTTGTTGAATACTAGCCCATTAAAAAAAAATAACCGCAAAACCGCTACACGCACAATCTGAAAATACCAGGGCCTTACTCCGGTCTTTTTTTTTTTTCTTTCCAACTTTTCATGGAGCTGATGAGCGCGCAAAGTATCAGATGGGAACGTATATGTATGGGACCGGTAGTCATGGGCGTGGAGAGGAACGGTTGCCTTGGTTACCGACAGGATACAAATAGTGTCAGAAAGTAGGATAATGTTTCTACCCCCTCTCCCCATCCCCAGATCAACTTTGAAAAGGAGGGAGCAACTCGAATGGGGAATAGAGGCGACCAGGATTTCATGGTTTAAGGAGTTCACTTGTAGTGGAGGGGGGGGGGGGGGGGGGAAGAAAGCAAAGGCGGGGGAAGAGAGGGAGGCAGCGTTCGCTATGATACATACACTATCAGCTGTGACTCATGAGGAATAGCAAAAGATGGGATGATGCCATCCCTGAATGTGCCACACACTTCATTTTAGAATAGTGATGATTCCATCAATGAAAACGAAACTTCTGTTGTATCGCGGAGAGTCTGGCATGTCGATGGAAAGTGAGAAGTTTGAGATGGAATGGTGCGAATTGAAGAAAGCAAATGAATTTAGGCGACTGAGCTATAAGTTGTTGTCTAACAGCTCGTCATTTCAATTTTAGAATTCTTTCAATAACTTTAGGATCCAGCGCATTTTAATTTTTCTATCTATTTTGTTAGTCACTTTTTTATGTACTTGTTGGAAGTTTATATTGAGCTAATTAAGAGACGGATCTTGTCAAGCGCACAAGTAATCAAAAAAAATTTCAGAAATATTTATTTGCATATTTATAATCTTTTATTGATATAAAAGTGTTAATTTAACTATTTTTAAGGATTTAACCTTTTCATTTTGTCATATCTGTTCCTAAAATCTATCGTGGTTTTTTCCCCTTTGAACTGAATATTTTTATATTGATATTATAAGATTATTTAAAGTAATTGGATATTATTTGAAATATATACAGTTATTAAGCCTTTTCTCACTAAATAATTTTAATGTGAAATTCATTCCACTTATCATTGTTAATTTTTTTGATCTTTTACATAAAAATAACTAGATTGATTATTTCGTTAGTCATATGCTTATCCTTTAATTGATGGAAACGGTAATCAGTAAGACGGATATGTTTATCAATAAGTGATTAAATACTAAAGGTTCAATTATGCATAGGTTGAAACGATCTCATTGATACGTAATAATATTAATCTATGAAGGAATACGAATAAAGTTACTCAAAGATTGGGAATCAGATACTTATGCAAGGATATTTTCCTCTTTTATATGTTTAAATGCTTATTACGGATAAGTTGTTATTGAAATGGAATAAAATAGAATCTGGAATCTTTTCTGTCAAAAAATATATTTTTAAAGTTATAAATGAAAAAGAAAATCATCGCATTTTGCAATTCATAAACCTGTCACCAAGTTATCAAATCAACAATTTGGTAAACTTGGCTTCTTTAGCTTCGGTTGATAAAGGGCTGTTGAGCTGAATGAGTAGGCAATTTTAATTAATTTTTTCTTCAAATTTAACCCCTAGCAGTTTCGACAATAAAAAAGTTATTTAACTGTTATAGTGCTATTTCATGGAAATCATCTCTTATATATATCTGGATATAAATAAGTACAAAGGCTAGAAACCATTTACTTAATCATATGGTTTTTTTTATCCATTCTTTTCTTAAAGATATATATTAAAATTTTATGATTTCCCCTTAATATGCTCATTATTAAATCAAAAACTGAATCCATTGCTTTGCTTTCTGTTGTAAAGTAGAAAGAAGGGAAATGTTGCAACTGAAAGCAAAGAGGGGAATGTATAAGATTGATATTTATTATCACGCCTTCTGTCCTTTGTCCTCTACTGTGGCCTTCATATCTATGGTGATTATTTTCTGAGAGAACATCAGTCTTTATTATAAGTTTCTTTTCCACTTTTATTACTTGTGAAAGTTTCGATTACTTTTTCGATTGTGCATTTTGGGGAAACTGCACTTTTTTGTAATTTTTTAAGTTAAATTAACCTTTAAAGAACAATCTTCTTTGAATGAATTATTAGAAATATTAATACATTTTTAGAAATATTTTTATTTATCCAATGTAATTATTTTTGATATTTTACCTGGATGATTTTAAGGAAGATAATTCATGCTATACTTCTGAGTGCTTTTATTTGTTAGTTGATGAAGCTAACAAATGCATCTATACACCTTGTAAATTTTTCTTAAATCAATTAAACAAAACTATATACTTATAAAAATTATTTTTAAATATTGAGTTAAGGATTTAAATGGGAATCAATTCTTATCAGCGCAGTTCCAGCAGCTAAGTATAAACCTTCCTTGAATATGAATGTTTCGTATATGAATGTTTTAAATCTAATATTTTAAATAAGAATAAAATAAATATCTTTGGTTAAATTAGGGTGACATTCCATTAATATTAAAGGAAAGTTGGCCAGAAATCTAGAATCAATACAAGGCAATCTGATCTGTCCGTATATGATGGTAAATAAATTTTTGGCATTTATTCAGCAATAAATAGTGCTGGGAACTTTTACATTGAAAAAATAACTCTAAAATAGCTTTGAATTAGCTCTGTTTATTCCCTGTGTATCATATAAATATTCATGCATATTAAAGCATTTTATTTATTTCACTTTTTTTCTCCAGCTAAAGATAAATGTCAGAATTTTTAATGTCATTGAAGAGCTATTTTTTTCTGTCTTCCTGTCTCAAGTATTATATATATTTGACGAATAGAGAAATAATATATCATTAACTGAACTTCCTTAACACTTTTAAGTTCGTATTTGTTTATATGACAATGTTTTATGATAACAGCATTAATTTTTTAATTAAATAGTACCTTTAACTCAACCATTCAAATTCCCAATTTCTGTCCTTAAATTGAAACGAAATATACATTTTGTATAGATTTTTCTTGGGATTACTTTTAATACAAGATATAAGTGATCTGCTTTGATCTTTTCTTTATTTAAAAAGCAAATAAGTTAAAGGGACATGCTTCTCAATAAATATCATCTCAGTTATTAAATTGAAAATTTAGTTAACAATTTATTATTAACTTTCAAGCTATGACAGAAAATTCGTTTCGAAATGATTAATTCTTTATCTGAATTTTGTATCATCTATTTATTCTCTATATGAGTTTGTTGAATGGCATTTGTAATCATTCCATTGTTTTATAGAAATTTCATTTTAAATAGATATATTTTTGAATCAATATTTTGTTGCTAAATATGAAAGAAAGGCAATTTTTTGTTTCCTGTATCTACAAATTAATGAAGAAAACATTTTTCCTGTTTTTTCCTTCTGAAATTGCAACTTTTCTCAGTCTGTTTCGGATTTGTAAAAAGTTTTTTTACAAAATTACATAGATTCTATAGATTGAATGTTGATATTCATTTATGTTTTGGAATTAAATATGTCACGTTCTCTCTTCTTCATGAACTAGCGACGCAAAAACTGTTTGACGCCACACACGTAAATGTTACGTGAAGGGAAGAAGGCATATCAAAAAGAGTAATGTATGCATTTGAAGACTTATAAATCTGCTTCAGGGTTGTTGAACTAATCCAGATCGCCGCCAGGTAATGGAAGAAAATGAATATTTCAATCCCTTCTGCTTACTCAAGATTAATACATATACATGATAAACTACTACGTTGTGCTGAAATATTTGATAGCGAATATTTTGTCACTAACACGAAATCAATGAAAAATGTTTTGTTATTAAAACTTATCTTACTCTTAGTATTTAATTAAATTCTAAAACGCAAACACGAAGTTAACAAAGAGATGTTTCCAAGGCGAACATTTGTAGAAACAGGTAAAAAATGGTTAGGATTTCGCTATCTTTTCAAAGGCGATTGCGAAATATTTAAACACAAAAAATTACCTCCGAGACAAATAACATCGCTTTCCGTGACCGATGCAAAATGATTTCCAGTACGAAAAGCCCATGTGTCTTCCCACATTCAGAGGTCAAAACAATCAGCAGAGACAGGTCCAGGACATAGCCCTACCATAATTATACCTACCAGGAAAGCGAGAACCTGCTTACTATGTCAGGCAACTGCTCATACTCATATCTGAAGTGTTCCCTCAATGGGAATGAATTCTCTTAGTCTTAGTATATGAATGAAATGTAAACTGCATGAAAATATTACAGTAAGCACATCAAATTCAAACGTTAAGCCAGGCCATGTCTTATGTGGATCACTGAAAAGAAGACAAAGTAAAAGCATTTATACTTATTTTTATAGAAATGCAATTTTATTTGGAACCAAGAAAATAAAAAAGAATAAATAAAACGGTAGAATCCTTATTTTCTTCTTGATAATTTTTCTGTTCATATTTCTGTTATCATTCTTCTAATTTGAAAGAAAAACTTTTTCTCAGAGATTACTATCAAATATGAAGATAACTATCAGTAATCCGAGGTCTTGCAGCAGAGTTATTTCTTTTCATAAATCTATCTAATAGCTTGCAATGGCAAGTATTTTAAATCCTGAAAATATTTTAGCATGCAAATTTTCGAATTCGTATAATAATTTCAATACAATTTAATGCTCGAATTTCGCTTTAAAATTGGTACGAATATATTCAGGCACTCAAAATCTTTTAAAATTTGTCATGAAATAAGTATCACCGTCATTTGATCATAGTTCGTCCGAAATATAGATACCGAGTTACTGTTAAACGAGGTACTCAGCTGAATTCTATCAAATTGAACTCGCACTAGAATTCGATTACATCCAACTGAAAATCTTTCAAATTCACTTTTAAGGTTTTAAAATGATACACGAATTCTTGATACAAAACAGAATAAAAATTAATATTTATTAAAATTATACATTTGAAAAAATAAAGTTATGTGAAATAAACTGAATTTTTTTATTAAAAATATATATTTACCATCTATTGTTAACAAAGTCCTTAATTATAAATAAATTAAAGAAACGTTATCGAGATATGGCTGTAGTAAATACAATGCTTTACAACACTTGTATAATACAGTAAGTTAAAACTTTGTTCTCGGAATATCGAATGAATTCAGAAGTGAGCATAATTCAGTAGAAGAATTAAAAGCCCTGTAGTAAGAATGAATGTAGTTTTCTGACATATCGTGTTTAAACGTCGCCATCCTATGCATATTAATGCAAACTTAAGCGAAATATTTCTTTAAATATTTAAATAGCGCAATAAAAAAGGAAAGTAAGAAACAAGAATTCACCTTATCAAGGAAATGGGATAATGTGAAGAATGTCATTAGGCATTCAGGACCTAAATGAAGTTGTTGCAGCTGGTTTTTTCGAACTATCAAATTCGCTTTTAACATTATTGTAGTGACTGTTCTAAATTACATTTTATTTCTGGTATAGCTTTTTTCACTCATTTTTAGTTGTTTAGTCATCACATGTAATAAAAATGAGTTACAAAAGAAGCATTGTTTATAATTGTACTCGTCAAGATTTTTTCGATAATGTAGAGCATATAGACTGATTGCCATCACACGAATAAGGCAGAATGCGTGAAATATATTCAGATCTACATCGTTTAATTTCTATTATTATTTAATTTGTGGAGAGGTGTAAAATATATGATTACAGTTCAAATAATCAATAACAATTTCAAAATTAAGAAATAAAATTCTAACCTTTATTTGTTTCGAAAATATCTTGGAGCAATTTAAAGTGATTGAAATTACTTGAACAATATTATTTCTGAATATTTCCTCAGCTTTTTTATATGCCCATTTGTATTTGTATTTTGCGGATGTGGGATGAATCAAACATTTTGAGCAAAATGAACTAAAAAGGATTCATTTTATAGTGTTAAACGGAAATTAGCAATATACTGATTTGTTAGATCAAAGTCTTAAAATAACTATGAATTACTAAAAAACATAATTCGAACAAAAATGTTGTTAAAACTAAAATAATTCATCTTTGAACAACTCAACTCGTATAAAAGATAAAATACAGAAAGTAACACAGTTGAGGAGTATAGAACCTACGAAAGAAAAAGAAAATCTTTGTATGTTTAAATGTGTATAAAATTTCAAAGTCGAGTGTTTTTTAACTTAAATTCCTTAATGTGTAATTTCTTTTAAATTGAAAGGGATGTTAGATCCGATCGAAAAAATAGAGGTTTTAATATTAAATAACATTTTCACCGCGAGCTTATTTTTGTGAAATATCGCTTAATAAGGAAATAATTTACATCCTCCATAAGAAGAATAATTCACAAGAAAACGAAATGCTTCGGTAAATGTGAATGTACTTCAGATTCCTGTCTGAGAAACATTGCTAAGTATAGAAGAGCTTCTCAAGAAGACTTGGCACTTCTTGTTGTTCTAATCGTTCTTAATTATTTTCTATTTGGAAGCTTATCAATTAGTTTCTTATTTTTTGTTCCATGGAAACAGCAGTTTCTAAATTAATTAAAAATTTTTGGTAAAATACTTAACTGAATGAGTGATCTAGTAGTGATCAAAAATGCTTTGATAATTGGAGCCAAATACAACAGAATATTTTACCATCTTTTATTTTACTAAGACTTTTATTTTCTATCGTCCAGACCTTAGCCTTTTCACCTGAGAGTGCTAAATTCTGTATAATAAATAAAATTTATTTCAATTATTCACTGCCTTAAATTGTGTAATTTCAATAAATATTTTGATTCAAAGATGTTTTTTTGTTATGTTTTATGAATTAAGATATATGAGCGTTAAACAAACGCTGTTAAATTCGAGATATAAATGTCTCTAAACTTGGCTTAATATATTATTATAAATGTGTTATCTTGTAACACCATTATCAAATGCGCCGTTATAGAGTAACTAACTAATAAGTAAGTAATTATTCACTGCATAAATTAATTAGGTAACATAAATATGAATAATTTTCACCCACAAGAGTTTTCATTTAATGACGAATCACGAAAAATCAGTGGAACTCTTCTTGTTAACAAAATTCTTATTCTTATTATTGATCAATCACATGTATCCATCTCAGAAAATGAGAGATTTTTGTTTTAAAATTACTGAGATAAAATTTTATGCAGATAAATTGCAATATTTAATTAATCTATGTGATGTTTTTAATACTGTCAAAAATACAAAATAAGTAAAAAACCTGAAAAAGGAAAAAACTTGCATTAAAGAATTAAATTTTACTGAAATTTTAAAGTTCTGTTGATCTAAAACCGATGACAATTTAAAGAATCTGTATTCAAATTAAAAAACACAGCTTTATTCGCATGTAATCTAATTTGCTAGTTATTAAATACCTCTATTTTTTGACATTCAAATGATAATAGGAGAAAACGGAAGAAATTTCGAAATGTTAAACTGCAATAATTGCATTCAAAATAATTATACTTCTAAAAGTTCACTTTGTTCTAATATATGGAGCTATTTTTGACATTGTCCATAATTTATTTAATGCCACCATTGTTTTATTTCTTGGCAAAATTAATTTTTTTCATCTTTTCTCTGTTTGAACAACTTAGATCAATTTATCAACAACTTAAAAATAAAAAAGTAAAAGTAAAATTATTTTGATTAATATTTATTTACTTTTATATTGATAAAAATATGACGATGATTTTTTTTTTTTTTTGAGAAATGAACTTTGAATAGTAATAAAACGTTTTGGAGAGTTTTTGGATTCTTCTATTATTCAAACAGACATGCATTGTTGAAGAAAGTTTATTTTTCAGAATCTAATGGAATTTTTTTTATTTCTGTAGTTTTTTAGTACTGATTATTTATAAATGCTGAAGATAAAAAGTAAGACTGCTGGCAAACAAGATAGGTAATACAATAGATGCATCTATTTTAGTCACCAATAGTTTCAGATATTTAGAAGAAAGGGAAGTTAAGGAAAAAGATTGCTCGGGAAACCAACAACAAAGTCACTTATCATCGAAAAATCAATATCATCGAAGAATCTTTGAGAGAAGTTCTTCCGGCATAAAAACAGAAAAAAAAAAGTTTTCACTTTTTCTCGCGGATTTTGCTCTTTTTTTACTGAGGTGTTAGATTTACGAAATGTATGTTTAGCTATAATTATATAAAAAGAAAATGATTGTTCTCCTCCACAAAATTTTATTTCTTGAAACTGAAATTATACCTATACATATAATTACCAAAATTACGTAGTTGCAGAGAAATGCTTTAAGAATCAAAGGACATTGTTGCAGAAAAATACTTTAAGAATCGAAGCAGTATTTACTTAAAGAAGACATTAAATTACTAGGTTTTAGGAAGGGGGGATAACTTTATTGAAACATCATGCAATAATCTGAAAAGGGTATTTTCCGGTTTTTTTAGTTTTAATCTTATTATCGTGAAATTTTATTTGTACAATAATCTATCTTGCTTGGTTTGAAATAACAAACCATTTTTATTCATAAAATGAAATTATTGCGATATAATGTCTAGACATAGGTTACGCAAATCTGCATAGAGAAAGTCAGGGATAAATTTGTCACACATTTCTAGACATCAACCAAAATAAGATTAGTTTAGATATGATGAAAAACAATTTCTTGTCAAAAGTAGCAACAAAGAGTAAAGTTAATGAAATATGTTAAAGGAATGGAGAGTTGAACTGCATATTTCGAAATAGATCTTAAAACTTCAAAGCTTAGAGCTAGAGTTTTAACCGACTATACAGAAAATGTACGCTTAAACAAGCAGTATTCATTAAAATAGAATTTATTAGGTGAGCTTTTAAATCGAGTTTATTGGTGACGTCAGTCATAAATTTAAAGCATTATTATTAAACACTACCTAAACTTTTGATATTTTTAAAATGTGCATAATTATTTAAAAATTGTGCGCTATAACGCAATTGACTCCCATATCAAGACTAAAAATAATCTTACAAAGAAGTTAAGGCTTTAATTCTAAATGCTCTAAACAAAATATATTTTATTTTATTGCCGTAGTACTTCTACAAATTTCTCTAAGGAAACATACTTAAAAGCAGTAAAATTTCCTATAATTTCTAGAGAATTGAGAATGTACATTTCCGAAATCTGAAATAAATGCAAATATATTCAGCATATTTAATTATTCTTTTCAGTGCCTGTGTAAAGCCTACCTATACCTATTTATTAGATCAAATGTTTACACTCAAGCCAGAAATACTTTTTGTATTTTCTGAAAAGAAGTTTCAACGTAATTAAAATTAAAAATAATGCACTTAAACGTGCTTACTTTTCAGGAATAAGAAACTAATTTTTTTTTTCAGCTTGATCATTGAAATGTATTTTGAAGTATATCTATTCAAAGAAGCGTGCGCTATATTCATTCATTTAAGGCTTGCTAAAATATTTAAATATCATCATTGCTAAAATGTTTAATTTTAATGAGAGAAAAATGTTTATTACTGAAATGGGAATATTATTATTAAAGGTCACAAAGATTCACTCTTGAGTAACAGATATTCTAAAATAATTACACCCTTCAAATTGGCGTTTTTATAAATAGTTTTCATCATCTACTAGTACTAGAGCTTGCGGATATAAGATTAAATTAACGTTATTATTTAGGCACTTAATGAAACTATATAAAATATTTTTGTATTCAAAATTTAGCTGAAAATAAGCATTCTCCTCATGGAAAGCATGCGAACTTTTTTTAAACTAAAGATAAGCATTACTACACATAGAAGGATAACATAAGTTACCTTTAATATTTGATTTTAAATCTAAAATGTAAAGAACTCATGGTTAAATGAATTCGCAAAAAGTTAGCTAACTTGTGGTGAAATTACAAAAAACTTCTTTAGAACAGAGTAGCGCCAATTATAACACTCATAACCGTTCAACTAACCTCATCAAAATTAGAGGGTTTTATTGCTCCTAAATGAAGTACAAAATATTCACAGTTTATTATAGCCCCGCAACATTTAAAACGATTAAATTTTACAATTAAATATTTTAATAATTTTAGATATAAACCACATAATTATGATTCGGCATAAATTAGATGCGTTAATCTTGACTTTCAGAATGATTTGACAAAATGAAAAAACAAAAAACATGCGAGTTTTTTTTTAAAAATGTATTATATACAATAAACAAACCAACCATTTCAACCAAAACATGTTTCTTCTTAATTTATGGTGTGAATTTACTGAAAACTCTAGTAACTCCAAGATATCAAACCATTAGAAGGAGTTATTAAAAGTAACATTAGATTTATTTTAGTTTGGTATTTAGCAAGCTCTTACATCACATTTATTCCATGCTATTTCCAAGAGGTTTTTTAATGTTATGTATTAAGATCGTGTCAAATTTGTTGCTGATAAATATTAGACTAGTCATCCTTAGCGTTAAAACTGTAAAATGAAAACTTAAGTATTCTGTTAATCTTTAAATGGTAATCCAATTACTTGTAATCCAAATATTTAAATTCTGTTCGATTGACTGAAATAGTAATTGAAATATCCAAGCTAATTTGCTAGCTATGATAATTATCAAAATTATGATGCCTTTAGAATTTTATTATTTGTTTAGACGTTTCGATCATTCGATACGTGAAAATATTTATACAATATCTGAGATAAAATTTATCACCAAATTTAATATAGAATAACAAAATGTAAATATTTGTGACAAAAGAAGTTAAGTGAAATAATGATATATCGTTTCTCTGTCCATTATTTCAACTATTTTATCAGGAAATTACTTTTTAACATATCTTGATTTATAGTTGTATGAAGCATCTGTTCCTAGACACGGGAATCAGTAGTAAAAATTCATATCCAGATAGAAAGTGTTTCTATTTTTTTTTTAATTTCATAAAAACTCAAAATTTCCTCGAAGTAACATTTTAGAGCTTGTAAACAAAATTGAGTTCTTATTACAATGAATTGGGCCCAAATTTCAATTAATGTTGAATATGTCAATTATAAATATTTGCATTTAATAAAACATACGTAAACAAAAGTAAAACCTAATATGCAAAATGAAATATTTAAATCTTTTCTCTGTGCTTAATGTGCCTTAGCTATCAGAATAGTAAAATCAAATCCCACTTCAAAAAACAGCCTTGAATTCGGAGCATTTTAACTTTCCACTTAGCATTATTTTAATTCATGATATAATTAACATCTTTTATGCTTAAATATCCTATCTGTATAAAATAAAGCTTTTTTTTTTTTTTTTTTTTTAAAGTCTGTTGGGTTTACAATCTTCACTACCAAATAAGACTCCCCCTCCATAGACCCCTCCCCAAAATGGCTAACTGTAACGTGGATAGTTTTATTTTTTCTCGCATACGAAGTATTAAGGAAGTACTGTAATCGTCACAAAATTCGAAGTATAGATTTTGACGAATATCCACCTTTCCGATTTCCTTGAGTTCGCAAAATATATTTTTGGCATTATATCTCTCTGATGAAATTTGGTTCAATCAAATTTTGAATGAAATCCATTCTCAGGAAGTCTGTCTGTTTGTTCGAAAACAAGTGAATTCGATAACATTTGATGCACATATTTAGCACCTAAAATGTAGTTTCTTGTAAAATTTTGAACAAAATTTTGCTAAAAGTTGACTGTCTGCCTGTATTTTACCATTCATTTAAATGCAATAATTCATAAACGCAATGACTTAAATCTATGAAATTCGGAATACGATATTGTGATTACAATTGTATTTAAATGTCAAATTTTGCTTTCGTTCGACCTGCGAAAAGGTGTTCAAAATAGATATTCGCATGATAGATTCATTAAAAATATTAGATTCACGCTTAACATCTATATTTCATAGCTAATGTTCGCCAATGCCATGTAAAGCGGTCTAATCCCAAATCCACAATTTTACGGTGGGGGAAAGTATAGGAGTTTTATTAAAGAGTATGCGAGAATGTTTCGGGGAGACCACTCCTGCTGTTGAATTAACAGCATTCCAGGTATTTATCATCAAAGATCACCACCTAATAGGCTGTTTCGCCATTATTGTTCATCAATGACATACGGTTAATAATACACATTTATTAGAGTGTGAATAAAAAATTTCTGGAAAACGACTCCCGCTGATTATTTTCTATTTTTGCTAATGTTATTTACAAAGTATTAATTGTATTTTTGTTTCGAATTTAGTTCTTTGTCTTTTTGTTTTATTTTTGCAAGTGTATTTGTATGTATTGTTCACCGTCATAGGTTTTATACTTAAAGCTTTGTTATTTACATTTCAATTCTATTTTGGATTATTCTAATTTGTACACATTTTAACTGAATGTAGTACACCAGAATGATTTCCGTACAGTTTCACATCAATATCTAAAAATCATTTTGTGTTAAATTTCTTAAGTGGTCCAATCTATTAAACATCTTTCGCTTACATTTTTTTACAGCTTATAAAGAAAGACCAGCAAAGAGACTGCCAAGCAACATCTTCCGTTGTCTCCTGTACTTCATGTCCTGAACACTATTTAACTAACCATAATTGCAAAAAAGCTACCCTCTTCCTACCATAGCATCCGGGAAAAACTGAGTGATCATCATCGTCACGACAACATTCTGACGGGAACTATGGTTGAGTCCTACTAGCAATCATCGGCCATGATTCTATCCTTCCAATACAAGGTATGTTTAATTATCTATATGAAGATAGCAAGCTCCGTACCATTACTTTACTCATCATGCCGAAATTTGCTCATGCCCATGTTTGGGGTGCCCACTGGTGGAGATAAATAATAATAACATTTTAATTACAGAGCCATATGTAATGCTGTGTAATTGAGTGCTGCATGTATTTAAATTATTTCTCCGTTCATTGAATTCAATATTAAATTGGTTTTAAATAGTAGTTATTATTATTAAATATTACTTTGTTGATGTTACAGCTTTGCAACGTTGTTGGGGCCGCGATTACCTAATGGTAAAATCTCGGTTTCGGAATCGACTGTTCGGAACCTGATTCCATCGAAATACTACCATGTAATTTGGCTAAATGCGCGCTAAACCCATCAGAATTAAATGCTCTCTCGTTGCTGTGACGCGGAAGCTTAAAGAAGGGATGAGGTTCAGGTGCCATTATCAACAGTTCAAAATTGCGACTATGTTCCAAATTAACTCTTGTGTTACTTCAAAAGAGGATGCAAATGTATCGAAACTGCACAGATATATTTACCAACTTATCTGTTTGTCTCTGATTCGAATAGCCGTAGTCGCATAGTGGTAAGGTCTTGGCTTTTGGAGCGGAGGATACCAGACTCAAAATCCATTTCTACTCAAGATTCGCCGAGTAAATAGGCCTTGTGTAGGCAAAACTAACATCATGACAGCTCAGGGGTTGGCTTGGTCATCTGACATTGGTTCCAAATTAGGAAATATATTCCCAAATAGCCCTCATGTTGCTTCAAATGGGGCGTTACCCTTTAAATCGAATAATAAGCATTTAAAAGTTTTACATAAAAAATTCATTTGGAAAATATCTGATCCATTAAATTTTTTGTACAAAGTTTGAAATATGCCTAGAAAATAATATAACCGATTATTATTTTAACTGTTGCTAATAAAAGAAAATCATCAGTTGAATTTTTTCGGGTTTGCCATCATTTCATAAACTCTCATTATTTTGATACACATCTAACATGATTACATAGATCATGTTTTTACCAATTACTAAGTATTATTTAAAACAAGTGAATTCTTGATTCCAAAATAGTTTTCATATTTTCAAATAATTTTTTTAATGCATAAGCTGCATTTCCCAGTTGCATGTGAGTGTTTGTCCATTCATGTGCAAGAGAAGTCTTTTTCTGTGTACTGCAATAAATCATGATTGCAACAGAAATCCTTATCCTTAGAATTGTTTTATACTTGAACGATTTTTGATTCTCCTAACTGGTTCCGAATTTATGACTTTTGCTTACTGTGCTTTTTCATTTCGGTTTCTTTTCTGGCAATTGGTAAATTCGTCTTTCGGAAAATGGGAGAATTTCTTTTCGAGGATTTTGTTCCTTTATTTCTTTGAATTCTGTCTGAGAAAGTAAAATATTATGTTCCTAATTTTTTTTCTGTGATTTTGAGCATTTTTTAATTTTGCTTCGTTTTTAATGCAATTTTTTCGCGCAAGTGATTGTAATGTATTTTTTCTTGTTATAAATTGGCTTGTTATGTTAGAATAAATATGAGAAAAGATTTAAAATCACTATTCGCACTGACAGTATACTTTAGTTAATGGATCTAAGAAATACATTAAATATTTAATAAATGACTTCTACATAATTCTTTATATTCAGGGAAATAACATAATAAGAGTCTAGTTGAGCATTCAAGAAACCGTCAAATATTAAATAAACGGCTTCTACATAATTCTTTGTATTCAAGAAAAGAACATAAAAAGGGTCTAGTTGAGCATTAAAAAAAAGCATAAAAAAGTTGCATCAAGTTGGCTCACTTTTTAACTCTTCCCCCAAATGCTACTCTTTCAAAAAGAAGTCGCAAATGAATTTTACCAAAGCTATCATCTGTTACGGTTGTAAATTATTTGTCATTGGTGGACTCACCTCAGTGATCCGCTTTGCACAGTTGCTGCGTATGCAAATTTCGCTGGTCCCAGCAACGAAACGCTTGGGTTTCCTTTCTGCTTAATGTTTGTTAATGATGCAGCACAAGCTGAGTAATGTTGCTGCGCCCAGCATATACATTGTCCTTCCTCGAAGTGGCGGCCCGCAAGAACGAACATTTCAACTCATCTCACGTTGTTCGTATTCTTCTGTAGAGTTCCCCAACGCAACAACACTCCGCCACTTCAGTGCAGAAGCTGCTTCAGTTGCAAATGGAATGCCGAGAACACGCATTGTACCCTCTCACGCTCATGTTGTTACTCAGCAACTACTAGGACTGGATTCCTTTACTCGCGTGCTCAATCTTTATCCTTCTCTTTTAGTTCCACACAGGAAATGAAAGAAACTATATTTATGTTCCTTGTAGATACTACGTTCAAATCTTTGTATAGGGCATTCAGTGGTCAAGGTCAGTTATTTTATTTCAATGGTTTTCACCTGATCAGTTTTGGACGCTTTCTAGCTTGATTCTACCTATTCCTATGCGATAGACTGCTTATTATGATAGAATTTATTATGAAAGCGAGTAAAGCTAAATGTATATTTATAGTTACGGGCTTTACTAAATGTATTTAAAACCTAACATCACTTTATATATTTAAATTTAACACAGCTTAAAATTATGAATTTCTCTCCAAATATACTTTTTTTTTTGTACTAGATTGCAATTAAAACCATTTAAACCAAAGAAAAGGTTTGCTTTTACAATTTTAGCACATTCGCAAAATCATAAATTGAATTCTGCTATTGCATGCAATATATTTACATCGTCCTTACTTCTTCATGATAAATAAAATATTACTAATATCAAGATATTTAGCAGTTTTAAAATAATAAATTTAATATGTACATTAGATTTGCTGTTTCCCAAACATAGCGATTTACAAAAATCAAGTTAACTTACTTTTTGAAAATACAATTATAAAACAACGGAACTTGCATATGCCGTAATAGCTGCTCAAGTCAATTACAGCAAATTATTATAAAATTATCAATGCCAT
This sequence comes from Argiope aurantia, assembly GCA_026543865.1. NCBI lineage: Eukaryota > Metazoa > Arthropoda > Arachnida > Araneae > Araneidae > Argiope > Argiope aurantia. The sequence continues at coordinate 59,502 of JAPMOR010093645.1, forward strand.
GACGGTTTGTCATTTGGCCATTTCAAGTCTTCGCGCCGTTTATCACAGAATCTAAATAAAATTGTTCTTTTATTTTTCATCTATTATTACAACTTTATCAGTGTATAATTGAATTTTCATCGAATCGTATTTAAAGGAGTGTTTAAATTTAATACGAAGCTTATTATATTTGATATCTAGTTTTAAATATTGGATAAGTTTGAGAGTCATAGCAAATCAAAGCTACAAATGAAGATTGGCGAAATTTAAAATCATAGCTTTTAAAAATTTCTTGCTCCCCCCCACGCCCGTTTTATTTCACTCTTTGTGCTATAAAAGCGTGGTAAATGCATTTCTTCATTTTGAAACTAGTTTGGTAAAAATATTCTTATATTACAGTATAACTTCATCATTCCTTATTTGAAGAAAATACCAGTAAAACATATTCACTATTTTTTAATTACTTGTTAGCTAACTTATTTAATATTATTAGAAAATCGTATTATTTTGATGCATTGATAAAACAGATACTAAGTACGCATCAGCCTTAATTGATCAAAACGACAAGTCTTCTTAAGTTATGGTTCCTTTGCTATTTTAATATTTACTGCTTTTTTAAATTGTAACTCAATCGTAACAACAGATTCTTTCATTATAAGAGAACACTTTATACCTCGAAGCATACCAATTTGATATAAATCATGTAATGCAAGCTTTTCTTAACACACATCGTGATGGCATTTATTTTCACACATTCGCTTCAAAAATAAGCACGTTTCTTAATATTGGTTTTGGAAAAGAATAAAATTTCATTTGGATTTTATACTGTATATAATTAACTTTTTTTTTTATCCTGACTCATGGTAAATTTCAAATAACTTCAATCTTTAGTAATTTTCTTTAAAGAACATGACAAAACGTGGATGATCATTTTACAGCATGGAAATTCGTCAGCATTTCATTTCCTCTTAATAAATTGAGATAAAAAGTAATATCTTAGCTTGAAATCTAAGAAGCCTAAGTCATCTTTTTCCTCCTACAAATATAAAAGGCCTTTCAAGTCGCAACATTTACGCAGCTGACAGGCCTTTCAACTTCTGACTCTGAGACAAGCGCAACTTGTTCAGCTTCTGGACGTGCTGTTGATATTCAGCTTCGATCCATCTGATGGCTCATGTAAACACGATTGCCTCAGACTCCGGAAGGGTGACCAGCTGATCGATACGATATGCCGACAGGAAGAGAGAACAACTAGGTGAAGGTTAAGGTCAAGTGAAGCGGGGACACTGGCTTCAACAAGCTGGCTACGGGGAAGATAATTTTGTAAGATTAAACCTAGGCTCGGATTATCACCAACATTTTGATGATTGATGACAGCATTCAATGATTAAAATGCACAAAGGCAGTTTGAAACTTTTTAGCTCTGTGAAAGGCGAACTACATATGGTATACTCAGTGTGGAACGGATGGAACATTGATAAAGGATTGCACGTGCATTCGAAATTAACTCTCAAGCTTAATCTGTCAATTTTCAACAGCTTAAAATTATTTTAAGTGATTCTTGGAAGAAAAATACTACAATGAATTGAATTAACCACTTCGCGCTAGGAAGAACGTGCTACGCACGTCGAAATACTTTTGTCACAAAATCGCCAACGACGTAAGGTGCACATTGGCAGGCAATTATCACAGACGTAAAAATTATGTTCGCTATCTGTCGATTAAAATTGTTTACTGGAGCACAATCTTAGATCGAAAATTCCTTTTTTTAGAAGACTTAAATCTTTTTTCGATTTCTTTAAGGTATCGGAATACTTGCTGCGAGTTACAGTGACTATTTCGACACGCGCCTCTGTGAAACCTTTGTCAGTGCAAATGGTTAACACATGATATAATCAAAGATTCTTGTTTAGAATATACTTCAGTAAAAAATTATTAATATTATAGGCTAAATTTTTCTTATTTGATGAATGTAAGGGAAATGAAATGTTTTAAAAGGCATTTTGGAAATAATTGATAATTTAAAAGTTCCTATAAGGTCAAAAATAAACAAATCAATAAAGCTTAGTAACATTCCCAATTGAATTTAGATTGTTTTCTTGGGTACATGTGCCGTTTTACTCTGTCTGATGAATTGTGGAACCTTAACGAGATAACCTTGAATACATCCGTTAAGAATACTTCCTTTGACGATCGTAAATTTTTAGTTTCCATATTTCAAAAAATATGAAATTCATGAGGTTCAAATAGTAAAATGAAGAATTAGGACACTAAATTAAGAATAGATTTTCAACTCACTTTCAGCCAGAGAGTACATTTTACTTCATCGGTTCAAATTTTTCTGTATTTTATATGCTTTTAGAGCCAAATTTCTTAAGTTCTTGATTAAAACGGGAGCCCAAAATTGAAAGAGAGGGCAAATATTCCAGCAATATACAAAGAAATTTCATGATGTGTAATATTTATAAGAAACAAGTTGCAAGTTTGCAGTATGAAAGTTTTTAGTGGTTACTATTACTGCAACTGCTATTTCTGTTACTCCATCCAAACAGATGTAGAAAGAGCAATTTATGCAGAATTTCGAATTGTTATCCAAGAAAAATATATCGATTTATCAAAAACATCTTTGGTATCAATTTAGATTCTTGGACAACAAAATAACGCTTTAAATTTGACGTTATATATATGCGTATCGGTACAGGGCGAAGAATTAAAATAAAGTGCAGAAAACTAAAGACGAAATGCGTGTTTTTGAAGCTGTCAAATTTTTCATCTTCTAAAGATTGGTAACAAATATGAATTATACTTTTAAATTTACAGATATAATTCACAGAAAAACAGCTTTTTTTTCTACATTGCTTTCTTTCATTCGTACTTTCTTACATGCTAAACAGAATTAAGCATCTCATGCTATAAGAAAAGAAGGAATAACAGTCTCAAATTTCCACAGTTTCGCGTTTTTCCAACTTCACAAACCATTAAAAGTATATAAAAAAAGGATTTTCATTCTTATTTCTAATCCTTATCATGACCATTAATACATGTTATTTTTTCCATAATTTAAGGAAATTATGGAAAAGTGTATTAATTTTTGTATTAATTTAGTGTATTAATTTTTTTATTCCCTTTTTCTTCTTTCATAAGAAACGTTTTGAAATATTATTTCTTTGTATCTGTATAATATAGTCTTTACACTTTCTTAATGATGGTAATTACATAGCTATATTAACAATGATGATAATTGCAATTAAAGTATGTCGTACGACCTCAGGATAATAGTTAAAATTCCTTACTGTATTAAAAAGAATTGAGAGCAATGCAAGTCTGATAAATTTATAACTAGTATTAAATTTTTAAACACATTTTTTAATGAAAATTTGGCACGGAATTATGAAAACGTGAATAAGGACTACCGTTATTTATTAAAATTGTTAAAGTATAATTTTTAAAAAATTCCCGGAATAATATTGAAATTATCCTTTTTTTTAATCTTAATATGTTAAGTACCACCCCTGCATTGCTTTCCTTTCCATTTGGCCCGCGTTCTCCATCGTTCTCGGTCTTTAGATTCATCTTACATACAAGACATTTATCGTGGTTTAATGAAATCTATTAAAATATTTTGATAAGAAAAATTTCGGCAAATTTATTAATAGAATGTGTTGATTTTTTGTTTCATATCGTATTTTCGCTATTTGTACGGAAAGTTTAACGTCAGTCATTAGCTACTGATGCGGTCCGAACGGAAAGTTCAGAATCAGCTACTAATGACTGACGTGGAGTTTAAATTTTTAACTGAGTTACCTATTTCATGTACAAGCACAAGTTAATATTATTCAACATTCAGCTATTATTTTGAAATATTTTCATTTTTCCAACTCGTCTTTTATTCAGTACTTCAGAAATGTTTGGATGTCCCATTCGCTTTATAGCTTATAAAATTTGAAGAAAACTGCTATACATTTGTTAAAAAAAATTCAAAGTCTCCATTGAAGCATGATAAACAAAAATTTTTTCTCTATCATAGTTAGACAATTTCAATGAGAAGGTTTTGTTTATCGGCGTATAGTTATAGGCAGAATAAATTGCAGTGATGAGAGAGCTTTAGCATCCTTTCTTAGTAGCAAAGCTCATTTAATTAATGCCCAGAATCGAATTCGGTCATAATGTTGACTACATTTCAAATTATAAGATGTTATGTGACTGTAATGAGAAGCTCCGTGTATCTCAGGACAACACAGATTTTGTCCTGAAATCAGGACACGCAAGGGCGTCGCCCTGAGGAAAATCTTTGCAAGTCCGGTGATTCACTGCAACATTCTATACTGCATTAATTACATGTCAAGCTATTTATATTTTATGTTACTCTTTGATGGATAGCGAGACATTTGGTGCTTTTCTCAGTTTCTTTGTGAGATGCACGATTTGTATAATATGGAGGTCCACTGAAATATTTCTTTACAGAATTTCACCTCATTTGTACAGAGGGATACTATGCCTGTTAGGGTTAAAAGGAACTATTATCTTTAATGACACTGGAAAAGTGGTATGAAATAGATGTTTCGAGAAACATAACTTGTCAGGCAGTTGATATTGCACCAGTTTATAGATATTTAAGGCTTTTTTGGGGGGGAGGGGTCCAGAAAATAATTTTATAATATAATTTATTGATATTTTTGCTTCAATAAAATTTTTTATAATACTTCTTCGTTTCACAAATAAAATTGATTTCAATCGTATAATCGAATTCTACAGAACTGAAGACTTTTCAGTTTCATTTTTGCATCTTTCAGAATGTCTTCAGCTATAACGACTTGAGCTAATTGCTTCTATTGCCATGTAAATATTTTATCCAAATACTTAGTTTGGATATTTTCTGGTGTGTAAATATTTCATCAAAGATGCCTTAGCTTACACTAGCTACCTTTGGTAATCAGCTGGTTCGTCGTGATTAATGGTCACTAAAATTTTCAAATAAATATTTTGTGTAATTTGGTATTAATGACTTGTTCAGAAAAATATTTTGAAGTTTTATATTTTGTAAATCATATAACTTATATCATCATCGTTATATTAAATCATGTTTGCCTTTGAATAACATTGATTCATTGAATTATAATGTAGATATTTTAAAAGGCATGAAAATCTTATTCTTGCACCTGTTTCTATAGAAAACATCGTTTCATCTTTATTTTATTCCACGCAGATACCAGCTAAAAGTTAAACTTTCCTAGGTTTATTTTTTAAAGAGAATTAACTTATTAATATTTTAATTTGAGCTTTTGTCCGCATTATGATAAAACCTTGATAACAGCTAATTTTTTCATACAAAAATAATGTGCTCTTGCAAGTTAAACTTTAGTTTTATTTTATGTGAAATATATTGTTAAGAATTATGTTTAAAATATTAAAAAAATTAAAATATAAATTACACCGCAAAATAATAATTAATATTCATTGAAAAGATAGTTTTTTAAATTCTAATATGACACAAAAATCGCTTTTGTACCGTAATATTTATAGAAATTATCACAGAGAAACGTCAAAAATCTGTTTGATTTTTAGTTAAAAGTTCAAAAAAATAAATGCGGTATAATTTATATTTTTTTCCTACAGTTGTAGTGTGCTTTTGCGAATTAAATTTTAGTTTTATTTTATGTGAAATATATTCTTAGGAATTATGCTTAAAATATTTTAAAAATTAAAATGTAAACTATACCGTAAAATGATAATTAATATTTATTGAAAAGATAATTTTTTAAAATTTTAAGATGACATAAAACTTGTTTTTGTACTGTAATATTTATGGAAATTATCACGGAGAAACGTCGAAATCCTGTTTGATTTTTAGTTAAAACTTCAAAAAATAAATTAATAAATAAATTAAAATAAAGAAAATTGCCCCAAACTGCACACTCCAACCTTCTAAAGTATACATGGGCCAAATTTAGTAACTCTAGGCCAAACGATCCAGCTTATTGAACAATAATGCAACCATACACACACGCAAACACAAACACACATTCAACTATATTATAAGTAAAGAGAACGATGTATCTATCGATCAAGCCTTCTTAGAAAGAAAGCTACCCGTATTTTCTTAGAATATATACGCTCTGTTAGTAGTTAAATATATTTTGTTAGTTGTTAGTAGTTAGATATGTTTTGTTAGTTTTTATTTTGAAATAAATGGAATTTTAGCTCAAATTTCATTTACTTTAAAGTAAAAAGACTAAACTATCATATTAAGTTCATAATTAATATTCTTGGAAATATTTCAAATCGATCTTTTTAACTATTTTTCAAAATTCAGGGAATTGATAAACGAATTAATGAAACCCTTCTAAAGTTGCAAGATAGGGAATTTTAATTAATTTTCTTGATATGACTTTGATTCAATTGCCTTTCCAGGTAAGATTTTACTTGATTATTTCAGCGGTAAGGTTAGGAAAAATGAGTTGCTTTGTTCTAGCGTATACATGATTACAACATAAATTGCTTTTCAACTGATTCTGATTAGAAATGTTCATCCTCGATACTTTCAGATTTCCAGTGACTTAGAAATCTGATATTATTCGATACTTATAAAATTAAATTAATTGAAATCTTTCAAATATTAATTTACATATCTTCACGAATTTTTTTATATTTTAATATATTTTTTAAGTTTTAATTAATTTCAACCATACAAACTAAATTAACAAAAATATTATAAATGAAATAGGAAATGGACTTAAAAGTTTATTTCGGATTGCCTATTTCGGTAGTAAGCAGTCATTAAGCTTTGTATTTGGAATGAAATATTTGTCAGTATTGTATATATAAATGGTATTTAAAAGCTTTCTGCAGAAAAAGTACATTTATTGCATAATAGGTAATTTCATACTCTTACTTTGAAACATAACCCAATAAAAAAAATGTTTCACAACATTCTACATATTGCAAAATTATTGTGCACACTTCTCCCGATCATTGGATAAGCAGAATTACAATAGCAAAGGAATGAGAGCAATTCATTGATGCTGAATATTTGTGTTAAGAGCAAGAACTTTATACTCGACTTTGCTGATAAAGCGCATTTGTCAAACGTAGATCTATTTACTTTTCTGAGCATTTTGACCAATGGAAGCGGTGTTCTGCCATTGGCATCATTTTTGTTCTCTAATTCTTAATCTAGCTTCGTAAAAACAGCGCGTATAATCGGGGAGAGAGGCAGGTTTTATTAAACTGACAAACTTCAACCTGCCCGAAGGCACACGGGAAAATCCGAATGACCGGGCCCCGCGATTGCATTCGCAGGCACAAAGGTTGAATCCTAAGGGCCATCACCGGCCACTGTAGGACTATTCTAGAAGGCATGTCTCGTCATCTGTAGGGGGTACATCCCCACACCATTTCTATACCCACCAGGGTGGGGAGAACTAACCATCATTTCGGAAGCCACCCCACCCACCCATGTTTGAGGTGCCCTCCGGGGGAATCGGAAAAGATCAGAAAATTTTCAAAGCTACACAGGAAAGAGCATTTAATAGAATTTTTTTTTAAATTTGGAAGCGTTTTATTTCTTAATATGACAAATATTTTGGAAATTTGTATAATCTAACAGCTCTTACAAGTATCAAGTTTTATAGTAATTATATTCGAATTTTCCTAAAATCAGTTTTATTAATTGTTTTTTAAATTTATTTGCATAGTGTTTTAGACAAAAAAGTATGCATTTAATACGTTTTTCCTTTCACTAATAATGTTAAAAGGCAGAAGGTAAATGCTGTTTTATAGAGAACGGATATAAGAATAGACAAACATTTTTTAACAATCACCGTTCTTCTCATCCGTTATATATACAGGGTGTCTCAAAAGCCTTGACCGAGGCTTTTATTCCTGAAATATTGATTGTAGACATATACTGTAAATTACAAAGTTGCGTAAAAAAGGTGCAAATTGCTATGAAATCAATTAAAGTTTTCAGGGGATTAAACTTTAAAAAATACAAAATTTAGATTTTTATACGGACCCGTACAAAAAAAATTCCCACTAAGTAAAATGTGCCACATCGTTTAATAAGGTCATGCACGAAATTTCAGCATTTTATCACAAAAAGTCTCAAAGATATGAAATAACATAAATGCTGAGTTAAACCACTTTTAGATGCCTGGATATGAGTTCGCAAAGAGAAAAAAATCAAATCGGATGTTCGTGTTTTAGGGGTCGTACACACATTAACAAAGAAAGTAATCATTGTATAAATAAATAATAATTTTACCATTTATTGGTTCAAAGGTATTAAAAATGTGTAGAAATAATAACTTAAAGGAAAGATTACATAAAAGAAAGATTACATAAGATTTTTTACAAGTTCACTGACTGTACTATTTTTAAGTTATATTCTGTAATTCATGATATAAAATTTTAATGTATTTTTCAGGAAGCATAGATTTTAAATTTTTTTATTTAAAACTAAAGATGTGAAGCATATTTAATTTTCTTATGATACATTCCAGCGTCGCGTCATCTGCACTGAAGTTGTAAACATTTGTATTTTAATTTGTGATTGATCCTTCTCCAACTTTGTTTTAACATATCTTTGAAAATTTTCATGATAAAATTCTGAAATTTTGTACATGACCTTATTAGAAGATTGGGCACATTTTACTCACTGGGAATTTTTTTGTAGGGGTCCGTATAAAAATTTAAATTTTGTATTTTTTTAAGTTTAATTCCCTGAAAATTTTAATCCATTTCATAACATTTTGCAACTTTTTTTACGCAACTTTGTAATTTACAGTATATGTCTATGAACAATATTTTAGGAATAAAAGCCGCAGTCAAGTTTTTGAGACACCCTGTATATATAATATTATTAACATGCAAAGTTTTTACCCAAATAATAAAAAACTTACACAATAGTTTACAATGTGCTTTCAATATACTACATTAAACGAAGTAGCTAGTTTGAATATCTTGGAAATGTGAGTATTTGCAATCAATATTTTAGAATGGCACGAAACTTGTCAATTTTCTCTTTGACAATTTCGAAAGTAAATAGATAGAAAAACTTTTATAAATATCCTAGATGAGTATCATTAAGATTCAGAAAGATGTTTGTATTGCAATGGACTGAATATCAATTGCTCTCTCTATAAAATAAATAAATAAATAAACACTAAGTGATGAGGGATTTTTCACAAATTACTATTGCTTATTATTATTTATGGGCCAAATAAAGTTCAATTTCACTTATGCTCTTCATTTATAACTATTCGTAGATATTTAACATATTTTGTGCTTTTATACCAATTCAATATAAATATTATTTGAAAATGTAAGTTTAAAAAATATAGATATTGGAATTTTTATAGTAAATCGCTCTCTATATATCTATTGTTGAAGCGATGAAAGGGAAAATTTTTCATGTTTCGGACATGGGTAATTAAAAATGATTTTGTACGAATATTCGTATTACCTAGGATATTTAACATATTTCATTTCAATTTTAATATAATTTATCGATAATATGTTATCACATATTTTTAAAGTTTCGTATGATTTGATTGCATGTTATAAACAATAAACGTGCGAAAAATTTGGAATTTTTTAAGAAAGCAAGCAAATAGTTATAGTTTTAAAAATGCATATTGCATTAATGAAAATATTGCATGCAGCAAACAAAATTGCTGTTAGTTAAAAATCAATATCGGTTTTCTGAGAAATGGAGCGGGTCCAAATCATTTCCTTTTTCATCATTTTCTCATCGTTTCCCCAAATGTATCCGAATTTTCCCTGTAAAATGCGATTTCGTATGCATTCTTTACATGATCGAAATTTAAGTGTGGTTTGTCTAGTCTTTCTGGAGAAATCGGGAAAAATGTGAAAATTGGAAAGTGCCTGGACACTTTTGATCAGATTGTATTTATACTATGAGATCAATATGTATATATCTACTATGAGATCTCTATGTATATATATACTATGAGATAAAAGTATCCGGATACTTTCGGAATATTAGTTTTTTACAATTTCTCCAGGAAGTCTAGACGAACTATTTTTTGAACTTAGATGGTGGAAATAATGTACATAAATTCACATTTTATTGATAAGATTTGGAAGAATTTTTTGACAAATTAAAGAGAAGCTAAGTGACGAAGAGTTTTAAACAAATGGATATTTTTAAAACTCGTATAGTCGAACAGTTACACAGAATTGTATAGGGTAGAAATATATTAAATATCGCCATACTTATAAAATAAGTACATAACACAAATTGTATGTATTTATTAATTAAATGCATACACTGAAAATATTTATAATCTTGTTCGTTATCAGTTGAATAAGTATTAAAATTCTAACACCATATAACATAATTTATATTATAATTGAAAAATCCGGATTCACTTTTGTCTTACCTAAAGAAATAATTGGATTTAAATTTTAAATAGTTAGGGTAATAAGAGATGGAGCCACCTTTTGCTACAGCGTTGAAACATCGAACTCGAGCTGAATCACACCAACTCACATCAATGGCACAGCTTATTAACATTCTGCGGTCAATTCCTTCAGAAATATTCTAAAAATTAGAGGAAAGCCGTTCTTATAGATCTTATAGCCTTTGTTTCAGCGAAAGGTGGTTGGCCTCATGCTGGTAATCAACACATCTTCAGAATAATAATAATAAGAAGAAGAAAAAATAAGAAAAAAAAACTATAAAAGTACCCGGATGTTTTATTATTGTATTGAAAATCAAGTTAAACACAAAATGATAGCGTTCTAATTTGACTAATATAGTAATTATTTTTATCCTTCATGATGCCTAATTTACTGAAATTTATGATATGTACTTAATTTATAAGTATACTGAAGTATTCAATATATTTCTAGTCTTTATAGAATTCAATATAATTATTCGGATATTCAAATTAAAAAATATCAATCTGTAAAAAACCGTCGTTTTAGCTTCTTTTAGACAGTAACTGAAATTCAGCTCAATGTAATACCAAATTTTTTTAAATCTTAAGGGTATTCAATTGAAACTTTTATTATATAAATTGTCCTACATTTCTGACTTTGAAATTAAAAAAGAAAAATTCTGCTATGTTTCGAGAATGAACAATCAAAAATATTCTTCTAAAAATACTTAGATTTCTTCTGATATTTATAGAATTCATTTTTTAATTTTGTATAATCTTTCTACTTTTGTTTTATCTACTTTCTACGAATAGATTCTCCAAATTCCTTTTCTTCATCAATTTGTGGTCGGTTCTCTAAATGTCCTAATGATCGAATTCAATGTAAATTCATATATTTATTTATTTATTTTTATTTTGTTTCATTTTTTACATCACCGAAGTTTAACGACAGCTCGGCCATCCATTATAAGAGATTCGAAAAAATGCATAAAGTATCCGGATATAATTGATCACGTAGTGTGTGTGTGTGTGTATTAACATGTGTTTGCAGAATATAGAAGAGTTATTGAAATTTATGTTTCAAAATAAATGTCAAGTGCTTAAAAAACAATATAGAAAAGCATGATCATGAAAATCTAGACAGACGTGAGAATATATTTCCATTAATCTAGACAGATGTGAGAATATATTTCCATCCTATAATATTTTCATTTGTCTAACTATTCCTTAATACTTGAACATTTCAAACCCCCTAAATGTTATTTCATTACAAGTAGTAGTTAATTTCAATTTCAAAAATATTTTGTTTAAAAACTACACAGCAATTCTTCATTCGCCATAATCACCTTTTTCTCAATCAATAAAGCAGAAATTTAAGTCTTTCAAGAAATGCAGGACCTGAAAGTATTCGTAAATAATGCACATTTTTGGACTTTCCGGTTTATCTTCTTTTGCTATATAAAGCAGAATTGGTAGTTTCAGTTTTTGAGGTTTCCCATTTTTATAATGAAAGAAATTATTGTTACGTATATTAGGTTAAAAGTTATCCCAAGTTAATTCAATTATTTGTTAATTGTTAAGTAAACGGACATCTCTATCAATATATACTATATATCGTACTCGAATAAGTTATAAATGCAGATTTCATAAAGGCAGTAGTGTCAACATAATTAAATGATCTTTAATAATTTTAAATTTGTATTTAGTATTAAAATGCAATGTAAATAGCATTGAGAATCGATCAACAAACAAATAAATATATTATTACTATGCGAAAAAATTAAACTCTGTCCTGTTTGATATATTGGAAAATTTGTCTACTGTTTCCATCTCTTAGGCATAAGAAAGGGAAGAAAATAGTCAACTTAAAGTTTTAAATACAAAGTAATTATTGAAGAGTTAAGAACATACGGCTAAACGAATGTCCATAATTTTTTAATATTTAGCTTATCTTTTTGTTTAGTTAGATCCTTATCAGAAAAATTAATTTAACACACTTAACCCAAATCAGAAAAATTAATTTTGCTGCATCGTTATTTTTCTTATTTGTTTGGCCTTCTAAGTGCTTTTTTTCTCACACAGTAGACTATATTTCATCATATTGCATCAACATTAAATAAAATTGTGCCTATCAAAAGATAAAAAAATAATTGTGGTTAAATCTATCTTATGGTATGACAATTAGGTCTCTAATGAAGAGAGTAATAGTAGCAACTAAATATTTTTATGATCCCCAAAGTAAATGGTTTTTATTTCTCACGATATTTATTCCTATTTTTATGATCAGACACTTGTCTCCTTAGCAACAACATTCTGTTTATCTGTTGACAAGTTGTCGATTAGATAGACTGGTTCATTTCACACAAGAATATACTGCATATTCGATTGCAATGTTTTGTTATTTTTAATGCAAAAAGCCAGCACGCTGACTCTCGCGTGGGGTTGACCCTGCATTGTTGCGTAGAGGTGGTTAACAAATTCTTAAAATTGATAGATTGTTTACGGTTCTTTAGGAATGGCATTTTCAAAAACACAAATGATTAGTTAATATTTAAGTTTCTCTTTTCCATTTTTTTTTTTCGCTTGCTCGTTTTTTTCTTTGGAATTTTCCATTCACCTTGTAAAACTTATAAGGAAATGAAATGTATGTTCAAAAGTGCTGCAGTAGCCATTTTACCGGTGGAGGAGATGAAGTAATTTTATTCTCATATACGTGCTATCATTTCGGCTATTTTTTCACATCTATTGAACGGCATTATGAGAGGTACAAGAAGCAAAATTGAAGGAACAGTTCTTTGAAACATGACTTTACTATAAAAAATATGTGGCAGGTTCTGTTTTAAATGACTAATAAACATTATATTAACTTATATGTTGCTTTTATGCTCATTTTGTCATATTTTGTAATGTTAATATCAAAACAGGAAGATTTGAAAAAAATTATAGTTGGTTAAAAACTTTTCAAATTTCTAAGTGTTTATTTTTAAATTATAATAAAATTGTATTACTTATTAGACTAGTTATAAAAAATGAACGATTAAAAATATCTATTATTTTAATTTTTCTCACTTATTTTCATCCAATTATTTAGAATTCTTATTACCAGTAGTATATGTTTATTCGTTATGCATTTTTTATTTTAAATATATTGTAAATTTTCTTTCAAACAATCGTTAAAGTAATAAGATTGAGACAATGAAAAAAACATCATTTATATAAGAATTTAAACCGATGTTTCAAGAATATTGAATATTAAAGCCTCAATTTTTCTTAGTATTTATTTTGCTATTATTGATTCAAGCAAAGTTCCGAAATTTAAAAAAAAAAGGAATTTTTTTACTTAGATTTTATTCTCATAAATAAGGTAGTTTCCAAAGAATGCTTAAAATGATTTAATTCCAAATGTCTAAAAATATTTCTTTATAACCTAAAATATAAGCATATATTTGTACTATTCATTATTGTAAAACTACTAACACTTTCAGTGCTTTAATTTATTGAGACAATTGCGTTCACGAAGTAATTTATTTTATAAAATCAAGTTGATTTTTCTTCCTCTATTCAGTAAAAAAAATTCTTTCCAATTGCTTCTTTAATGGAATAAAACGGAGTTAATTTAAATCCAAATTATTCAATTTAAAAGAATGGGAGAATGATATTTTGAAACTTAAATGCTTTTTTTCAAAGGTAATCCACTTTCGATCAATTTGTTTAATAGAGTAGAAAAGATTCTATTTTTAATTTACGATTTCAACACAATTTCTTTTAAAGAAATCTTTACTGTAACCGAAATCAGAAAAGATAAATAGGATCAACAAATAAGATCTCCTTTTCTTCCACATTTGTATAAAATAAATTTCATCTGATTTAAAAGGAAAGACCACGAAAAAAAATTTTTTTAGTTGTGAATCTTTAGTTAATGTTTAACAAAAAGAAGATTCCAAAAATTTGAAACTTTTGACAATAAATTTAATTTTTTTTAATATATGTCATTTTGCGATATCACTTTACATTTGCCTCAACAAATGCTCTGTGTAGAGCTTTAAATAAATAAAAAAAATTTCAGCTAAAATTAGTTATTTTATATTTTAATATTTATAAGTCGATTCATATATCTTCAATTTTGAATTAATTCTTCATTTCTGAGAAAAATCAATTAAGTATTTGCATTTAGAAAAATTCGAAATGTGCTCATGGGAAACATTTGAAATAATTTCAGATTATAATTTATAAGAATATAAATGTTTATGAGCAAGCAAATGCCTTTAGAATAAATTTTGTCTTCAAGATATTCCTAGAAACTAATTAATTGGTACCAATTATTTTAATTCAAAATTATTGATTGGAGGATTATTGATTAAATTACATTTATTCTCATCTTTCTCCTTCAGAAATAAAGTTTATTGGAAAATGTTTTCTATTTGATAAATGAAATCAAAATCAACTTTTCATTATTGTAATGGCTTTTGATTGACGATTAAAATTTCTGCCCAGCTACTAAAATTTATGATTGTTTAAATTACTGTCTCCGAAACCTTCCGTTTATGCACAAAATAAAAAGTGAAGTTGCTAAATTTTTTGACTACAAAAATGAAATGTATTTGATTTCATTCAACTTTTTCTAATACAATAATATATTTTAAAAACTGTGCACGAAATGAATGCATATTTATATTTTCTTTCAATGCATTAAAGCAACAAAAAATTAAATAAATAAATAAATAATTGAATAAATTTTCTTCATGTTTCCTAGCTGTAACATTAAATTTTTCTTGAATAAGTCCCTTACAACTTATTTTAAGGTCATTGAGCATGATGCTTGTTTTGTGGCACGAAAACTTTTATTGTTAACTTAGAATCAATTAATTTATAAAGCCACTTGGAATGTTTGTATTGCGTAGACATTCAGATGAGCATGAAGTCATGAGAGCAAATAATGCTACTTTTGAAATTTTAAACGCAACACCATAAAATACGTGGACGTTAGAAACATCGTAAAATATGTTTGCTTTCATTTTGTTAACTGAACAATTTCATATGATATGCAATTTTCTATTATTAAAATATTTTAAAAACGAGTGTTTTTTTCAAAAAAATACGAAAAGAGAAGGAAACTTTTAAGAATTCTATCAAATGACAACGTAAAATATTGTTACTGCTGCGAGGTAGTTGAAATATCAAAGTATGACAAATTTGCTTACATTTGCCGTAATATTTTAGCTGTCAAGTGCAGAATTATAATATTGTTACAAAAAGAGCTATTTTTACGCGATATTTTTTAGAAATTCGCTTTTTTTCCAGTAAAAGAAAAAAATACCCTGTTTTCTGAAATGTGCTTTATAGCAAGTTCAGGCATTGTTCGAGAGAAAAAAAAAAGTTCAAATCATACTTTACTTTATTAAAAGCAAATTCATGTTTAAATTGTCCAGGTTGATTGCCTGGGCTAAGTGTAAGGTTTTATAGTCCATTACTTTAATTTTCGATATATTGCATCATCGAAATAAAGATGCCATTAACTTTATCAGTGCCAGATCTTGCAATAATTTTTTTCAGATAACTTTACCAGACATTTCCTTTCACCCTATGGATTTACAACATTTCAACTTAAAATGTAATTGCTGATAATTTAAAATTTTCATAAATAAAAGTTACTTCTGATTCGAAAGATCCTTATTAAAAAATTACCTTGTGCCCACTTGAAAAATTTGTTTTTTATGAATTGAAATTTATATAAAAATAGTCGTTCTTCTAAACAATAAAAATTAATATTATAATTCAGAAGTTATACGAAAAAAAGGCATGCAATGTATAAAGATAACGCTTACAATATGTAAAAATAAAAATAAATCCTTATAATAACTTATAATAAATTTTTGACTTAGTATCTAATCGATTCACGATGTTATAAAATTCGTATTACTATATCACTTTAAAAAAAGATTAACTTTTTCGATCGGCATTTGCTTTTATTGATGAGTTATTTTACTCCTTATTTTTAAATAAAATAGAGTCAATGTCTCATACAAATGTTTAATAATGATAAATTTAGATAATTTGTTAATATAAATATTTATATATCGTATTTAATATAAAATAGCAAACAGTCAATTTAAAATAATTTCACATTTTATGGCATTTATGTTTCTAACCAAAAATGTGGAATTACAAATTTTGAATCTTTTGATTTATGCCTGAGTTTAGAAGTTACCTTTATTTTTATTGCAGCTAAATTTATTTTCTGAATAATAAACTATTATTATTATTTATTTATTTATGAAAACACTAATACAAATACTTTCTAGAATATCAGTTGTAATTTTTAATAGTAATTACAATTAACTTTTATAAAAGAGATTTGAAAAGAGTTTTTTTTAACAAATATTTAAGAAGATTTAAAAAAAAAACCATGAAATAAATACGAAATGCAAAAATTTTAAGAAAAAATTGCCTAGAATTTTTGCCATTATTACAGAAGCAGCGTCTATAATAAAGGCCCGATTTATTTCAAATAGTGTATTAATATTTAAAAATAAAATTATAGGCCTATTTTTACATTAAGCAAGATTAATAAGGAAAGAGAAAATAGGATTCTATTTCTAATAAAGCGAGACTCCAATTACAACTCCAAGTACGAAAAGCGAACATAAAATATTCCTTTTATTTCAGATTTTTTCATTAAAAAATCCATTCTCAGTGTTCGTGCATGAAAGGAATGTTTCGAATTTTCATTTTCTGACTGAAAACTATTTATTTAAAGTTGATCATGATCATCTGCTGTGTGGCAAAATTCACTTGGAAATGAGGCAACGTGTTGCCATAAACAGAATATACAGTGAAATAAGATTCAAAAACTTGTTTCTGAATCACGCAACAATGATAAAAGCCAAAAAGAAATCGATACACGTTTATCGTGATACCTAGTGCTCAGTTGAACAATGAAAGAGCAATAACATAGCTCGTTTCGCCGATTGTCACGAGAACGAGCCAAAAAACCCTTTCAGATTTAAAAGGAGTTTTAAATTCAAAAAGAATTTCTGCCAAAATCGATAGATGGCTAATAATTGCTCGGAAATTGCTCATGAAGAGTGTCCAAGGAGATCTATCGGCTTACCTTCCAAAATGAGGATATTCAACTATATATCAGACAGTAAAAACAAAACGAAGGTTTGAATTCAAATGATCCAGCTAATATCATAAGTAGACACTTATTCTGCATTTTTTGGGGTAAACAAATGCATTTGTTTGGGAACTCCATGGCAACTATTGCTATTTGAAAATAAAAACACTTGGGCTTTCTCATGTGGCAAAAATATTCTTTTTCTCAAACTACAGTACGCATTATAGCAAAAATTCTTTCAATTCATTCCAGTAATTTTATCACTTACTGAATTCCCTACTTCTATAGTAAATATTTTTAAATTATTATTTATTCTATTGTAAAAAATTTATCTATAGTAAAAAATTTTATTAAGAAGAATTAGAAAAAATTTATTTTCCATTCTAATTGATTTTTCAAGAGAAGCAAATGACGATACTTAATTATTGCAATTATATGTTTGATAATTCAAATAACTCTTACAAATTGCTCTAAGACGATTAATTGAAGAATTTTTAAACTCTGAGAGGGGTGATTGAGTTAAACTTGTTAAAATATCTACTTTTTTGCAGAAAACAAAACTTTTTGATTCTTGATTTCATATACCAGAAAGTTGTTTACTAACTACAATACATTTAACTAATTATTATTTTAATTTAAAACTCTCGGGAAAATATGAAACACTTACTTAAAGATATATTACAGTTATTCATAAAGCCTCATTAGTTAAAAAAAGTTATTTAGCCTAAATCTATTCAAAAAGCAAGTGTTCTTAAGAAGAATTGTCAGAATACGTGATAAACATAAAACATAAAATATGAAATCAATTTTTTAAAAATTGTAAGAAATCGATTATAACGTAATTGTATCAGTCTTATTTTATATGACATGTTATCTCTTTGATCGACCAACTGATTATTTCATTTTAAATTAAAATACTTCTCCCAAATTATTACAAATAAAATCCTTTTTAAACTTCGAATTCATTCTTTGTTTGTTATAAACCCAAAAATGTTTCAAAGACTTTTCTATACCGTTAATAGTTTTGCCCATTACGTAATAAAATTCTGATTTTTCCATGGCTTTTTGAAACATTCTACATATTACGTATTTTGTATCCAAATTGTTCTCAGAATAAAAGTTTTTCTTTCTTTAAATGGCAGTCCTTCACAAATATATTGCTTGTTTATGCATATGGATAGAAGAAAAGATTGGAATTGTCAAGAGTGCCATTTATCTGTAAATTTGCAAGAATATATTGCTTGTTTTTACATATAAAGATAGAATTATGGAAAAGATTGCAATTTACATTCAGAAGAGTTGTTTATCTACAAATTTCTACAAATTTTTATGTAGAGAAATATAAATTTAAAATTCTTATTAAATAGAGGAATATCATTTTTAATAACAGCGGTTCCTTACATTTATCCAGACATTGATAATACATTTCATTGTTTCTGGTTAAGAAATCTTATAATACACATTTCATGTTGTTGTAGCAGGTCTTTATCTTTTATTATGTTGTTTAAAATTTTATTATGTATTTAAATTAACTTAAAGAATATGGTTGACAAAATGGTAAAGAGCATAAAAAATTATGAAGTGTATTTTTAATGAAAGTGTTTTTGTTTTTTAATGAACGATTTGTAAAAACCTCTCAGGGAACTGCGATGATAAAAGTGTGAAAATTATTTACTTTCTTTTGTTTGTCCTTTGAAATAAAGCAAAATATAATACACATGCACATTTAATATTATAATTTTAATCTATTTATCTTATCTGAAATCAAAAATATCCTTTTGAATGAAAAGACTAAATGTGATTATTAAATTTACAACGGAATCAGCTCATTTACAAGGAAAATCCCAAATTATTAAGATTGAAAACTAAAGTAAAAAATTATAATGATTTAAAATTTAAATTGATTTGACAATGAGACAAATTTATCTTGAAGCACGATCAAATTTTTTTCAAAATATTTGATTAGAATTAGAAAGATTTTCCAAAATAGGAGTATTATTCCTAAAATAAGCTATAAGTTATTTAAATGAGCGCTTAATAACTTATCTTAACTACAAAGAAACATCGGAATACTATTTCATAGTTGGAATGGTTAGTTTATATCTCATTAACCTGGAAAATAAAACAGTAGCAATAAGTTCTTAGTCGATTTTTCTTGAAAAGGAACGTTTATTTCGAAGTTATAGAATTTGAGGATTTCATTAAGTATAAAAAAAACCCCATTCGATTTAAAAAAGTGATTCTGAAACCTTATAGTTTTAAAATGTAATATTAATTTTGGTGTTAAAACAAATAAACGCGCTTAACAGAAAATTCATTGTAAAATTATGTCATTTATTAAATGTCAATTATTAAAAAATCTTATCACTGTTCCTTATTCCAGGTATTCATTTGATTTATATTATATACCTAACAGAAATATTTCGATTTTGCATTTATAAGCTGTTTTTTATTAATTCAATAAATAGCACCCTGGACTTTGAATCTGTAGTACTTTTACCTCAGAAGAATTCCGTAAAATATGCTATAAAATTCTTTCAGAAATTCCTATTCGTACGAAGATATGATTAATTTTTCTTCTTTTTTATCATTAAGAAATATTCTTTTTTAACTTAAAGAAATGGAAAAATTCTTAGATCAGTTTCGTACATTGAGCATCATAATTTCTCATGCCAAGATCTCATATCAGAAAAAAATGATATTCAACGAAATCATTCAAAAACAATCCTGCTGCTGTTTATGTGACTGAATTAAAAACTGCTCGAAAGATAAGTTATGTTTTTGAATGCATAGTATGCGATTAAATAAGTTATGGAAAAGAGATGATTTTCATCATGTGAGAAAGTTTTGAAAATCAATTATTACACAATAAATTCATGTCAAAGAAAAATGAAAACAGAAGTTAGAGCTATACCCTCTTCGGAGTTTCGTAACTTACTCTCACAAAATGCAAACTTAAGGAAATGTCACTTAAACTTAGCTCATTTAATTTCCCATTTTTGTATTTATCGAGAGCTATTTTGGATTTTTTTTATTTTGAACTAAGATCAGATGACGAAGATAACTCTGAATTTATATCACCTTCTACATTAAGTTGATGTGCAGGCGGATTTTTAAAGGAATTAAATGTTTCCAATTTGAAATGTAGGTTTAAATCAATATCCCACATATAAAAATGTCTCTACATATTAGGTGCTTGCATGCATTTTAATCAGCGACATCTATTGATAGACATGCGAAGTATCTATATAAACGACGTTTGTTTTGGGTTTTACCAATTTACTGTTACTTTATTTTTATCTTTTAAAAAGCTTTCCATTTAGTTTTATTGAGTTATTCAGAGCATAAAGGACCCAATCATGAAACGCTTCACATTGCATTTTCAACATGCATTTTTTTTTTTTTTTTTTTTTTTGTTGATTTGAAGAAATCTGCAGCCGAAGTAAATCGGACACTTTTAGAAACTTATGGTGATGCTGTTTCGTCATATAACACTAGTCGGTTTTGGTTTCACAGGTTTAAAACTGGTGATTTCGATGTCAGTGACAGGAAACGGTCTGGAGGATAAAAAAAATTCGAAGACAATCAATTGCAAGATTTATTGGAAGAAATGGGAAAAAGATGATGAAAATGATGAAAAATATTTTGATTGATATATCTTATACCAATTTTTCTCAATAAATACCTTTTTAAAGTGAAAAAAAATGATCAAAATACATGCAAAATCTAATACAAATAGATATTTTGTTCATCGTGAAATTTTCTATACATTAAATGTGTCTTCTTTAAATTACCGAGTTGAATTTTGAAATAATGAAATCAAAAGAATTTAGGTTACGTTAAATCAAATTTTCTACATCGAATTTCATTATCTATGATTATAATAATGCTTTGAACCATTTCCTCCCTCATTAAGATTTAAATAGATCAAGTTTCCATGGTTGCATATTTAAAATAAGAGCGTAATTATCACTCCGTTAATTATCATTTTGCCAATAGATTCATTTTAATTCAATGAAAGTATTAGATATTTGTAGTAATGAATAAAGGCTTGAAAATGACCAATTTTCCTTTCCGATTCCAGAAATCTTATTCTATTGAAGTTAATTATTACATTGATCTAAAAACCATGCTTTAATAATTTAAGTTCAATCATCATAAATTAAATATTTGATAATGAAAAGTGATATGAAGTTAGGATAATTATTTTCTCTGTTTGTGGCTCAAAAGTAAAGAATAGAAGAGTAATTAATATTCATTATTAAACTATTTTTGTCATTTCTCTGATCATAAATTTAAAGCAATAATATCATTTATCTAAAATCAACGGAAAAATTATTCAGTTCTTGACACTAGGTGTTCAGTCTCTATTATTAGTTGATAGCATGCACGCTACATCATAATATATAATGTAAAGGTTTATTGTGAAGTGATAAATCTTGCTGCTTTTCTCTTCATTTTGTTTTTTTCTTATTTTAATATTTTTCGTGCTTATTTATAATTAATGTATGTAAAGAGACGGCAAATTGATGAATGCTATTGTGCAAAAGAATATTTTATATATGCTTTCAAAAGACCGTGGTAAAAATTTCCCTTTTATTAGGATTATAAAGTTTCATCAATTGTAGAATGCAATGAAAAAATATAGCATGGAGGAAACTTCAGAATAAAATTATATTTCACTATGCAAATTATAAAAAATTTGTATAAGTTTACAATAAGCTCTCTTCTTTACAAGAGATATCACTCGTGTGAGTTTTATTAATGTTATCTCATGCCAGATGTTTGACAATGATAATGCACCCCCTCCCCAGCCTTCCTTAAATCTTAGATATCAGTTGGAAACTTATCTAAGTTTTTTATATTAGAATATCTTCCAATGTATGAAATTTTAAGAACTCTATATTTTTTTAAGCAGCATCAAAATTTTGCATGAATTATTACCAAATAAAGAACATTATTACTAAAAATTAAATTTAATTTTAGGTTAAATAATTATGTTATTATTCAAATTTAATTAAACATCCTTAAGAGTGAGCAGACAAAGAAACATTTAGAAATTGTCTGAAATGTGTCTGATATTCTCACCAAGAGTGCATCAATAACTAAAGAATTTTGAATTCTTAACTAAGAATAATAAAATAATAAAGAGTAAAAAAAACTAATAATTAATTCCAGTTATAAAAATGAATGTTGAATTTTTACGAAAGAAAGCATTCTATTTCACATCTATCTTCTTTTCAAAATTCGTTAGTTGAAGATAAATTCCCAGCGCTGTTTATAACACTAAATTTTAAAAGCTGACAAAAAGAAAAATCATTGCAACTATTAGCTAAAACCCTTTAATGTTTAACTAACAAGATAAGATAATAAAGAAAATGCCATGCAGTGGGACAAAAACAGTCTGTAAATACAATTAAATGTAATTGATTTTTTATAATCAAAAATTATTCAATTCCACAGCTAAATACTGTGCAAAAGAACTTCACTTTCAAAATTAATATATTGGATAATGAGACAAGTGTAAATTTTCATTGCTACACCGATAATAAAAATTCACTCAAAATCCGAAAAACTGAAAAAAAAAATTAGCATCACTATCCGAGTGACATTTCACTTTTAAAAAATAAATTACATATCTATAATAAATAATGCATCCTTAGAATAGCGGAGAAGCATTTAAGCGAAAATAAATATCCCCTGTTTGATAAAATGAGTATTAACCTTTTCAAATAAAAAGAGAGCATTCCATCTCCCAAGAATCTACCCTTTCAAATGACTTCAGTTCCAAGTTTAAAATAAATACATCAGAAATTGCGGAGGGAGAAAAAATCGTCAAAGGTTATCGCTTCTGTAATAAACGTCAGCTCGCTGGGCAGGTACATTTTTCAGTGCAATCCCTTTTCCATTCACATCGAAAAGTGAGGCATTTTAATCCCAAGCTAACGCTTGCGTAATTACAAGGAATTCATAAAAAGCTCAACCACCGCTAAGCAAAAGGCTCAAACCTACACCTACTGTACAGCTGGGGACAGGTAGGAGGCTGGGTGGGGACGGTTGCCTAGCAACCCATCTGACTCAGCTATAGAACACGGATTCTCCCATTTAGTGAAAAGGGGCAAAGGATTTCTTTTCTTCTTTAGAGAAGTGTCTCGAAATTCGACGCTGAACGCTAAACGTATTTGCCGCGAATCATGTTATTCTTCATGTTGACATTACTTGGAGAAAACTTTATATTTTTCATCTCGATAAAAAGATGCTCTTATACCATTATTTTCGCATTGCAAGACAGAATTGTGGGGTTTGGTGATTTTGTATATAAGGTTGTTTTGATGTCTTGTTTGCTTATTTTAAAGTAGTTTCTTTCAAAGCGGGTTGAAAGCTCTAATAACTGGCGGCATTTAATAAGCGAGAGTGAAACATATTCCTGCCTTACTTTATTAAAAAAGGATTTTATTGTAATTTTTTTTAAAAAAAATTGGTTTTTATTTATCTGTAAAATGTTATGCGTGAAACCCCGATTCTAAGCGTTCATTTTTTTTCAATGCAAATTTTGATGCGTGAAA
This sequence comes from Argiope aurantia, assembly GCA_026543865.1. Taxonomy (NCBI): domain Eukaryota; kingdom Metazoa; phylum Arthropoda; class Arachnida; order Araneae; family Araneidae; genus Argiope; species Argiope aurantia. Next base: position 83,567 of record JAPMOR010093645.1, read on the forward strand.
TAACAATAACTTGGTTAAAACTTTTTTGCTTCGTTTTGCATAATTTGGTTAAAAATACTTTGCATTCCAACCTAAGATTTTAATTTTTTGCATCAAATTATCTTGAATTTAACATAATTGCTTATTTTGATTTCTTAACAATATTTATGCAATAACAGACGTAGTATATAGTATTTCTTTGTTATAAATGCTTCAATGCAATGGAGTGCTGTCTTTAAGAAAAATTACCTTTTTTTTTCTTACAAACGGGCATACAGCAGATTACTGGTCGTTTGGAAATATAAATTGAATAAAGTAATAATCTAAAGATTAATCATCAGTTAAAATTGAACTTTCAGTGTAAATGAAAATTCAATGCAATTAACTTTAATCGAAGCAATTTTCTTAACATCTTATTTTTCAGTTTGGTTTTTAACACTTTTTTTAAATTTAAAACAAACAGTTTTTGAACCCATTATCTAATTTTCTGAAATTTATCGTTTGAAAAATATTGGGAAGCAAATGCATTCATTTTAGAAAACAAACTAACATAAACAAACCGTCATCTTTGTAACATATTCAGTTAACTAAAAAAGTGCTTTTCTGCGTCATTTTTAAGTGTTATTTTATTTAAATAAGTTATTGTAATGAAAGAGATAAAGAAATGCTATTCGGATATAAAAAGTGAAATGTGTTCACATTATGTTTATTCGCTTTCTCTTCATTATTCTTATTATTATTCTCACAAAATCATCAATTATTTTACAATTCTTCGTAGTTGCAACAACTCAATGCCAGAACTCATTTAACATTTTAATTTGCCATTTTAAAACAGGAGTCGCAATTTCTTAAATGAATAGTGAATACATTTAATAAGATGCCCTCATATTATGTTGTCCGATTAGATCTTAAAGATACATCTTAATCGCTATGATTTCATTCATTAAAACAATGGGAATTCTTTTTAGTTGACAAAAGATAATGAATTCCTCAAATTCTTTTGCACTCAGATAAAGAGTTCATTTTGAAACATATTCAGAAATTATTCATGTTAGATTTTGATCGTTTAACTCTGCACCATTTAGATTTTAAATTGTTTATTAAGAACGTCAGTTGTTTCAGTTATAGTACATCTTTTTTGTAATACATTTTTTATACAGCTTTGAGATAAGCCTATTTCTTACTTAAAATACATTTCACAATATTCGTATACTATAAAGTTATTATAAGACATCAATAATTAAAAAGGAGTTTTTATAAAAAAAATAATATAACATAATACTTCGTTTTTAAATTTGCAATACCTTTACTCTGCATTCATCTCATTCTTTTTTAAGAAATTGTATAAATTTTTAATGAAAGATTTTTCTATTTGAAAAGCTGTTAAAAATTCTTATAAATGAGTGTAATAATCAGCAAATTCAGGTGATTCAGTAAGATTCAACAAATTCAGATGATTCAGATAAAACATTTTCCCTATGTGCACAATTATTCATTTGATATGTCAATATCAAGGAAATGGAAATGATAATTTTCATTTATTATTCTGTTAATAACTGAAGCTAGGTTATTGTTAAAACTGCCGAAGTAGATGTCATTTAATATCAATGCATGCTTGAAAAGAGTCTTTTTAATTTGAGTAATCAGTTATTCTTTTATTCATTGTGTTTCTATAGTAAACCAAAGGGTTTTGAATAACAATTGAGTTTTAATCGCTATTATTATTATCAGTATTATGTACCAATGAATTATTTTTATTTTAAAACATTTAGGAAGGCTTTAGAAAATAGAATTCTAAAATTAATAATGTATCTAGAAATATCTGTATTTATATTCAAAACTCACACACACACACACACATACACACACACAAAAAAAAATTGCAGAAAAGAAAATCAAAACGCAAAAATGTCTTGTAAACTAGAGCATCGATCTGTATTAATTTGGCTTATCTTACAAAGTAGTAACGATACACCCTTAACATTTAAAATTCTTTACAAACAACACAACAAAAAGAGTAGACAATCTAATGAAATTCGCTTTTAAAATGAGAAGATATATTAAACCTTTCTGTTAACAGAAAAACCCTGAAAAAGCCTTACTTTAAATATAAGTTGTTATCCGTTTCGATTTTCAACCGCAGATTTTTTTTAAAATTCTCCATCTAATGAGCTTTGTTTCTTACGGAACAAAGATATATTAAGCCTTTCTATTAACAGAAGAAATCTAAAAGCCTTCTTTTTAAATATAAATTGTTATCCGTTTTGATTTTCAAACGCAGATGTTTTTTGTTAATTCACGCTTTAGTCACGTTGTTTGGAAAAAGCAAACGTAAATGCCAAAGATTTCCTGTGCTGTATAAATAAAGATATCGAGTAAGAAGAGCAAATGGTACAATCCAATGCTTCTTCCCTTTTCAGGCAGAGCCAGAAAGGAATTGGGATAGAGAATATGTCTTCAGGGATTCATGAATGAGATCCTGTTCCTCGGCAAAACGAAAAGCACCGTCACGGCTTCTGTGCTGACCTCATTACGAGACCAGATACTCAAGACTTCTTTCCCGATAGCCTGCGTCTGTTTTCTTTTTCTGGGCGCTCACTTAAACTTGCATTCGTCTGCATTACGCAAAAGGGCTCCACCAGTCATTTGGCCATTTTTAATATCCTGACCTGAATTTGGGATTGAGATCTTCCCAACTTAGCTCCAAGTGGCGAGTTCTTACCTCTAGAACTGTCTCGAATTTTCTTTTTTCTGAGTTCTTTATTTCAAAATATTCTGGTAAAATGCCTCTTTATAGTTCTCACTGTAAATTCAATATAAACAACGCGAAAAGGTCTGAAACTTAATTATTTACACAAGTCTTTTATATTTTAAACATATTTATGGATTGGCATAAGGTATGAAAAGATTGTTACTGCAAATATAATATAAAGCAATGAGAACTGTGTGTAAATTAAAATTCTTGATCACCATAGCTAGATTTGTTCAATCTTTTGGAAGGTTTCCGTACTTTATAAGAACGCTTTAAACACGTTTATTAGATAACCTGAAAAACTGTTGCTGTAAAATATGTAAAGAATTATCTTTGAGCGAATAGCATCAAGAGGCAAGAAAATATGCTCTAAATCAAGAAAAGTTTATCAATGAAATACATTTCTTCACACTTTCTTTTTCTAGAAATTGCTAATGCATCTCTTTTGTTATCAGATTTTGTTTTTGCTACTTAATAATGACGTTTTATGAATTAATTTACTTTTCTTGTCTGGAAATTGTATAAATTAACGACCAAGAGTTACATTTAAAATAAATAAATTTCTCTCTAAATTCTGTTGTGGAATCAGTTATCATGTATAGTGCTTTTAACGTATTTCATTAGAATGAAACCTTGAAAAGAACTTAGAAAAGTCGAATATTGCTATGGTTCTTTACAAATTAAATTACAGCTCAGCATCCATTCTATTGTTACAGATTTGGTACTATCCAGAATATAATTAATTAATTTAACAATATTTTCATACCAAAAATACCCCCTCTTTATGTCAAGTCTAGACGTATCACTTAATTCCTTGACTATTTTTGCAATTTAGTTATTCTTGTCTAGCAGTTTCCCATGACATAGTACTTACTGCACACAGTGAATAGAGATCTTTAATTCTATAACGTATTTAACAAATAATATTTAGTCTTTGATGCATTTTAACACGAATTTTAACTGAGCACTGTTTGTAAATCATAGATGAACAATTGATTTATTCTATGCTCCTTGGATTCAAAAAACATATTATTTTCATTTATGACATGATTAAATAACTCTCATTATCGCAATCAGTTACGAATGATAAATGCGATAGAAAGTTACGATTACTTCCATTAATGGCTGAAAGTTGCAAGAAATATTGCATTAAATTGAAGTTTAACACTTGAATTCAATGAAAGTGTTTCCGGTACTATGGTACGGTTTTTTTTTTCAATTGATTTTTTCGGAATCTTTCCTTTCCTTTATGCTTTCCTTTTCTTTCCTTTATCCTATTCCTTTATGCTAATCCTGAAGTAAATTGAAAATAACATAATCACTTAGTTTTGTAATATGAATGATTCTAAAATAAAGTGAGTTTTTTTAAGGTAAAACTATTTAAATTAATTTCACTTTTTTTAAAACACTTTTATTTTTATTTATTGTTATCCTCATTTGTTATTTTCTGCTTTGTATTTTTTAAGAATTTCATTTTACCCATGTTTTATTCTTTTTAAATACGGAAATGATTTGTTACTTTTCGTACATGATGATAATACGTCTTTGGTGATTGGCACCAATTTATTTCAAAACCAATCGTCCATCATGCTTAATACATACCTTCATTAACCATAGCATAATAGTAAAATTAACCACATTTTCTTTGCTAACTTTGGCCTCCACTTAATTTATTTCACGTCACTTTCTTTTTCAGAGTTAAACTGTATATTTTATATATTTTCTACATTGATATCGAACATCATTTTAACATACTTTTTCAAATCTCATAATAAGAAAATGTGCAATTTCTATATAAACGCATAATATAATTTATTTAGATTACAGAATATTTGATCACATAATTATTTATTACAGAATACTAGAATTTATGACACGATGGACTTTTAGAATGCCAATTTTAGATTAAAGGAAAATCTTATATTAAATGTATGATAAAATTATAATACATGAAAATTTAAAGCTATAATCTTGTGCTTATTATTCAATATAAATACATGTGATACAGATATGATGATAATTCAGGAATACATGATTAGGCAAATATGAAACTCTTGTTTTAATCTAAAGTTGCCATTCTAAGTGTTTTATGTTTGCCTAATCACGTACTCCTGAATTATCACCATATCTGTAGAACATGTAATTATAGTGAATAATAAGCACAAGATTATAGCTTTAAATTTTCATGTATTATAATTCTATCATACATTCAACATAAACTTTTATTTTCTGTTTAATTTACATAATATTGATTTAGCAAATATACCGGCCGTTACGCTTGAAAGGAATCCGTAAAAAAAACTAGATTTCTAATCGAAAAATATATATGAAGACAATATTCTTGAAGGTTATTTTACATTCGGTGCTAAGGTCATTTTATGCATTTTAAAAGAAAATCTCACTGAGCAAACAGAGGGTTATCGATTGAACGGTCTTCGCATTAATGCATTCATGTTGGAACCCAACACCAACTGTTCAAGAAATGATTGATGAGTTACTTGGAACAAACTCACCCCATTTTAACTTTAATATTTTGTTGAAATTCATCTTAAACTCGTATTTCAAATATTTAAATGCTCCGTAATTCTAAACTTTTATTTCTAAAGCTGTTGTACCTTTCTGCGCTATAAACTATCCTATGGATTCAATATCCTTTTAAGCTAAAAACTTTTACAATTGGAAATATGATTAAATAAACTCCTGTAGAACTCATTTAAATTATTTTCAAACAATGCTACTGTTACTTTATCTTAAATCAGCTATAAAAAATTCAAAATTTAATACTTATCGAATTTAACTAGTATTTAGCTTCTATAATTTCTTTTATGCTAGCAATTTCTACATTGGCTTAATGCATTAGTGTGATGAATTTAATTCATTTTTTTTTCATTTCAATATTCTTAAAAATAATTAATTTAATAAGGATTATATATATATATTTTAAAAAAATACTCGAATCAAAATATACTTGATCTAATTGTATATGATAACGTTTGGGCATTTCAATTCCCGGCTGATATTTTGAAAACAGAGCATCTTTAATGCTTCAGTAACATGGAAAAAAAAAGGGAATTTTTAAAAAGTATGCATTTTTTTTACATTTTTACACATTTTAGATGCCTCTTCTCCATTTGATTGAATGCAAAATTTAACATAGTTACACGGTCACATACTAAGTTCCATTAGTTTAAGTCATTGCGTTTTTAAGCTATCGCATTTAGATGCATAAGTAAAAGTACATATCAGCCCCTTGAAGGATTTAATTTTAACTTTAATTCGGATCTACATTATAGATGCTAAGCCTGTATACAAAATTTTATCTGTCTAGCTCTTTACATTTTGTAGTTTTCACGTTCACTTGTAGGTGGACAACCAGACGGAATTACTTTAATTAGATTCCATTGAAAATTTGACAGAAATATACAAGTTTGTAGTAAAGACCATACACAAATTCCATCCATATAGTTCAAATTGTTTTTGATTTATTGTGTTTACAGACAAACAGAAAGACAGCGCAAAAGGCACAGTTTCAAAAATGTGCATTTCGGACTCAGAGAGGTCTGAAATGTGGATATTTGTCGAAATCTCGAGTTTGAATTTTTTACGATATTTTCTCTTTGCATACTTTTCATAAGAGAAAGTAAAAACATTCAAACTATTCTTTAAATGATATTATTTGTATTCGTAAATTCATTATTTTATACCCTAATGGTGTAAAATATAGTATCGAATTCTGCAATATCAAATAAGGCCCTGCCCTACTTTATATCCCCGAAAATATATTTAAAATTGAATCTGTCTAATATTTTTTTCATGTAAATACACACTCTATATGCGGAATCTGATTTTGTATTAATTACTCAAAATGAACAAGATTTTTAAGACTAAGAAGAAAACAGACAAACCAATCAAAAAAACTTTAAAAAATTTGAATTCCCAATTAGTAATTTAAAAGCAAAGAGACAAAAGAAAAAAAAAGTGACTGAAATACAGATCGAATATGTATTTATAATCGAATTAATACTGCATGAAATAAAGTTTTTGAATAAAGAAAGCCCATGCAATAAACCTTTGCATGCAGATTCAACCTTTACTCTCCCCCCCCAAATAATGATTTAGTTTTCGAAATTTAATACTCGGCGAAGTGTATATATAAAACAGTAGAAATGATAAGCCCGAATATACCAATTTGTCTATTATTGAAATATGGTGAACAAATAGCTGGTTGCAGCATATTGCACTTGATTTTCATCTAAAATGGCGAATTTCTCTTAGATTTTAAACAATCGACTTGTTTTAAAGTAAGCTGGATATATTAAGTCAGAGAAAATTCTATCCACTCATTCCTTATTCATTGCAAACTTCATATTAGTTGAGAAAACAGAATCTCAGGAATAATAAATAGGATATGCATCATTATAGCTCAACATGGAACGTATATAATTTTATAGTTTTTAAAAAATAACCCATTTTCTTGTAGAAAATTTTTATGCTCCTTTTTGGGGTATGACATTTTAAAAGAATAAATTAAGTTTATTTGGATGTATTTTCTTTCAAACCTTTGTACTTATTTCAAAAGATAATTAACCTCTTCTCATACAATGACGAATCTGACTCTTACATCGAATTACTGAATTTTTAATTTTAAATCTGCCATTAAGAGAAAGTATCAAGTAATTTAAAATCTAAAAATTACTTAAAAACGCATCAATATCTCAAATGTCCTTATATTATTACAAGAATTAAAATAATAATAATTGTCCCATAATGGTTGTGTTATCTAATTGGGAAGTTTACGAAATTCCCATATCAAGGGGATACATTTTTGAATAAACGTATTTACAACTCTAATAATCTTAGGTTGAATTTACCATTTTAAAAGTCTCTGGATAAATCAAAATCCAAACATGACAGAAAAGTATAACTATTTTATAAGAAATTGAAACATTTTTATTTTATAATCGTAAAATAGAATTATCAAGTGAGTTCATAATAATTCATTTTCCCGCATTTTTATATTTAAATAGAAATATCTACACTTTAAAATTAGCATTTCATGCATTTAAGTGATAGTATTGTTATGACCTCCGTTATTAAAAGTAACATCTATCTTAACCTGTTAACTAGGTATGATGAAATACTTCAAAGTAAAACGAACGGAATATAAGTTAATTACCAGGTTAATAGGTTAATAATATATATAAAGATAGGTCACATTTAATTTTAATAATCTTTTACATAGAATTACATCATTATTTATTACATTATTGCTTATATCAATTTATTTCCATACCGCGCGTATTTTAATTGCAACGAAGAATCTTCGAAGACTCTAAAGAGCTGTTGGAACTAAAAGAGCTGTTGGCGTAACGCAGGCTTATTAATTTGATTTCAAACGAGGTCAATTGATTTCCCTTGTTATGGTGCCGCCCTCAATGTTTACGCGGTCCCTTTCCCAAGGAGGAATGCATGGCGAACATCGATTTGGGGTCGTCAACTTCCTCCCTCTTTTCATGAATACCTGAGAGAAAGACAACAATTCCCCTTTTAATTGATCTTCCACTCAAGGTCAAGGTTGGAAATCATTGATTGGTTCCCCTTCCTACTTTATCACATGCGGATGGTGACGAGATTCCATCAGGATAGGAATTCTTCGCGGCCGCTACCACACGCCGAATCTTTTATTTTGCCACAAATAAAGTGCGCTTGCTTCTTTCTGGACTGCGAGAAGACGCGTTCGGAATTTGTGATATGTTGGGTCTCAGTTGAAGCTTAGGACGTGTTATCTCTAGATTCCCATGATATTTACTGTGAGCTTTCTGTAAAAATGTATTTCTATATTTTATTTAAAAGATAATTAATGATTTATTTGCATTGCTTTAGTAAAAGATTCATTTATATAATACAAGATAATTATAATCGGCGAGAAATCACTGCGATAGTTGTATTTTTTTTTTTTCATTTGATGCGTCCACCATTTTTTCCCCCCCAATTCAATATTTTCCTCCAACATATATATTTTTCGTCTTTATCTGGATTGATCAGGCAACGATGCATCTTTATTTTGCTGTCTGAATGTAAAATGATAAATCGTATTTTCCCCTTTCTATTATAAATTCTGTATGCATCTTGCATCTTTTTGGACAGAAGAGAGTTGGAGGAAAGAGAACAGAAGAAGAGCATTGGACAGAAGAGAATATGGCTTAAAATGTGTTCTCGATTCTGAAATAGCAAGATCATTTTGTCCTTTCTTAATAATTTCTTTTCTTTCATAACACGAGTTTCAATGTCACGATTTCACCCATGTATAAATAAATAAATATCATCATAATAACAGAAGAATTGGTTTTAAAAGATTTATGGAGAATCTCCCTTCTCGTATTTTATGTTCTGAATATAGATGGATCTGAAGTTCTTTGAGGTTGATGATAACATTTTATGGTAAACGAAAGCAATAATCAGAAAATAAATTGCTGGGGTTGAAATTGTAATAAAGAATAATATTCAACAGATAAGCTAAGAAACTATTCATGCAATCTCATTAGTGTTATTTAGGTGAGGATAAACAGTTTTTGCATGTTTATTATGAGTCACATCGTTTGAGTTTGATATCATCTAATGTCAGTGATAAGCAGATAAACATGGGAATCAAAAGATACGCATAGAAATCTGCTATGATTAAACCGGAAAACTTCCCTATGAAGTAAATATTTTGAAAGGATTATAAATGAGGAAACGTGAATAGAATAATATTTTCAAAGTATAATATAAAGATTTCCTTAATTCAGGAATGACATAAGCGTCCATAAGATCAAGAAATTTGCTCTCATTTTTCCAAAAATTAGTCAAACCCATTATATTACAATGCTATTAAGGAATATAACAATTTTATATGTTTAATGAATTTATTTTGTTTTCTTAGAAACGATCTAATTCAAGGACCAGAGGTAATTACTCTGTTATATAGAATGATTAACTCCGGAAGAAAAAAAAGTAGTGCGTGATTAGTAATTATTAAAATTAGTTAATTTAGAAGACATGCGATTTTTTTCAACTGCTTCAATAAAAATCTCTTAGATGGTCATAAAAAAGCGTTAAAAACACAATGCTTTCAAATATTATAAAGAACCATAAAAATAGTATTAAAAGACTAATTTATTTACGTAACGCGTATATATAACACTAATAAGGAAAAGTTGCCGGATATGGACCATCGTATATTGAATCAATTTCGTAGCCTCAATTCTTTTTTAATATTTGGATCGTAAAATGGGCAATTTATGTTGAAACAAACGTAACTTAAATCTGTGAAATTATTTTTAGAGAAAGCTCTATAGGGTTACAGTTAGGAAACAAGTATTAATATTTAGATATCATCAATTTGATATTTAAAAAAAAAGGCTAATAGTCCATACACTGTTTCAGAGTAAGTAGCAAAAGATATTTACTTAGTCGCAGATATGATACATATATTACTCTAATTTACAGTAATAATTTTAATGAAAATAGATTAAAGTTAAGGGTGCATGAAATATTTTCTTTGTGGTCTAATAGTTTGAAGTTGAAATACAAACAGTTGCTTACATTGTATTGCTTAAATCAATGGGAATATTTTCTTGAACTAGAGGAAATTGCCAGGAAGCAGTTGTAATCATTTGTAGACTTCTTAAATTAGAAGTGGAACAAGTGAAAGTGGAAATAAATAAAAAGAAAGACGTCGAATTTAGTACAAAAAACTAAGCTTACAGGTTTTAATACCATAGACGAGGAAAAAAAAGAGATTGTACAGTGCAAATATCGTTCTTACGTATATACATTATGTACTAAAAGGAATTTTAGAATAATAAATCTTTTGCTTTCATTTGGCTTAAAGAAATTAGTGGTCTGATTGGGGAAATCAATTTCCTTAATTGGACTGATGACACAATTTTTATACTGCCTTTTTCCTATTTTAAAGTTTATTTCTTAAAAAGTTACTTTGAAGTTTTTTAAAAGTTAAAATTTGAAGATAAATAAGCTTCACAAAGTCATTATTCATTAAAAATGCTTAGGTACTCTACATTTTACAACCTTTCTAGATATTTTTAAATGCTTAGGTGCTCTACATTTGACAACCTTTCTTGATATTTTTAAATGCTTAGGTACTCTACATTTGACAACCTCTCTCAATATTTCTATATATAGTGAGGAAGATTAGCTCGACATGATTTAAGAAAAAATTTCCTTTTCATAGTACTTTTTATTAAATTTTAAAATTTCTTCAGAAATCTCCCCATAATGGATTGTATTTTCAGCAAGAAGCTAAATTTTATGTAATATATTTTTATTTTTGGAAAGCTACAGTTAAAAAAGTACTAAATTCGTATTTTGTTCTATTTTTTTTTAAAGAATTAAGGTTTTACTTTTAATGTAAAGTTTTTTATCCGAGCTAGAACTTATTTTACGTAATTGTTTCGGTGGACGAAAGCTTTTTTTTTTAACAACGGCGTATTGTTCACATTTTTCTTGATAATTAGTAAAATAATTTCTTTTGAGCAGCTATAAAATGTAAGAAAACGTAATTTCAAATGATAAGACATCGTTTTTTTTCCCAGTAAAATATCTTTCTTATTTAATTTTATTCAAAGTTAATTAAATTTTGAAAAATGTTGCATTTATTAACCAATTAATTGGCTTATAAGCAAGTTATTTCTGCATATCGTAGTTTTAAACTTATTACTTCAAATGAATGTTACCCAAAAATTAAGTACAAAATATAAACAACAAAAATATTCTATGAACTCTTAATTGAATTAAAACGAATGTATATTTCCAAAATAGAGCTTGTCATCTAACTAAAAGTAAAGAGAACTCAGCAGTTAATATACCGTTTCACAAAAGTCTTTTATCCAATTTATGAAGCCCCAGTCTTTTGAAAAAAGTTTGCTCTATGAAAATAACTCAATAACAGATAAGTTTGTGGGAAAATATTTTGTTTCTGATTATAAATGAATAAAAATTAAAATGGGCGAAAGAGATGATTCCCGAAATTCATAAAATGTATAAGAATGAAACAGATAATTACTGATATATGCAAAATGTAAAAGGAAGCAGTTTGAAGGAATACTTAAAACAAATTAATTAAATCAAGTCAGTATAAGAAATAAAATAAAGTATTTTTCAGTTCTTTTATTCAAAATGTAAAAAAAAAAAAATTCTTGTTTTACATACATCTAGATAATGCCTGATGCTTTTTCAGACATTTCAAACTGACATATCTGACAAACTGAATACATCTGATCCTTCAGTATGAAAAATTACAAAATTAAACATTTGTAAATGCATTAATTAGTATGTTTTTTATTTGCATTAATTAGTATGTTTTTTATTTATCTAGCTGCTTCGACCAAAAAAAATGATGAAAACTGTCTTGAAAAGTGTACAAATGAATAAATTTTTTGATAATTTTGTGAGTTTTAAATCTTATTAAATTTTTTTAAGCAAATTAATTAGAATACTCTGATATGATGTCGTTTTCTATCTGCATGATCAGAATAATAATAAAAAAGCTTGCTTATTTTTGTTAATTGTTCTTGATAATCATAAAATATTTTTTATTAAAATAAATGAGGGATTCCATTAAAAAATTAGAGAAAAATACCATTGAAAATAGAGGAAGCTTTCAATTTACATGCAAAGAGCTCATTTTTATTTGAATGAAAATTATTTTAAAATATACTCATTGCAAAACAAAGGTTTAATGCAACGCATGAAAGGGTATATGAAATTAACATATTGTTTACAATTCCAGAATGGTTGCGATTAAAATGTATCTAGGAACAACATTTCAGTGAAAGGAAACATTTCGGCTATGAAAATATCGAAAACAAATTGATTCAGTCAAAACAATATCTGAAATAACAAAATATTTTTCAGGTTTGTCATTGAAAAAAATGTCGTTATATGGTTATGAAATATGAAATACAGATATTGCTGCCATACAATTATTTTCTATGATAGATGCAAATGAATATTTAAATACAAATAATAAGATGAAAATCACCAATATCTGCATTAAAATATTAGGGATTAAATTTATTAAAGTCCTCTTTCGATTACATCTATTTTATTCCCTGTTTAATCAATGCGTATTATTGAATATTTGAACAAAAATTGTTATTACAGAATGTCAGAAAATTGTTAAATTAATTACGAAATTCATTAATTTTATTTCTGAACGCTCTTTGGAAACCTCTAATGGATTGTTTGAAATAATATTGCATAATTTTTGTGTATATGAATTCATAATGAAGTTTATCTTTCTTGATTTGCTGTCACATTTATATTTAAATTTTCCATCAGTGTTCTGGAAAATATTTTAGTCTATTTGATTTCCAAAAATAGTTTTTTTTAATACGTAAAAGAGAGCTTTTTACTCGTATTTCTGTCTACATCAAATGCTTACATCTATTCCAAACATTTTTCTTTTCTTACATATTTTAGATGCTACTTCAATTTATAATTCCGTTTCTTAAGAGTTTTCGTCTGTTGTAAATAAATGCTATTTGAAATCGTTGCAGAGACTTTACTCGAAGAGCAGAAAGATTTTATGTTTTTTTCTGCGGGAAAATGAGTAATAATCAATACTAGCATACTTTCTAGTATTTTCCATACTATGTAAGTATTTAAAATACTACGCAGCAATCTCTATTTGATTAATTTCTTTTACAATAAATAAAAATAATTTGAAACATTTACAATTCATGTGGCCTATTTCACATTAGACTACATGAAAATTTTCGTGGAATTTGCATGGAACAAAACTTTTTTAAATTCCGAATGAGCAGCTGCTGCCATATGACAATGAACTTTATTTAATAAAATGACTTGCGTTAAAATATCATCTTTTAAAGAAGGAAAGAAATAAAAAAATGTAATGCTTAAAATAAATCAATCTGTAGTTTATGAAAATCGTTTGACATGAAGAAATTTAATGTAGTCATTAATTTCAAATAAGATAGATATTTTTTCAACGTCATTTTTTGAAAAAAAAATAATAACTATTACAAAGTTCGATAGAAGCCCTATATTTAATACATTACTTAAAATTAGCGTAATGTGCTACTGGGGGGGGGGTAAAGCACTAAGCGAAAGACCGATGGAAAGAAAATAGAGACATAAATTGGATTTTACAGTGACTTAGGAATGAAAGAAGTAAAATATTTCTGAAAGTTTGAAGGAAATAAAACGGTATGAATTAGTGAATTAGTTTTTTTCGAAAATAAAACTTATGAAATTATATGGCAAAATTTATTACATATTTAATGTTATTAAATATCATTTTTTAATAAATATTTCATTAAAATGCCATTCATTTATTTTTTGTGTTTAACAGGTAAATTATGACAGCAGAATAGTTATCCAATTCACTATAAGGTATTGTTGAACAATTTTTAATAAAGTAAAGAAGCTGCTCCTTATTCGAGTAGTTTTTAAAATTGCAATTAATTAGTTTCGGTTTCATTTTATAATAATATACAGCTGCTTAAACATGCACCTAAAGATATAGCCTATTCCTCTTAAAGAAAATGATTTAATGTGCAGTGAAAAATTACACATGAAAAAATTATTTTCATCAAATATAAATGTAAAAAGACAAAAATGTGTAAAAACAAATACATGAAAAAGATTTCAAAAATATAGATGCAGATGACATTGCAAAATGAGACCAATGAACATTCGAAATACACAAGGCACTTCAAACGTATAAATTTCTTAATGAATATTTAGCTCATCATCAAGCAATATTTCCTCCCTTAAATATATTACTAAATTAGAGATTTTAGAAAATTCATTATTATTTTTTATTATTTATTATTTTTCTTGCATAAATTTTATTTCATATCAAATAAACATGATTGACTTATATTTCTAGTCATAATAATACTCAAGATGAATGAAATAATAATGGTTTAACTAAACTTCAAATAAAACAAACTATCAAGTAATTCGTAATTCATTTAATATCATGTGAACTGCATAGAAAAATTGTTTAGTCAGAAAATTAAAGAAAGTGGCAAAAATGAATAAAGAAACAACTCAGAAACATAAAGAGAAACATGAAAAAATTCAAAATTTAAGGCATTTCTCGCAATGCTGCAATACTTGAATATTGTTTATTTTTAATTTGAAATTTAGACAATTCAGAAAAACAGATTTTCAAAAAAAAAAAAAAAAATCTAATTCTGGAAATAAATTAGGAAGCAACTAGTAACAAAGTCAGGTTCCTTGTTATTAATATTTCTAATTAAAATAACTTTCAATTTAATCTGGTAATCTGAAAGGATACTCAATTGAAATTTTTTTTATAAGAATCAAACTTATTTTTAGCTTTTTTCTATTCTATGTTACTCATCACTTCATTAGCTTATAAAGGCTAATTAAGACAGAAATATATCTTTCAAGAAAGCAATATTTATTTTTTTAGAAAGCTATGAAAAGAATCTTATTAAGTTTTTGAATAGAAATTTTTCTTTAATTTTATCAGTAAGATAATTTTTTTTTCTATTGCTATTTTTAGCTGAGAAAGTAACAAATTACTTTTTGATTATTTAGGGTTTTAACAAAAGATATAGAAAAAAGAATAAATACAAAGAGAAAATAACAATTGCACTCCATTCAAATGCAAGGAAATAATACTAATTAAGATGAGCATTGATTAATGATGATATACGCGGATGTTTCCATTCCTTTTAAATTGTCAACATAATGATTACGAAGAAATTCGACCCCATTTCATTTTCTTACAAAAAAAATCAAAAAGCCTGTTAAACATTAGGAAAACTTAAATACTGTTTTGGCATAATTTAGAAAGAGTTTTCTGAACACTCAGTAATTGTAAGCAGTTTTTATTCTTTTTTATAAAAGGGTCTTAAAATAAGAAAATATCTAAGTAGATAAAATGAAAAAATTTGAGTATCCGAATATTATTTCTATTAATACTCAATATGAAACATACTTTGAAGTGGTCATTTTCGCTTCAGTCATACGGCCATATGTTTATTAAGAGTTCAATAATCTCAATATTTCACATTATTGATCTGTTATATATATTTTTTAAAAATAGAACCTTCAAGCTTTATCATACGTTTAAAGAGAAGTTTGGATTTACCAAATTCCTGAAAGAACTTTCATGGCCACTTCGAAAATCGTTTTGACAGTTAAGAAATAGAAGATTCGTTATATTTGTTAAATAAAAGGATCCTGTTTGAATTCCTTATTATATAATAGGACATATTATATGCTTTAGAAGGGCATTTTTAAAGGTCGTTTGAAATGCAAAGCTTTTTTTTTTAAATTTTAAGCTTGATTCCACTTGAAAAAAATTTTTCATATCAAAATGAATACTTCAAAAATTTATATATGATTTTAAATCAACATTCCATGTTTAACTTTTCAACAAAATTTGATACATAAGAATATTTTCCTTAATTATGCATTTTTATAAGCACATTTTTACCATTAAAAAACCTACTTGATTTTTTATTTCACTG
>JAPMOR010093645.1:107800-154167 GCA_026543865.1 Argiope aurantia
ACACACACACACACACACACACACACACACACACACACACACACACATTAATGATAGGAACAACTGGTAGTCGAGCGGAACAATATCTGGGGAGTACGGAGGATATAGTAGGACTTCCCTAAGAAAGTGTTAAACCTTTTCTCGCATAGCCAATGCAACATACGGTTTTACATTGTCTTGATGAAAAACAATGTCTCATCCAGTTCTCTAATCTTGGTCGTTTTTATGCTATTGCTATTTTCATGCTAAACAATTCAATTAATAAAAATGAGCATTTAAGTGCATTTTTCACTTCTCTTAAGTTTATTCATGCAATTTTCAAATATCTCTATTTACTAAAAAGGATTTTTTTCTCCTGTGACAACTTTGTAATCTAAAACTAAGAAGGGAGTTCTCTTTAACAGTCACTGAAACTTAACGTTTTTGTTGGTTTCTTTATTCGGATTAGATAGGGGAGAGTGTTATATTTTTGATCACTACTATTTGAGCTGGTAATGGGCACAGAGAGAACACGTACATATTATTTAAAAGTTTTTTTGTTTGTTTTAATGCAAAGGTGAACCAATTAACTTGTTGCTATTGTAAATAAATGATTGCTCTGGTGATTTCACTGCTAAAAAATAAGTATTGCAAACATTACCTTTAGCTCCATGGCGTTTTTGATATGATTAAGAAATATTATTTGTGTAAGCATACATAATAATACTCTTATTTTCTGTAAATTTTGATTTTTCTATTCCTGAACAAAAATTAGTTATAGAGGTTTTAATGTGAAAACGTGCTATGTTGTCCTTTTGAGCACCTTGATGTGTTTCTCTTTTGACCTGATCAGCAGTACAATATTTCTTATTTACAGGAAACTAGGTATAATTCATTTAAGACCGTTTTTGTTTTGGACTGTGAAGAATAATGTAATTTATGTATACCATCTTTATTTGACCTTTTGTCATATGATCTATCATAATAGTTTTCCATCTTAATCTTAACAAATCCTTGTAATGGTGGGAAGTTAAATATGTTTTGGGAACTTGAAATAAATTCCCTCTTTTCATTTCTCTGTGAATTGAAAGTTTACTCTTGAAAGCAATATTAATTAAAATATTTCTGAGTTTTAAACATACTTCAACCTATAATTTGAAATAAGATATTGCGCGATATCTTAATTTAAGGTAATTTAATCTTTAGGTTACTTTTATCAATTACCCTTTTCTCAAGATAGCTTATAGATTTTAAGAATACTTTCAGATCTTCAGATTACTTTTCAAGACATCATTTCTTCAATTATTTAAGCTTTTTTCCAATCATATTCAGCTAAGTCTTAAGAAACTCTCACAGTTATACTTCGACATTTTCGAAATTTATGTAAATATACTTGTTATTGAGATGGCAAAAATGGCGTGATTTTCCGGATATTTCACCCTCACAACAATCACTTAATGCTTTCGTAAGACGCATTTTGTCCATTCAAAAAATTATTACAACCAGGCATGGGACAATGGGATGTTAACAACAATTAGTAGTGGTAAACCGGTTACAATATACGATGAGGCTACTGAAACCTAGCTTCAAATGATGTCACCGAATGGTTATAAGTTTTGTTTTCTCTAGATAGAATGTTTTTGCTGAAGATGAGTTTCTGCCATCATCTGTAACTGACAGGTTGGTGATTCATTCGCATCTCATGCATGATTCATCCTTCGTCAACACAGATTCTGACCCGAAGTCTTGTCAGTCTAAATACACCACTGACCTCTTTAAGGATATCCTTTGAAAATAAAAAACCTTTCTCTATTTCTCAACAAAATATAAAAACAAGTAAAGAAAGATCAAAAGTTTAAACAAAGATTACTGACAGTCTTGAAAATCTAGCCTATCAGGCTGTGAAACTAAATGGTTGTTATTAATACCCCCAAAACTATTTTTTTTAAAAGGAATCAATAAAAACTCCGTTGCTTTATAAAAATGGTTAATTAAAATGAATTCTGAAAGTAGAGATTTTTTTTTCAAATTATAAAGCTCAATAAATATTTTCCTCACTCACTAAATAGTAACATAATCAATATATTTTAAACGGAAATTTTTAAAAACTACGAACTCTTGTTAATTATTTGTTATTATATATATAAAAAGGGTTTAATCACAAATAACTACATTATCATTTTATCTTATTAAAATCAATTTTTTTCACTTACATGTGTTCTTAGAATAAGCGCAGGCCAAAGGTACAACACCATTCATCACCATATAAGGTTTTTTAAAAATAATTAAAGAAGTTAAAATTGAAAATGTTGATCTTTTAAAATATGTAATAATTACAAAAAAAAAACAGAGTTAAGATCAGCGTTCGCAACAAAATTTTTAACTTATATATGACGCTAATAAAAAATGAATGTTGAAAATCGGTCTTAAGCAGAACACTTTCCCCTACACCCCATTTCGTAGAAAACATACTTTTAAATCGGTGACGCTACCGAGAAACTGGGTGGCACAAGAAAACGTACTCAATAATTTAAATAAGAAAAAGAAGGAAAGGAGAAACTCGGTGAAAAAAATTTTTTCGCTTCACGGAAAAAAAGAAGAAACTCTCTCTCGGGAAACCTTGACCTTCTGAAGTCTCGGTGAAAGTATATTGACTGGAGAAACTTTTTGAATCGATCGGCGCCGACGCTACTTTCGAAACTAACAAACGTAATACTTTTTGCTAGGGGAAGACTTTTTTGACAAACGATTTCGGTGAAATCGGCTTCCTAAAGAATTTTAAAACTTTAAAGCTAATTTTAACCTTATTAATTGTATTTGTTTAAGTAGAGAAAAGCATTTAGTACTTTATTAAAACTGTTGTAGCTAACATTGAAACGAATTTCTGCAAGTTTTATCTGGACTGTTTACAGTACAAAGGCGTAAAGTTTTATTGCTCACTTTAATTAAGCTTGCCTTTAGTGTCTTTAAATATGAATGAATTCAGTTTTTTTAATATCTTTTAATAATAAAATGGAATGTGTGTATTTTGGTGTTATACAGGACAGGCCATTGGACCTTGCGCTTTGATATTCGGCACAAACAGACTTTGATATGTATTCAGGACTTATTCTTACAAAATTTGAGTTAATTAAAAATATCAAAACGTTAAGTTAATTAAAGAATATTAAACATAATTAATAAAATATAAAGAAAACATTAAATCTAAAATAATATTTATATATTTTCAAATAAAAAGGTAATTAAAAAAAACTACTTTCTAATAATACTAATTTAGCTGTTCCGCAATTACTTCTCTTAATTTTCGCAATTTTTAAACAATATTGTTATTTATAATTTTCCGCAATGTTTTTCATCGCTGCAATAAAATTCAGAGCATTTTTTGTTCTAACAATATTTTACTATGCTCTTTTTTCCTCAGTATATTTGTCCTGGAAACTCAACTGGTTTCCGTAGGTGGTTAACCTCTAATATAAACAAAATAAGAATTCTTTACTTATTTTAAAACTCATAAAAGGCTAATACGATCATTAATTTTCCTTGATAACATTTATTCATTATTTAGATTAAATTTGCTGAAAGTCTACTTGCATGTAAATTAAAATTTCTTAAATATTTTTAAACAATTTTTCCTGCCTCTTTATTTTTCTTCTTAATTATGTTGGAATATTACATATTGTTCTTCATAAATTTGTTAAATCAATACCATATACCAAAGGCGTCAATCTTCAAATATTTTCCTTTTAAATACAAATCAATTCGGAAACCCCTAATATTTAGTCTAACAAACGATAGAAATGTCACATGTGCCTCAGATGCGATTGAATACTTGTTGACTTCAGACGTAGATTGTTAAAAAATGAAAATAATGAAAAAATATTTGTATGTAAAAGACTAAATAAATAGCATTTAAATAATCACGGGATAATGGATTTACGGTTAGAGAAAATTTCAAATCAAATTGACATGTGATAAGTAGGAAGTTTAGTAAAATTTTAATTTCACATGTTTATAAACGACATGTTTATAACTGACAGTTTAATTTCTTGTCTTTAATATTGGTTTTCAAATGTTCAAAGATTTTGTCGTATATTTTAGAATAAGTGACTCTCATTAGTCATTTATTCCATGAAATCCAATTTCAAATGAATTTTGATCTTGAAAGTTGAAATAAAATCGTTTTGAGCTTATTATCAAAATTTTCCTCTATCTATAAAAAATATACTAAAATTTCAAAGATATTTCACACATTTGTAAGCCATATTCAAATAGGAATATAAAGAAAAGCATCAATTCCTAATCTGCAAACAGTTTTTAAGTACAGAATTATTAATTACAATTTCTAGTGACTATCTGTTATATCTATATAAATGACAATACTCAAATAATTTTAATTATTGTCATTTATGCATAGTAATTAAAATATATCATCTAACATTTCTAAATTTCTATAATATATTATTTAATATGTGTTATTTGAATAACATGATATCTAACTAATTTTACTCAACTGTGAAACTTATAATTATAAGCTAGGTACATTTCGTCAAAGAGTTCCTAGATCTAGGCCCCTTAAACTTAAATTTATAATGTTGCGAAATTCTTCCTATTCAATTTTTTTCCATTATTATGCTATATGAGAAAAGTAAAACTAAATTGTTTTTCTGGAGACATGATTTATGCTATTTCTTACGGAAAACAGCAGTACTTAAAATATTTGCTGCCATCATTATAAATCCTGCTATCAGCGATTCTGTTATAAATTTTTCTTAAATAACGTTATTTTCGCACCAACTTCCTAGTTTTATCACTTACTTTGAAATCATATACCTATGTAAATTTCTGAATTTGTATACATTCTTTACAACAAAATTTCCCCGTAATTGAAAAGTATAATCAGTTATAATAGTCATTTACTCAAAATCACTGACAGTTGAAAATAAATGAATGTGATATTTTGAGTTGACATTCATTTTTAGATGAAATAATTTTCTTGTAAGGTAGATATAGATGAAATGCTTTATTTCTACAAAATCTGAAAATGATTTGAACGAATTAAAGGATAGCAATTATTGACTTCTATGAAGGCAGCTGCAATGACTAAAAAAGATTAATTTGAGACTTCCTTTGTGAATATTTATTACACGGTTGCACTTTGGCATGTATTGTCAAAATAATTGTCATATCACTTTTAAAAGCCCTCAAATTACTTATTAATTCTGCCAGATTAATTTGCAATTTAAAAGAAAAGAATTTTATAAAAAGTTTAGATTTTGCACTATGTTTAGAGATAGAATAGCGGTAAATATTTTAGTTCCTGACAGTCGTGATTATAATTCCGATTTCTTTTTTCCATTTTGCGGTTTTTTGATGCATTTTCATTACAAAAAATTATAATGTGTAAGCTTCACTTCTTCACTATACCACCATCTAAATGTTATGAAAATCAATGCTATAATCGTTATTATTTTCTGAACATCCTTCCTCATCTCACACAAACAAACAACCCTTTTATTTGAAAAATAACGAATTAATCATAAAATTACCGGAGCATTGGTTTACTCTTTTAGTTCAAACGAAATTCTGACAGTTTCTATCGCATTCTACTTTTGAATATGCCTTTTCGGATACGGTTGTTATTAAATGAGACAATTTGAGAATCATATGTACCTTTTCTTTATCCATGCTTATTTTTTTGTAAACTGTTTTATCAAGGAAATATGTTCACATACTCATAAATGATGAATCATATGATTCCTCATTAATGTAGCACACAACTCTTATCAATATTTATCAATATAGATCTAGGAACTCGATGACTGAAATGTACTCTTTTGAAAAGCATCTCTAGATTTGTTTGTATGTCTGTGGTGTGTAGTGATAGGAGTTCCTACCTGTGGACGTAGAAGGGCAGGAAGATGAGGAGGGTTGCCGGTCCAGTAACATTCGGGAAAACGAGCCTCCGTCTGCAAGGGTAAGAGAAAACAAAAGAACACAAAATCACTACCAGGAGACAACCAAAACTAAACAAGGATCACAACAAATGCAATTCCAAAAGACATGCTTCTTTTGGGTAACACAGGCTTAAAAAAAGAGGTAAATATGGCACATTCAAAAGAAGGAAGTCCACAGATTCTCTGGGTTGCCAGGATCTGGGATATATAACATTTAACTCAAAGTATGTCAGACATACTTTGATTCAAGGACACTTACAAATCAGTAAAGGAAACAAATGCATTAATTATTGAAGTGCATATTTAGGAAATATATTTATTAAAGTTTAGTTTAAGTAGCAGCAAATTTAACAATCTAAAGTAGGTTCCTGTATAGAAAATTTTTTCGTGCATTTTACAAAAACGCGATGTTAAATCGTTCAAATCAAATTTAGAACCGAGAAACACAGCAAATATTGGAAAGATTGAATTTTATCGATCAATCTATCGAGCGAGGTGAATGATAACTACCTATTATAATCTAAAAATACTATTTTTTGTTAGCTGTCATTTTTTCGAAATCAGGTGAAAATACGAAATTCTTTACAGAAAAAGTGAAAAAATATATTCGGTGTATGAGCTACAAATTATATTTTCTTCCGGTTTTAAATGTATTTCAAAATTAAAAGTTATTGTAAAAAAAATGTGTCCTAAATTTCACATAAATTTTACGTTTCAACTCATTCGAGTGAAATCTTTGGTAATTACATCAGCGAAAAATATAATAAACCGAAACTATATTTCTATTATGAAAAGTCGTTAATGGCCTAGTAAAGAAAGCTTATGCAATTCATTTATTAAGCATGAGATTGTCTTATTTCTATTTTTAATGGTGTCTGCAATAAATAGCAGAAAAGTTTCTCGATTTTTTTTTCGATTTTTTTTCTCGATTTTTCATTTGTTAGTAAATGATAAAAAAAGGTAGTTGTAATTATTTATAAAATTATTTCTGCGAATTTTTAAGAATAAGGCATCTTTATTTAGAAAATAATTAAACAATATGTGGGCAATAAACTATTAAAAAAGCTTAAGATTATCACTACTATTTGTATAAAAAATAAGTAGTCTTCCTATAGGAATCTGCCTGAAATGTGGTGCGGAGAATTAGATAAAAGTTAGTTCATAAATGTTTAAAACTACTTTTATTTTCCAAAAAAAATCAATTTATTTACTTAGACTGATTTCTTTTTTATTCAATTTCAGTTTTATATTCCCTAGGAAATTAAAAAGAATTTTAATGCAAAATTAGAATCCAAATGTCATCTATAGGCATTTTTTTTAATAATTATGTGATTTTATTTTTGCTGTATTTTCAACGAGGCATGTACTTTCAGATATGATTTTATCTCATTTATATAATAAAGGAGTAGAAGAGAAAATACCTTCACCAATGCTCCTGTGCATTAAATAATATTAAAAGCAACGGATTATCACTACGCAAAATTTCTACATATTCCCGCTTATTAGTGAGATAAATTACTGAAAATAAAAGAAATTAAAAAAATCTACATTTTAGTATAAAATTTAAAACATTTAAAAGTGAAAACACTTAGAGGAGAAAAATTCTAAAGACAAAAGAGAAAGCAGTGCAAAGATTAAAAGCTGTATAAAACAATACAAATCAGCAATCTATGTAAGAAATAATTCAAAAACACACCATCAAGTTGCTGACACATAGAGGGCACATAGAGAAAAACATTTAAAAAGGGATTATGAACCATGACAAATTCAACAAGCATACTGGCATGCATTAATAGAAAAGGGAAAAATATCGAAAGGAAAGGTAAATGTCACAAAAAAGGGTTGGTTCATTTTTGAATCATGAAAGCAAAAAGAGTTAGCAGTGCTTGACACTTTTTGCCATAATTCGTGTACATGTTTTCGTGATTAATGTGTTATGTATATGATGCTCGAATAAAATAATTTTAACTGAAATTTCATAATTTTGGAGTTTTATTTAGAAATAACAAAACACATATTTTCTATGTATTATTATTACTAATAAAAATAATATAAAATTTGCATATGAAGAGTAATAATCTTCTTAACATTTAAAAAAAACAATCCAAAGTCATTTCGTTTTCAATAAGAGCAACAATCATAAAATTTAAAGATAATAAATACCTCTTTTTTCACACCAAAATGTCATATATAGAAATATCATACATTATTTACAATAAATAAGTTAAATAAATAGTCATTTTGTGCATAAATAAATTATGATATATTACAAGAACAGAAACAGGTAAGTTAAAACAGACTTACCTGTATACAATCATAATATTTTTATTTTTAAATTTCAAAAACAATTCAAATGTTATCTGGACTCTTTCTCCAGTTCTTAGTTTAGCCTATTCTAAAGAACTTATTTAATACAATTTATTCTCTAATTAACTCGGAAAAAGTTGCAGATACATGCTCCGATTACCTTAATACAAAATTGTAATGCTTTGAAACATTACGCTTGCCTGAAAAAGTAATGCTCAGTTTCAAACACTCATTTAAAACAAATCAATTAGTCAAAAATGATTTAACATATACAGTGCATTTGAACTTTCATGCTCGTTTAAAATTATTATATCAATGTATTATCCTCTGTTTAAAGGAAATGCTGTTAGAAATAATTGCACTTATTTGAAATCATACTGCTTGATGGTGTTAGTCTAATATTCACTGAAATGTAAAAATATTTAATCTGAATATAACATGCCGCAAAACAATAAACATGAAGTCTTATTTTTAGTTACCTGCTTATAATGATAAGAAATAGAAAACGAATTTCCTGTAAGAGAACAGTGAATTTTCTATTTGCTGTAAATTGTTAGTTTGCTTATATTGCCGTTCTGTTTTGACTACTCGAAACACAATGAGTTTGAACAATGGTAAAATGACGAATTACTTCTAAAGCAATCAAAAGGATCAGAATACGTTTTTAAATATTCATGATTGTTTTAAAAATATCATTATATTGTTTTATTAGAAATTAAAATAATTTTCAAGATTTAGCTTTAAATAAATATTTTTAGTCAATGTTTTCAAAAATATTTGTCAGCAATGAATAAGTCGTTTCATAGCATTTAAAAAAATATCGAAGTAATTTATTAAATTCCAAGATATTTTTCTAAGTAAATTTGACAAAAAGCATAAAGAAAAAAAATATTTTTAATTTTATAAAAATAAAAACTTTTCGTAGTTTTTTTAAAGAAAAATTATTAGGAATTTTTCATTTTTTCCCATGCTAATTAATTATTGATTCATTTGTCTTCCTTAGAGAGATGCTATATGATAATTTCTTTTACCAACGTTAGATAAAATGTTTCAAGGTTTTGAAATAATATATCATAAATAAAACTATTTAAACTGTTACTTACTACAGCGTATGTACAAATATCTAATGTAAAATGTGCTACTTTTCCCAAAAAATAAAAAGACTGAAATAATTTTCAAAAACAAATGGATCTGTATGATGCATGTAATGTAAACTTATGATGCATTTCAAACCTATTATCCCAAATATCAGGGTCATTTTATTATTCATAACTTGAAGGCTAAGGAGGTTATCATTTGTACAAATTTGAGATATAGAATGAGAATGACAGTCCGTTTTATAGAAATATGTGATTGATTCCAAACAAGAGGCTCGTTCTGTTTATTTTCCTTGTTCATAAAGATATTTCACAATAAAACAAAAAACAATGAATTAACCTATTTACTATCTCGTTTAAGAAACATAGAGAAAGCTTTTTTACCCTCAAAAAATATGCACTTGAAAATGCGAAATTATATAATTATCGTAATGATTCTTAGTGCATTGATAAAGACGCATGTTATAACTGTCTGTCTGTGTTTACTATATGAACATGGTATGATAATTCAAGAGTATGGTTATTCAATCACGAAGAGATAGACAGGTGATATTTGGTATGGGATCTTTGCAATAAAATTATATATTTGAATCAAATTTTAGTCGAAACTCGTGGAAGGTAAACTGTCTGTCTGGTTGTCAATCCTCATGCACGTGAGCAAGACAATTAAAAAAAATAATTTGGTGTTTAAAATGAGATTATCTGTGTTTGTTATATGTATATTTGTTAAATATATTAATTAACGTGTTAAATTTTGGTAAAAATCTATCAAAAGGTAAATTATCCTCCTATCCGAAAGTGGTAATTTCAAAAATGCACTGTGCGAGATAGATGAAATTTGGTATATGGAAGTAAGATTTGTATATAATTTTGAAATAAATTCTTCAAAAGGACGAATGTTCATAAATCAGTAAAATTATGCAGAGAATGGAAAACTCTCAATGTCTACTTTTGGAATAAAATTTATTCACGTAACTCTTTATTGTTAGCGTTCTTAAGTAAATAAAAATTAAAATTTCATTCAAAATGAAAACATTCAATTTAATAAGCTTACAAAGTATAATTATTTAAATAGAGACTCCTAACAATAATAAGGAGTCTGTGGTAAGGCCTCAGGTTTGAAATCCGATTCCCTCTAGGAATTACCATGTAAGTGAGCCTAGTGCATGCTGAATCCGTCGAAATCAAATTTCCTGTCTTTGGTGAAGCGAGGATTTTGGCAGGAGAATGCTAGCTCAGATGACATCCTCTCCCTTGCTGACGGTTGAAAATTACGAGATCCGTATTAAAATAGCCCCCCGTATTGTTATAAAATTGGTTTTAAATATAACTAAACTGAGAATCATAAATAAGAATTAAGACATTTATCTGTAAAAATGTATTTCAATATTATTTCATAAACTACAACAAATACGCACACACATAACTATATTATTAATTATTTAATTCCATTCTCAGTTTTAAAATCATAATTTATAAAAATGAAAATTTAAATAAATCGAAAGTTCATGTCAGAATATCAATTGTGACATTCGAATAATCTTGCACTCAATTTCGAAATTAATTCTCGTTTTGATTCTCAGTACTTTTTTCTTAAATATCGTGTAGGCTATTTATTCCTAGAAAATATGTGAAACACAGTAATTGAACATGTTAATCTAAAGATTTTATAAAATAACAAACTTAATTTCATAAAATATCAAAGAATTCAATTTTATTTTAATTCAGATTAGAAAGAAAGTGAACTCCCTAAATGAATAATTAAGAAATAAACTGTTGAAGAATAAAAGAAGTGACGAATTTTATCTCGGTGAACTCTCCAAAAATAAATAAAACAGCAAACCTTTTCATTATCAGTTTAATTATTTATAGTTTATAACTTTATAATTCATTGAATGAATTTATAAATTTATCAACTAACTGGAGTAAAACATGTAGGGATTCTATATAATAAGATGATATTAAAATTCTAGTTAAGGTTCTATCTTTGCGAATGAACATTGTTAATAACTATCCGAGAACAGAGAACAAGGGATGTAGATGGATATTAATAAGAAAGAAGTTTACGTGAATTGACTGTCTAGAAAAGATAATAGCTGCTATTGAAAGGCGACTATAATAAAATTAATTGTTTTTTTTCTAAAAAATATTTTTAAATTTATTATTAAATCATCTTAAACGAAGAAATTCAGAACTTTCATCAAGAAACTAAGTGATTTATAAATTAATTCAATTTGAATTATTTATATACTTTATGGTTTTGTTTTCATTTCGGAATGCATTTTATATTTATTATATTTTATAATTTATTTATTTATAAGTATATTATTTTATTTTTAAAGTAAAATATATTTAAACCCATTTTATTTTTATTTAATAGTTATTTTATTTTTAAACCCATAACAAAAATGTCAAATAATATATGATTTTACGAAAAAACATATATATAAGGAATCTAAACAAACTGACATGAGAAAAATAATTAAGGTCAGACATGATTAAAAGATAAAATAAAACATCCGAGTCCAGATATATATTTTATGCACTTTTAAGCATTTGTGCAACGTTTTATTAACAAGAAAAATGTCCAACGCCAAGTTTCGCCGCGTTGAGTTTTTCTCTTGAGCGAAAGTTTCTTTTGCTTCACAGCCAGCAGACGATTCATGTTCAGAATACTGATTTACAGTGAGATGAAAGAAACTCGTTATTTCATCTCGTTTCGAATAGAATGATTGACCCATTTGAGATCAATGAGTGCATCTATTTTAAAAAGTCAATAATATTGCTATTAAATTTAATTAAATATAAATAACAATGTCTTCATTATTCTTAAATACCATTTAGTAATATAATCTGATGTTAACATAAGATGCCATAAACGATTAAATGAAATTCCCATATTTCGTTACTTCCGAGTTACTACTTATCGATTAATCACATCTGATCGTACTTATCGATCTAATACATTCACAGAAAATGAATGTTTATATTTTTGTGGAATATTTTTTTCTGCTTTACGAAAAGCAAAAGGAGATTATCAGCTTTTTGTTTGATTCTTCTGGCAGAAAATGGATTGAACTGCTATAAGATTACTTATGGAATTAAATAAGTATGTCAAATTTTTATTGATGGAATTAATTATTCTATTGTTGAACTCTATTACTTATTATTTGCTAAATTTCTTTAGTCTAATAATGATTGTACGTAAATATTCTTCGTACGTAAATTTCAATATTCTTAAATACTGCTTTGTACTATAATCTGATGCTAAAATTAGCACAAAATGTCATAAATGAAATCTCATATTTCGTTTCTTTTGAGTAAAATATTTATCGATCTAATACTTTCACAGAAAAGGAATGTTTATATTTTTGTGGAATATATTTTTTCTGCTTTACGATAAGCAGAAGAAGATTATCATCTCTTTGTTTGATTTGTCTGGCAGGAAATGGATTGAACTGCTATAAGATTACTTATGGAATTAAATAAGAATATCAAAATGTTTATTGATGAGATTAATTATTCCATTTTCATACTCTATTACTTATTATTTGCTAAAATTTATTTTAGTCTAATAATGATTGTACATAAATACCATAGCTTCATTTGTAAACGGACACGACGCTTCTATTTTATTTGAGATGTAAATAATATAAGATCGATAATCTGACAATTTATAGCACTGAAAGGAATTATTGAGTCAATATAAATTTATACTTCGTTTATTACATATTTATTTATATATTGCATTTGCGTTATAAAATCGTTCTTTCTATTCTTTAAAATAAGAATCAGAGAAAGGGATACTGAAAACCATCAATCTAAGCAACCGTAAAATAATAGTTTCAAAATAATAATCGGTCTTGTGTTTTACAAGGAATTAGACTTTTTATCGAGAAACAATCAACTAAAAACTATCAAGTATTTCGTTATTTTACGATATTGCCAAGATTTATATCTGAATATCATAATAAAAATATAAGCATAGAGCAATATCCCATTTTTCCTTTAAACTGGTTCCAATATTTGATTTCAGCATTTAAAATAAAATATCGCAATATATCTTTTATCGGGACTGTTTGGTAAATGGTTAAATTTTTTTGTAAAATAATTATTTTAAGTGTCAACATTATCTTTGAGCTGAATCTATGGAATTGTCGATAATTCGGATGTAACTCAGATAAATTCTCAATACCGATTTCCAAAAGCACTTTCTCTTTGATTTTTAACAGCATATTTTCACCAGAAACAAGCAAATAAGAAGGAGATTGCATTACAATTTAAATAGTGAAATATTATTCCATGAGAGCTGCAATCAACTTATAAATTGTTAATCAACTGGTAAATTGTTAATTTTAATTAATTGTTGAAGAATTTGTTTACTTAAAGATAAATGTCATTAAAATGTTTTTTCGAAAATGTAATTTGCTAAAAATATGACAAATACTCAGTAAAGTAGATACTGATTGATGTAAAAAAAGCATAGGTTTTATTTGTCGGAATTTCGATCTTCTACTGTAATCTCCTAGAAAATCGGTATCTTTGATATGAACTTCTATTTGTTTTTGGTTGAGAAAGGCTATTTTAATGATAAAAGTTGAGACTATTTTTTTTATTTACCGTTTTTCACTTTATATTAGTCGATTCTATATTGATTCTAAGAATTGCTTAAAGGCATTGTTTCCACCGGCTGGCAAAGATTTAAATTTTAGTTTGGGCTAAGTTCAAACAACTTCAAAAATGTCATCTTCAAATTATTTTTTTAAATTAAAAGAAATTATTTGAATATTTTCAAAATGGTAAAGAGGCTTGACTATCAAAATTTACCAATCAAATTTTCATTTTAATCAGACCCGTCTGCTGATAAAGAGTTCAACTTCCAAACTAATTACTTAAATATTTCAGAAGCTTACAAAATTGTCAGAAACTTGTTTACTTGTCAATGCTGTTTTGGGAAAATACCAGTTTACACAAGAGAAATTAACAATAAGCAATATTTACATTATTTCTTTCAAACTTAGACTGATTTACATAAAGAACAAATGAGCATTTACACTTTCGTTCTTTCTTACTAGAAATCCTAAAGAAATGGAGAAATATATAAAAATTATATCTCTAAGGAAATTCATTTGAAATTCAACTGTAAACAAACCGCTCGTTACTAATGGACTTGATCTAATTATATAACAAATATCTTTCCAAATGCATTTGTTGATCCGTTGCTAAGCGATTTTTTTTGTACTGTATTAGTTGCTTCAATTAGAATTGGCTCAGTAATTTTTTATTGTTTGTCCTTTACTCGATTTAAATAGAAAAGTCTTGTCAATGTTTAATCGATCAAATCAAAAGCTGCGTGCCTTATAAAAGAAAGCAAAAACTGAACCAGCCAAATTTAATTTACTAGTTTCTTGTATTACTCAGTGAATTTTCTATGTTTGAACTCTTTTACATTTCTTATATAATATTTATTCTTAGGAACACTGAATTATGCAGCGTTTCTCTCGAGTAAAAGAAAGCTAAACTCTACTTTAAATGAAATTATTGAATAAAATTGATTTGATATAAATTATTTCAAAGAATAACATTTTAAATTTTATTTAAATTGCACGACTTGGTTGCTTTTTTTTAAAGAAAAAAATACATTCATAAAACAAATAAGAAGGGAGAAAAAAGATATATTTTAGGCCACTTTACTGGTAATAACTTTTTTCTTATGGAAGATAGTCATTGGAGTATCGAAATGGTGTTATATGTTGGTAAAGACGACACAAAAGAATATGTCAGTTAACTATTAATTTATATGCAAATATAATGATATTACAATTTAAATTCTCGTTCTTAAAATTATGCATCTTTCCTGTAAACCGAATTTAACTATACATTACTAATCATTTCGATAGATGTGGTGTGCAAAATGCAGGATAAATATTAGAATTTTTAAATTATTTGTATCTGAAGTCGCTGTTTGCCATTGCCTATTCTTGATTTTTGTTAGTCTAAAGTTGTATTTTGAATTGATGCTACTAGTACAAAATATCTGTGAATGATTAATTCAATAAAAATTATCTATTAAATTATGCATTAGAAGGGTAGCAGTCTTAATCTTAGTGTGAAAGTAAACTTAAAATTTAAAAATTACATTACTCTTTTATTAATTATTCTAAGCTAGTTTCGAACACATTCAAATTCTAATTGGAGTAAATAGAAAACTTAGAGATTAGAAACAAAATCTTCAGAGATTTTTAAAGTTATTTTGAATTTAATATGGGCAAATGGTATACCAATAAAATATACTCTATTATTATATTTGTGGAGACATATTGAGGTCAAGCGCATTTAAATAAATTGAAAGATTTATTACGAAAAAAATCTAACTCCGTTATGCAAATTTTTTGACAGTTTGTTTAAAAAATGATAAATGTGAATATGAGTTTGAAAAAAATAATTACATTTTTTGGAAATTATTTTTTAAAATAAAAACAATTAATTCTCACCTAAATCGATTTTATATCTACACAGTCACTAATAAACTATTTACGCTGATGTACCTACTTTAATCAATTTTGTACTAATTATTAGTTATTAAGTTTCTTTATTAAAACTGTACATATATAAGAATAATAAACATACATTTATTATAAGTATATACATTTGTTATAAGAATAATAAATATACATTTATTACAAGTATGTACATTTGTTATTAAGAATAATAAATATACATTTATTACAAGTATATACATTTGTTATAAGAAGAATAAATTGAAATATTTATTACGAAAAAAATCTAACTCTGTTATGCAAAATTTTTGACAGTTTGTTTAAAAATTGATAAATGAGAATATGAGTTTGAAAAAAAATAATTAGATTTTTTGGGAATTATTTTTTAAATAAAAACAATTAATTTTCACCTAAATCGGTTTTATATTGACGCAAGCACTAATAAATTATTTATGCTGATATACTTACTTTTAATCAAATTTGTACTAAGTATTAGTTATTAAGTTTCTTCATTAAAATTGTACATTTGTTATAATAATCGGCTTTTTATTCTATTGCCAATTTTGTTAATAAATTCTTGAAATTTCTCATACATCACATGAAAATATATATATATAATATTTATGCTCGTAAATAATTTGTAATGTTTATGAAACATTGTAACCTTTTTATTCTATTGTAGATTTTGCTAATATATTATTGAAACTTTTCGTATATTTTTCTTCTTTTTTCTTATAAATAATATGCAATATGTATGGAATACGCTTGAAATATTGAAATATTTCTTCATTGAATTCCTTGTGAGAGATAAAATTATTCAAGAACTAAAATTTTCTGATTATTGCAAGATGCGTAAATAAAATAATGACGTTTAAGGACATAAATCAACTCTCATAACGTCTAGCAGTCACATAGACGATATCTTTCATAAACACATAAATTACATTGTTTATGTGATTTTTAAAAACTAGTTATATGGAATAAAAAATATAAAAGAAATTGAAACTTATCGTAAACTTATTACACAAGTATTTAATTATTACTTAAGTAAACATGAACTTATTACAGAAATATTTAATGATATTATTAGTAAAATATAACAACAATAAAACAAACTGATAAATGTAACGTTCATTTTATCAAAATGTACTTATAAACGTTTGTTAATATATATTAAATCCTTATAAAAAGAACTGATAAATTAGCTACAACTGATACATTAATTTTATAATTTTAAATGGTGAAATATAAAGGGAACCTTTTTTAAACCTTTCATAAATTGGAAAATCGTTATTAGCACTGGTTCAAAGAACCACCCTTAATTCATACAAAGAACGAGTAAGCAAAGCAAAGATTAGAAAAATCTCGAATCGTAAGAATAGTGTTAAGATTTTATATAAATATAATTATTATTTTATTCTAATATGATAACTGATTTTGTTTCAATGATTTATTTTCGTAGAATGTCTGTTCAAGGACCTCGATGTACTATCGTTATTACAAGAAATCATCACGATAATTTAATGACAGTAAAATATATTATATCAGTAGATAAAGCATTTTACTGATTTTTAGTCATTGAGAGCCGAATATTTCCAAGTATTCAATTTGCGGTACAATACAAGTCTAGTTTTGAAAGCAAATTTTTTAACGAATACTTCAAGAATACACCAGCAATAAAATGACAAGCTTTCTATATTTTTTCATAATATATTTATTTAAAAATGCAAGTGTGGTCAACATCAATATTGGTGTCTTCGAAATATGAATAAAATATTGCTGATTCTATTCTTTATAAATAATAAATTCTGCTATTAATAAATAAAATTCTCTGTTATTAATAAATAAAATTGAAAATTAATTCAAAAATTTATTTTGATTTGAAATAAAACTTTATAAATGTAGTTTAACTTTACCTTATATTGTCGAGTAATCGAGAAAATATTGATAAATAGCCTGTGGTAAAGAATACTTTTGTAAACGAAAAGTGGCCATGAGTGCAGATATCTCAAGAACCCCAAACTAATGGTTAATTTGCGTTCCTAACAGAAGTTAAAAACGCAACTTGACATTTTGAATTGTCACAGAATTAATAGGTTCTTCAGAACAAAGCTTTTAATTTGCTTCGAAGTTTTAGTGATCTAATGGGGTAAATGGGTCATTTTGATCAGATCTGATTTATATTATATCATATTTAATTTCCGCATTGATTAAATATTTTCGGCCTAAATTTCTCGACATTTCTAAATGATCAGAATCTGAAATATTGGCATCTAATATTGCAAAGCTTTACTATTTTTAATGACATATTGTTACTACATCAGGAAAATAAGGCAGTAAAACGCGACGATTTTCTAATATGACTATTTTGAATGACATTTTGTTACTAGATCAGGAAAATAAGCCATTGAAACGTGACGATTTTCTAATTTGATTTCATATTTTAAAAAATCTCTATTCAAATATTAAATTCAACTATACTGACCGTCAGTATTTTAGACAATCAAAACCTATTTATTACCTTTGAATTTAGGACTCGATAAAATTCATTATAATGTTTCATATCAATTAATATTTTATTTCAACTTATACCGTTGACTTTATTTCAAGTATTAAACTTGAAATTTTAAACATTTAAAATACTTTTTTGAAATAACTAGGATCGAATCCATTACTATTATATTTACTCTAAAGCAGAGCTTTCTTAAAAAGTGATTCGAGACCGACCTCACTTGGAATTGCAAAGAAAAATATTGGAGTCGCGGACATTCCAATAGAACCTTTTTTTTTCTCCGATTTTATATCATTTGTAAACAAAATAAATCTTCGACACTTTTAGAGTAACTTGGGTCAACATGAGAAGATGACAAAACATTCTGTTAAAATGGATAAAATATATTTTTAAGTGAATTTTCTTCTGATTCTCATTATTTAAAGTTTCATTTCATTATTTATAATTCAATTTTAGAGTTGTAACATTTTCTGACGTTTATGAGGTAGTAAGTATTTTTTGCTTAAAAGGGATTTAAAAAGTCCTCCCCTAACATACAGAAATCTTTTAATTTAATTAAATTCAAATTAATTTAAAAAAGAAAAACGCAAAACAGGTTGAATGATCGTGTAACGTTTTTGCGAGCCGTCTCGGAATTTTCACGAGCAAACACGCAAAAAATAAGAATCATGAATGCAATTCCTAAGTTCTTACATAAGACAAAAGGAAAAATAAATAAATTTTTCATTTATGCTTTTAGCTTACATGTAGCTTTCAACTAACGAGCAGTCATTTCTAACATTCAAAAAAAGTTTTTTTGACCAGAAAAAAGAAAGTACATAAAAGCGTTCTTAAAGAAATCTTGTCCTTCCTGATTACAATTGCTAATTTCGTGACTATTTTAGAAAAATCCAGATCCAAGACCTTAATGATATTATGAGAAAGAAAAAAAGGCTTTAGTGATGAATCAAAATCTTTATTTTAAAATAAAGCTATGAATGCCGGATCGCTAATGACTGAAAGAAATCTTTACTTGAACAAATTGTTGCATTACCTACATTTATTTTTCTAATATTCAAATCAAAAGTGCTCGGGAGAATTAAGAAAATTTAACTAAAGTCATTTAATTACCGAGAGAAGCGATTTAGTTAAGTACATATATCATTTGATTTAACAGTAACATTTTTTTAATGAATCGATTGAAAAATTGGTATTTTTTTGTAATTAAATTAATAAAACATAGCTTAATTTTTTTTTAAAAAAATAACGGAATAAACATGTTTTTCAAATTTAAATGTTATTTATTCACCGGCTTTAAAATTTTATCCCTTCAAAAATTTACAAATGTATTATTAATAGTTATTGTATTTTATACTATCTTATTAGCAAAGTTTTTTTTGCATTAGTTTGGTTAAGGGAATTGGATATCAAAAGGAGATTGAAAAAATACTATTCATGGTAGAAATATTTTATTCCCTGTTTCAGCCAATTATCGCTAACCCTAAATTATTTAAGCAACGAAAAAAAAAATCCCAAGGAAATTATATTCCAGATTTTCATTCAATTTTATATTTCTGACTACAGCAACAGAATTATTTATTTTTGAGATCGTTTAGGACTTCTTTTCCTGTTTCCACCAATTATCACTACTCTAAATTATTTTAAGGACGAAAAGAACAAAGAATCGCAAGAAAATTATATTCCAAATTTTCATTTAATTTTATATTTCTGACAATTGAAATAAAATTATGCATTTTTGAGATCGTTTGGGACATTGGATTTTCTTTTGTACTGTACATTTCTAGCATACAGGTATTTTGCTTCTTAAAAGTACTAATAAAAGACAGCATTTTTTAATATGTGAAATTATATAGATTTAAAAAATCTTCCATTGAAGAAGGTAGTTTATAAAAATTTTTGGATTAAGGTACATGCTTTAATACGAGAGGAAAGGTTTAGGCTATATGAGAGGACAAAAAAAACCTTACTTTCAGTAGATTCAGTTAATTTCTTCCTTTATTAATCATTTATAACACTTAATGATTAGATTATTTCTTTTCATTTCTATTTAACGGCATATTTTATTCATGATTTTTACATAAAAAATTATTTATTTGCAGTTGTACTCTGTTGATCTGTGTAAGGTTTTTCCTTTTTTTCTAATTCAACTAATGCAGTTCCTAGCAATGATATATATATTGTATATAGAGCATTTTTACGAGAATATGTTGAAAAACATTTTTGGAATTATTTTGTTATACATATTTATCTCTTCTTGTCGTATTTTTGATTAAACTAATACAATACGTGTCTTTTCACTAAGAACAATAAGATATTTCAGTTGATTTAAAATAATTTTTTTCTTTTAAAAAGCCTACAAATAGTTATCATAAAATAAAATACATTCTCTAATTTAAAATTACGCATATAAACATTGAGTAGCCATAAAAGCCTTGGAAATATATTTCCCTGGATGTTAGTCATTTGAAAAATACTTATATAACCATCAAACTTAGAAAAAAAAATTGATAATGTGGTCTTTCTTTCTTCTCTTAGTATTGATGCCCATATGCATTCTTTTTCATAGATCCCCAATTTCTTTCGAGATCAACCCGTCAAAGTCAAAACGAAACCATAAATTCTGCACCTTTGAATGGTTCTAAAGATTTGACTTTGTGCAGTTTTTCTATTCAGAATTTGTTAAAACTTTTATTTATCGTGAATTATTTCAAAATCTTTGAATATTTTTCTTTATGATATACAAAATTTTACATTAGTATGCATTATTTGTTTTTATTCTTAAAAATATATTATTCTAATATCTCTTATATGTTATTATTTACATGTTTTATTATTCGCATGCTATAAAATAATGTTATATATGTATTAAAACCTTATCTCATTACATTTTTTCATTTAATTCTATAAAATCAATGAATGTCTAAATTAGAACATGTGGATAATTTTTCACTCGATGATTTTTAAAAAATTTCAAAGTGGTCGTATTTATGGTGTAAAATAAATAAAAACTTGAAAAGAGATTTCATCTCTCAGACAATATAATTATTATCGTAGTTTATTATTAAAATTTTAGAAAACTTCTAATGATATATAAAGATTTAGAATTTAAATTGCATTGTTAGATGTAATAGTCTACTATTCTCAAAATATAAACATTGCTTAGGTTTATTTCTTTAATTTTTCGCCGAATATTAATTTTAAATAACGCTTAATTTTTGTCATTAAATTTAAAGAGATAATAAATATTAGTATACAATTGTGAATACGGATTATTGAATAATTCAGATACCATGAAAAGCTTACCGGCAGCTTTTAGAACTATCTAATATTCATATAAAAAATAAGATTCTGAAATCGGCTTCATCTAGCTGTTTTTTTGTGTGTGCGTGTGTACTATTTTTAATGTTTCATTTAAAAGCGGCCTTTTAATAAATCTCCAGCCTAAGAGCACAAATATCAAGTTACAGAATGGAACTCGAAAACAGGTAAACAATAGAACACATTTATTTTGAAAAAATAAGTTACTACTGAACGATGAAGATAATGCGCAGTGGCTCCCAAACGTATTCGTATATTTTCAAAATGTAAAGGAAAAGCGCTGTAGCCAGGAACTGAAATGGAATGTGAAACTCAGTATTTTTTTCATATCTTCTATGATTTTGTCATATCTCTAAGGGAGGGGGAAGAAATCGTTTTTATTTTACTTTTTTAATAAAAATGCAAATGTAAAAGACGGAGTTAATGCTCGTTACAAAAATATTCGTACACCAAAAATTTTCGAAAGAATTCGAAAATTTTCGTTTGCCACATTTTTTTTTTATTTTTGCATTTTGGTGACATTTTAAAAATCGTTTGGCTTTTGACTTGTTTAATTCTCTATGTTCTACTTATTTTAAAAACACGTCATAGTCGTAAGGAAACAATAAGCAACTTCCGAAAAGTAATTATTTTTCATCCCAAAAGTGGTAAATAAATTCGGCGTACCGCTAAATTAGTAAATTTTTCTACTATGAAGTAGTCATAAACCGCTTGGAAGAAGAAAGTCGAATCGAAAAAACGATGAGAAAAGATCATCTAGCATAAAGTCTTAATTGAATGTAATAAGTGATTTATAAAAAAAATTATAAAGCTGTAAAGATTTCTGAAGAAAAGTATTTAAAAAAGTATTTTCTTCAGATTCACAAGGAATTGTTCTACGAATGCTCAGATCAGCTGTGTTTAAATGACATTGAGCCCGGAGAATATGGCAAAGAATAAGAAGCTTAAGTCTTTCTTTATAAATCATTGATAAATCGGCCCGAAACATCTTATTGACAGCATATCTTATTTAAAGGTGACAAAAAATTTAACATTTTTGGTTTTAGTGGATAAATAATTTATTGAGTAAAAAAATATATATATACGAGGAACTTAACCCAAATAACTTAATTGGTGAAGTAAAATATGGCGGTGGAAGTGTCCGTATCTGGGAGTGCAAGTCAATTTCAGGACTAGTTTATTTGGTATTAATTAATAAAATAATAAGTATTTAAATAATAATAAATTATTTAAATATTTTAAAAGAAAATTCACAATCATCAGCCCAAAATTTGGGAACTGCAGAAAGCTTCCCCTCCTCCTCAGAATTATGATCCTAAGCACACCTCTCGCCTATGGTGTTCACGAAATCTGTAAACATCGCATCAGTCTCCAGATTTAAACCCAATAAAACAAATTTGGAGATAACTGGAAATTAGAATACGACGATACAACATTAATATGAAAATCGAACTAAAAACAGTAATGATCTAAGAATGGAGGAATATTGTACATAAATAATAAACTAGTACGCTCTATACCCAGATGTTTAAAAGCTGTTAAAGTGCTGCTAAATACTAATTTATCGAAATATCGCAATGTTACACCTAAACATTAGTATGAATAGATTTCTTTTAAGTATGCGAAGACTTTTGTGAGATAACTTTTTACTTCTTTTGCTTACGGATTTTTCAAAATAAAATCGTTTGCACATCCTAAAATATTTAATGATGTTTTGTTAAAAAACAGCTTTATATATTATAAAAAAGTTCTCATTCCTACATATCCTTTTTTTAGTATTAGATAGAACGGTATTTCATTAAAACGTAAGAGTACGAAAACTTCTGAGAGCCACTGTATAAGATTTTTTTATACCTCTGAATTGTTTTAAGGAATCTGAAATTACCACTAATGTTTAGGTCCTAATAAAGTTTTAATTTCAGAAGCTATTTCAGGCTTTGCTTTCGCATTCCATTATAAAGAATAATCCATTTTGGTAAATATACAGAAGTAATAACTTTTTTCGGTAGAATGAAAAAAAATAAGAAAAAGAATAAATAGCAATGACAAATGAAAATATGTTAAAGAAAAATACTATTCAGCCTTCCTGTCATGTTGTTCAGCTCCTTAAATTAATGTACTAAAATTAACCCAGTTTCAATTTATTTGGAAAAATAAGTTGTCAAAATAATACAACAACGTTCAATTTCTGCAGGTCTATCATGCATTATACTTAAGAAATTTTATAAAACAAAAATGTCTCACTACCTCAATGATATGATTTAAAAATTTGTGTAAAATAATTGATATTTAGGTTAGATTATTGCAATGTTTATTATTTGATATTTAAATTAGATTATAGCAATATTTATAATTTGATATCTAGACTTTTATTACTGCAAAGATACTGAGGAAAATCAACCAATAGAAGCAAATAGTATAAAATCTAACAGTATATTACCCTTTTTGTAATCTAATATAATAGAATTGACAACTAAATCTAAAATAACTCTATTTGTAAATAAACGTAAATAAAAAATTAGCAAATTTTTGTTTTCAAAAAATATTTTAGAATCGGTCAATAAATCAAACTGAATATGTGATTAGAATTTAGGATTGCAATATTTTGATCAAAACACAATCAAAGAAATTGACATTAAGGAAAGATAATTTATGCGAATTCCAAATATATAATACAGAATATTTTCCTAGAAATTATCAGTTTTTGCCTGTAAAGAAATGAAATGTTTGATAATTTTGCTTCAGAAAATTTTAAGTGTTTCTTGATTTTTAAGATATATTCTATTCAATACAAGGCAAAATTTTTGTAATGATATTATGAACCATTTGGGAAAAACAGTATTTGATTTCTGAGTTAAATGCTAAATGTAAGGAAGCTAAACTGATGATAGCATAAACATCCCATTTTGTAATTATATATGGCTCTATATGGTTATTTTGGGGTATGACTAAATGGTGCGGGCGACATTTCACTCTTCCTATCGAGTAAGTATTATCCTCACAATAGATTTAATATGTACAAGACGGATCTTCGATGAATCAGGTCACAGGTTTGCGCTTTCGAAATCGAGACTGTTAAACTAGGTCAGCGTGTTATTACAATACATGTTGAAATAGTACACATTCAAACATAGGCTGTTTTGGGTTTGAATATTGTTGATGATAGTCAAATATAGATTTATTCGGATCATCGGTCAGCATGTAGGTATTATTCTACTTCTTTATTTTGCTCCCAAATCCAGTAAATTATCACGCATTATTACCTAAAATTGCAATAAGAATCCTTTAAAATGTTTTATATATTTAACATATCGAAAAGATTAAATTAATGAAATATTGAAAAGTGTTTTTATTTAATTAGAATTTCAAAATTTATTTTTATTTCATATCTTTAGAATTATGTCACGCATTTTTAATAATCTGTTTTTATATGCTATTCCATCCGATTTCAGCAACTCTATACTTTTTTTTATTCTTATGATATCATTTTTCCCGCATTTAAAAGTCTTTAAACTGCATCAGTATTTTAAATATTTAAATTTAAAGGTATTTTGAATTCGCCGTTAAATCTAAAGAAGATGTTTAAGTTACTGAGCAGTAGGTGTTTTATATAATGTATCATTCTGTTGTTAAACTAATTTATTGCTTTTTTTTTATAAATTTGCTCTTTTATGGTTATTGCTTAATTTGATGATTATTAATAATTTAGATATAAGCTAACAAATACCTTTATTTTCTATATTTACATCCATTAATTGGCACTGATATTCTTAAGTATATAGGGGTAAAATCTCTATTATGAAGTAATTTGGATTGTGAATGTGATTTCGCTCGATCTGCAATTATAAATAATTATAGTCATCATCAAAAAAATGAAATATATCTTAATTCTTCTAATCTTGGAGCATTTAATTTCCAGTACGAAGATAAAAGCTATTAATAGCGCCAAGAGAGACATTGGTAATTATTTTTGACCCTGAGTGCATCCACCAACTCAAATAGAATATGTTCTTGTTTATCGTCTATGTTTCTAATAAGTTCAAATGAGACGCAATTATTGCAATCGTCTGCTCTGGAAGTTTTGCAAAACTAAAACTTGCATCTTTCTAGCATATGTTTTTTATTTTAAAATGAAAGAAACAATCTTTGATTTTCCCCAAGAATTAATTTATTACGAACTATAAATTAAAGCGCACTGCATTTTCTTAGCATCTATTAATGTAATGTAGATATTAAAGCAATATTTTTGATCCGATATTCTTATGACCATAAAAATACTCTAAAGTTTATGCTACTTTTCACTTTTTTATATAATTATACACAAAAATTCGGAATAGCTATAAAAAATTTGGAAATTATGATTTTCAAAATGATAAAAATAAAGATTTTTGTTTCTTTTATTCTAAAAATAAAAAAGATTTTTTTTAAATTTACAGTATATGTTATTTCGCAGTTTTAATCTAATATTTGTAAAAAAATTAATTTCATATCCTACGACATAACAGTAATAAGCATTATGGAGGAAAAATAGTTACAACTAACTTAGTATGATTATTTAATCTCAAACTGCAATGGTTAATACTTTTTACATCAATATCATTAATTATTACGATCAATAAAGTATTACTCATTTTCATATCTGAGGAGCGGGCAATCCGGAGATCGATTTCAAAATAAAAATATGTTTGATATATTTCAGAGCAATGTTATTCCCAGAATTCTTTTGAAAGTCACAAGTTTCAAATGTCTTCTTACAATCGTACCACCTCTTATTTCCAAAATAGGTTTTGCTTCTTATTTGAATGAAAGTATTTGAGGAAAAAACGATATAGCATTTGTTACAAAGTATCAAGTTCAGTATATAAGATACTTTCTAAGTAAAAACATTAATAACATATTTTGAAGTCTAAAAATTCTCTTATAGAAAAGTTGCCCTTTGTATTATTACTAGAGCTTCCTTTTCTGTGCTTAGCTTTTTGTAATCTGGTTCAAAAGAATCTTACACACAATATCTTTTGAACGAAAACATTTACCTTCGCCAAACTACAAAATAACTTCACTGACTAATGCCAGAGAGCTCTGAAAAGTCTCCATTATTTGTGATTTAGATTTTATCAATTCAATACTTTCATGCATACCCCCCTTTACTCTTTATTTCACACATATTTTCTTGTATTTTACCAACTGTTTACTTGAATTTTAAAGCAGGACATGCAAATGGTTTTACAGCAACGTAAACAAATTAAATTTTCAAAACATAGCATAATATACAATTGAAAAATTCAGAAATTCTTTCCATTAATTTTAATGTACTACATATAAAGTAGTAATTCATAAAGTAAATATAGAAAAATATTTTCTGGAATCCACTATCTTAATGGAGTTTCAGGTTAGTAAAATTCAGAACTGGGCTTTATATTAAAACGTACTCGAAATAATCTCTGGACTTTAAAAGCGTTTTAAAAATAGAGTAAAATGTTATTCATTAATATTTATTATTTAAAAAAAATAATAAATGATAAACTAAATTAATAGAATATGTTAAATTATTTTTTAAGCGCATTGACGTAATATTTTTTCAGCATCAACATGCGACTTTCTTTTACAAATTTGCAAATATTGTTTTTCCTGTATATACCGGGAAAGAAGAATGCGAAAAATTAACTTAGCTCTCTGTTTTGTTTTGTGAAACAATGCACTT
Organism: Argiope aurantia; assembly: GCA_026543865.1. Classification (NCBI taxonomy): domain Eukaryota; kingdom Metazoa; phylum Arthropoda; class Arachnida; order Araneae; family Araneidae; genus Argiope; species Argiope aurantia. The sequence goes on from JAPMOR010093645.1 coordinate 135,169, forward strand.
ATATTATGAAATCAAGCAATTATGAAGTTGATAAACAACTGCAAGAGCATTTAAATAAAATTCTTATAAGGAATCGCATCTAAAGAGGCAACAAAATATTTAATTATATATTTATAAAAGTATGATTTTAAAAGAAATCTTCAAAATTTAAAATAGATTCATATAATAATTTATTAAAATAGAATTAAAATCAATTAATAATCTGTTAGTTAAAATTTCAAAGTATATTTATTTTAACTTGATGTTTTCTATTAAACAACAAATAATTAAGCTAAATTATCAGTAGTCATTCTCTTTCACTCTTTCTTGTTAAACAATTTAAACAAAAATTTAAAGTAAGTGATTTCTCTATAAACCAAATAATCATTTGACACTTATAAATAACAATAATTTGATATTTAACTTTCAAGAACTCTCCGATTCAATTTCTCAAAACCTGAAGAAAAGTCCATTTCGGTGCCAGAGATTAGAAAGGCTCGTTAAGTATGATGATGCCGCATGTCTTGAGCATTGATCTCTTCGTTGAATGAAGTGATAAGAATAAAGTACATTCTCCGGGCCATGAAGATTATGATCGAGCGTCGAAACAATTTCTATCGAGATCTTCGTTATAATCGACGCCTGTGGCTCGGCAAGGAGGCGAGATAAACAAAATGTATGAGCATGATAAGAATAAAAGTAATAGTTCTAGACTTCATTGTTTTCATCTGCATCTAGAATATAAACAAGGAATTTTTATCGAGTAATAACTCATCTCATTTTGTTTATTGGATCGAATAATTTTTTTTTTTTTGCCTTCTGTATTTTTGAAAGCGTATTTGCTTTCGGTGCTATCCAAGAAGGGACTACTCTTTTAGAAATAAGAAAATAAGACGTTTATGATAGATTAGTTTTTATGTTCTGATTAAAAGTGTCATATTTGTCTTAAATTTAAAGAAGAGTAATTGTTAAAATCTAAGTTTTATTTAGCTCTTTATTAAGCTCGCGTATAATTTTGTGAAATTTTCAAAAGAAATTATTTCAATAAATTTCTCAAACATATTTAAACATTTAAATTTTCGTTTCACAATGCTCTTTAATGAAAAAATTTAATTATTCAGTTATTACTATTTTATTGTAACTATTCAGGTAAGAAGTATTGTTTTCTAATATTAAATTTGTTTGATTTTAACATGTTAAGATTTAAAAAGTATCGTTAAAAGAATAAATATTCTTTGTCATCACTATTATTTATTATTATTTTACGTTTATTACTAGCTATTTCCACAAGGTAATTAAATTTAAAAAGTCAAATACTAACTTTTATCAAAATCCTTTAAAATTTTATTTGAAATTGGCAAATCTACTGGATTTTATTTTAAAGATACAATACGAAGATGAAGGAAAATCCCCCACCAAATTTATTTCAGGACAAAAATTATTTATTAAAGTTATAAATGATGATTATTTCTGCTTTATAATATTATGAAAATTTTCTTTTAATTACGTTTATGAGGGTAATAATATTTCTGCTGATCAATTATAATATCATTTTAACTAAATAGATAAGAAAATCAAGAATTGTGATTTAAATATGAAACAAAAGAACTCTATAGGAAGTGTTACTGAAGATGATAGCTTTTTGCATTTGATGAATCAGTAATATTACTGACAATAGGCTTTATGTACAATGTACGAAAATTGTAATACTTCTAATATAAAACACTTATAAAATTTATGAAATTAAGAAGAAGACCGTATATTATTAAAATATTCTTCAGATTAATTTAATTAAGAGAAATAAAGATGAAAAAGGCGATGATTACACTTTAAAATCTTCTTTCAAGTTTAGAATAGTCTTTTGATTTTTAGATTTTGCTTTCCTTTTAAGTCAAGGCTGTCTCTTCTTTACCATCCGGTTTACATTGATCTAAAGCATGAATTGAACTGAGAACATAAAACAAAATGAGATCTGACTAAAAAGTTATAAGAGAAGTAACGCTTGAAATTAAATAGCAATTTTGCAACGCTCCTCTAAGAATCAAGCTCATATTAAAAAGAAGTAATAATAATAAGATAATAATAATAATAAAAGAAGAAGTAATAAGTAAGTAAGTTAATTTGAAAATTTTAACTGGGGTTATTTAAAATTTATAAGCATTTTATAAAAATAAATATGAATTCAAAATTTAGCCGTAGTTATTTTAAATATTATCGAATGGTTCTTTTATATATGCTGAAAAACCTATATAAGTTAGCATATTTAAAGCAAAAACAAAAACTTTCCAACCCGGAACCGGGCATTAGTGATAAATATATAATTAAATATGGCATATATTGATTTCCTCCTGAGTAAATATTTCACTTTTATAATTTCGGATAAATTAATCAACTTGTTATAGATGAAAGTTAAAAATTGATAATAAGTAATCAATTATCAAAATTATATCAAATGATTAGTTATCTGATGACGTTACGTATATTTTATACTTTATAAATAGTAACTCATGAATAATTTATGCAGATAAATGGTATATAAGGTAATTGTCATAGGTTATATAAGATAAGCGAATGTTTAACTTTATGAATATGAAATAACAATTTATTAACATTAATAAAAGTATAGTGCTATTAATTAATTCGCATGTTTTCAAAAAAAATCAACACTGATTTAAGCAAAGTTCGAATTTTTAAAAATCTCTGTCTAAATCATAGATTGCACTCGCTTCACTTCATGTGTTTTATTTCTGTCTCGAAATTCTTTATAAGACACGTACATTACTTTTAATCATCCGCTTGAGATGATAATTATTCTCAAAACTTTAGAAGACAGACAAGTGAGTTCTGTAAGGAGTCATTTACTATTTCATGATAGAAATTCTGCTTGAATTGGGTTATGAAATTGATTAGGAAAAGGAGATATAAATGTCCTTACAAAAACCGAATTCGTTTCATTATAATTCGAATTGCTTTAGTTTTCTAAGCAAACATTCAATTTTAAAATAGGAAATTCTTCCATTATTTCTTGTTAGATTCTCTTAGTTAACTGTAGTTTAATCAAAAGTTTCTAAGAAGAATAATTTCACATTGTTGAAAAAATTGTTTGAAATAGTGTATGTATATTCTTTGAAAAACCTTTTTAAGTTGATAATTTCAGAATTAGTCATAATCTTTTGAACTTTGGGCAAATTTCATTTGAAATCAACAATGTTCTTACGTTGAATTTTAGAATGAAATATTTTATTATATAGCTTTGGACTACGTTAATGAAGCTTTTTTTTAAAGTTTGATACGAGAACTATTGTTTTAGTACGTTGAATAAACCATTTAAAATGATTTTACAATTACCTAGATAAGCATCTTTAAAAATGCAAAGTTGCAGAATGTGTTGCACATTTAAACTTTGGAAAAAGATGTCCCAATAAGTCGTTTTGGCATTTGTCCAACTGTTAAAGAAAGGAAAAGATAAAACATTCCCCTGCTCGCTGATTAATATGTCACATCTTATCTTGCATTGTTTTCATTTCTATGGAATATTAATGAGGCAGCAGTTCCTTATAACGACTGCTCAAGTTTCTGCTGTCTACACCTACATAATTACCTCCAAAATATTCGTCAAGTTTAAAAACTGAAAGAGCGGTGAGATGCTTCCAATTATTAAGATTCGCTCCCGAAAAAGTGCAGTTTGCTGCTGCCTTTGAAAACTCTTTCAGTAACAAGAAATCTCGCTGGGAAAAAAATATAAAAATCATTCTTCGTTTGTTTCAATACAAAATGAAGCTAGTACACTGATATTACTCCTGTTGTTATGACCACCAATTCGCAATTTGAAATAGATAAATTTCTCTCTTTGAAAGAATTGCATGGGAATAATGGCAAATATTTAAGACTGATAAATGATGATGTCGAGTAATTTGAAATGAACGTTAACTGTTTCGTATATAACATTTGATTAATAAGTACAGAAAAAGATTGATGAATGATTATAAGATTATATATATTTGATTAATAAGTAAGTAATGAAGCAATTAAATTATTGGATTTTATACATCTTGAAATCACGATTCTTCTCAATATATCTAAAAAAGATAGAGGAAGCTAAACATTATAGCGCTGACTGCTAATCCTTTTCCGATTCAGTATAATGAAAGTAAAATTCCAAATTGTTTCTGTCCCTTTTTTGTTTGAATTGGTAGACAACCGAAAACTTTTTTAATACAGATATATAAGCCAAATATCTCAACTTATCTTCGGAAAATTTTTATTTTCATTTCTTGATAATATTGAAAACATTTTTATTCACATATTGATTGGATTTTAAATTCTGTTTTCTTTTGATTTATACATATTTATTTTTTATCTTTTTCCACTTTATATCAATATTTGCTTATTTAATGCTTATATTTATTTGACTAGCCCATTGTAAGAGATATTTCACTTTCTTTACTACTGCTTTGTTTTATGTAACTCGCATTCGCGTTGTATAGTATTCTGTAGAAACCATTTTATTCTCGTGTAACCTGACACTTATACACGCACATAAAATAAACATCTTTAACTGTCCTTGCATAAAATATTCAAACTTAAGTTTAGTTCCAATAATGCAGGTGTTTCCTTAATAGATTTCGTTTTGCAATAACAAGATGCTCCCTTAATAGAGCTATTTCCGAAGGAGGAAAATCCGCCTTTTATTTTTGCTGCCGATCGATTCCCAAAAAGATTCAAATTAATGATTTAATCTAAAATTTTAATTTTTTTGCGAAGAAAGTAATTGCGTTTAATTGTTTACATAGAACAAAATAAAGACCTAAGGCCAATTATACGGAAACATATTGATCGAACATGGAAAAAAAAGAAAAGAAAAGAAAACGATTAGATGAAGAATTTTTTAAATAAATGTATTTAAATGTTAAGCTTCTCGGCGATTTTAATTTCTGTTTAATTAAAGTAATACATTTATTATTTAAATTATCACAAGTGAGCTTCTCAGTCGGGTTAAAAGAAAGAGGGTGTCCATTTATGTGCAGGTTCATTAAAAGAAATACGAGCTCTAAATAATAATTTTGCTTTCTAAAAGATAATTTAAGGAATTACATTTTGGGAAGCAAACATATCGAAGCAGAAATTTCAAGAGCTGCTTTAATAAAAGATTGTATGTAAAAGAGCAATAAAAGGCATTACGCACACATTGTAGCCATTAAAAAATTGTATTTACATACCTTTACTTCATTTATAGCCTTTTTAAAGATTCTGAATAATAATTTTGCTTTTTAAAATCTTTAAATAGGCTATAAATGGAGTAAAGACATGTAAATATTATTTTTTATTAACTACAATGTAATGCTTTTTATTGTCCTTTTACATACAATCTTTTATCAAAGCAGCTCTTGAAATTTCTGCTTTGATATGTTTGTTTCCTAAAATATAATTCATTAAATTATCTACTTTTATTCTTATATTATATAGTCTATTTTTATTCTTATGCACATATATAAAGAAAGTTAGCTATAAAAGTTATAAGAAGGGGAATTCATGAAATTATTTCGTTGTTAAATTTCACACAGTTCATTCATTGTTACGTTTCACGAAGTGTAAATGAAGTTTCGCACTTTGAAAATATCTTGCATTATTTTTAAGATTAGAATGTTGCGTAGTTTCAGTGTTAACAATTCCTATAAAATCAAAGACTTCGAAAAACTTTTTTAAAACACTAAGAAATTTTTCTGAATATATTTTCTGATAATTTACTTCCAAAGAATCATGATATGCAGAAAAATGTTAAGTTTCTCTGCTTGCATTCTAAAAATCAAATGGAACTATTTGGCATTTATAGATATAATTTATGTAATAGAGCTGCTCTGATTTTGTTTCATCAATTGTTTTTCATGTTATTTATTTATTTTTATTTATATTTTTCATTTAAATTCTTTATACGAGATGACATTCATAATTCTTTATATTTTTCGTGATCTTAATTATTTATTGAAATGTACGGAGAGAATGTAAAACTGAGATTTCAGCAATTATCTTTTGAGGACAGATTTATTTTGAAAATTCTCATTAAGGTTTCTAAACTAAATCAGAAAATATCTGTTGGCATGTTGATAAATATATTTTATTTATAGATATTATTTAATGGTATGTCTTAAAATATGATAAGGAATGCTGCGATTTAATATAATTTTGTAAGATAAACGCCTCATTTAAAAAAATATGCGAAACAAATATATCTGCATTCTTTAAAAAAGAAACAGTAAAAGAGCTGTGAATTAAATTCACTTCTTTTTATTCAGCACTCAATATGCATAAATTAAATATCTTCATTTTTATAACAGTTAAATATTTGAGATTACTTTAGAAAACCTTCAAAAGGTGAATAAGAATCAAATACTTTTTTAAAACTGAGCTTCTAAGCATGAACTAGAAAAATTATAACTAGTGAAGAATAATATTCTAGTTATAATTTTTCTAGTATAATTTTTCTAGTTATAATTTTTCTTTCATTTAAGAAGAATGTAAATAAAAATTTTAAATGACAGGACACAAAGCAGTCGAGGGAAATTTAGATAGCTAATTGAACTTACATTAGTCATTTTCATTTAGTTACTATTTGCAGCAAATTTTATAAATCTATGGTAAAATCAGATTATAAAATTTTCATGAAAGATATTTCATAAACTCTTATTTTTGGAACTTGTGAAAGAGGCAGTTTTAATCAGACCTAATTTACAAATCTTTGTTAAACAAAAGATCCGAACTACAAATGAAACAACATTCCCAAGCAAGTATTTTATGTCTTTTGTACTCTATGCTAGTTTAAGAGATTGTCTTGACATCACATTGTTACATTTAACAAAATCATATTTCACAAAATATTATTGAATTCAAAGTAGATCAACAAACTTTTCTAATGAGAATAAAATAATTAAATCGAAAATGAAGAAAAGAAACCAATAATTAAATGATGTTATTTGAGATGTTGGATCTATCATACGAAAAATTCAACTGCGCATTTGTTCTACTGCTAGGTTACTTAGTATGCAATGAAGCCCAAAAGTAGAGACTTCACTGTGTGGGCTATTTTAAATGTGTTAAAATGCATTTTTAAAGCATTGTCTCATGATTGGCGTGTACAAAAGAAAGGGAAAATATGATGGTATGTATTTTAATTATTTCTGATTCGCGTTCGAAAGTTAACAGTTACTAATAAGCACAATATTATTTATCAATATAAGGTCAAGAAAATGTATAAACAAAATTTTAAATTTATTTCAGAATAAATAACACTCACTGATGCTCCTCGATTGTTTTAAAAACAAAATAAAAGGACTTTTTTTTTTCTAAAAATTTTAAATAAAGCCGATAGGAAAAAGTTTTATTGGAATCAAACGATGCCAAGCTCAACTGTACATCTGTTTTACTGCTAGATGACTTAGTGTGCGAAAAAACTCCACACCACAGATTTCTCATCCGTGCTGTCCACGGAAATGGCCTTTAAAAGCAGTTTCGCTTCACAAAATTATTAACAAATATAAATATAAGATAAATACATTTTAAAAATTTTCTTATTCAAATTTAAAAGTGAAATATAATTGGCATTACAATTATGCGAATTGAAAGATATCATGGAAAGCAATTATTCTGTCATTATTTGTGTGCTGAAGAATAGTAAAACATTTAGTAAATAAGCATTATTTATAGAGAAATGAGATTATATGGAAAATGTCTCACTATGTCTTACATTAAATAAATGTCATTACTATGTCTTACATTAAATAAATATAATACATAAATAAATGAAATGTAAACACAAACGTTCACTCATTTTTAATGCACATAAATATAAATAAATAATTTTCAATAGCACATTTTTTTGGCTTTAACTTCATCTCATAAATGCTTTAATTAAACAAGTTTGATCGAAGTGAAATATTTATTGTAACTCATTCACGATAATTTCACATGAAACTGTTTGAACTTACAACGAAACATGAAGTCATATTAATATTTCTGATAATTAGATACATCTGAGCATACTGTTTCCCTAAATTTGTATCCTTTAAATTTTATCTAACAGTTCTTGTACATATATATACTAAATTACAGAAATCAGCATTTGACTGGGTTGAAGATGTTGAAATACATGGAGATTAACACTGTTAACAAGATACTGTTTATTTTGTTTAAATTTGTAACAAGGCTTTTAAAAATAACTGAATATTATAGAAATAACTATAAAGCATTTAGTAGAGTGTTGAAAATACTTTCCAGTTTGAAAACAAATCCTTTTGTTACACATTGCATTTAAAGAGAGAATAATAGTTACATGATATGAACCGTATGAGACATATCAATTATTAGAACTTTCCAAAATGAAGAAACTTAAACATTTTATACCAAATTTCACCTTTATAAAATTATTAGGTGAAATTTAAAAGATAATATAATTCATTATATCAGTAAACACAAATTCCGGCAGAAAATATTAACAACTTAATTTTAACATTTTTGAAACAAGAAATAAAGTAAGACAAATATAAAATCAATGTCTGTATTCAAACTCAATCTTTAAAACATTTGTAAAATACTAATAGCATAAAGAGCAAACACCATTCTCTTTCAACATATTTAGCATGTAATTCTTTTATTTCAGTAGGTATAGAGAACTTAATGACTCAAATTATTCGATATAAACCAAGATTCAATGAAAATGACTCTACGTTACACTCTTAAAAAGTGTCTGTGCAGTTTATCTAACAAAAATTGTGGCAGAAATTGTGCAGTAACAGATTATATAAATAATATCAGCTGAAACTAGTAGAATGAATCTCTGAAACAGATGTAAATATTGTCGGATTTTCTGTTACGGATTCTATAAGGACAAGCATTGCAAAGCAACAACTTACCTGCCAGTCTGAGGGCAGACATCCTCTGAAATTCTGGTTCTTCTAGCCATTTGTACATCCTTCGAAACGTCTCCCTCCCCGATTTCAGTTTACTCCAAGGCTTCGGATTCCTCAGCAGGTCTGAGAGCGTCCCCTGGGACCTACACAACACCCTTTGGGCAAAAATTGCTTGAGGTATGCTATAGCGCTTCAATTCCGCACTAATCCTCTGCGCCAGTTCTTTCGTGTTGATCTCTTCAACTTCATCCCCGCTGCTCTTCGCTGAGGATGGAGAGACGGCCGTCGCGACCATCACGGGCTTAATATTTGGGGGTGAGTTCTGAGGATTTGGTTGTTGTTGTTGAGGCTGAGATTGCTGCTGCTGTTGTTGTTGCTGCTGCTGCTGCTGTTGTTGTTGTTGTTGCTGTTGCTGGACCACTGGGGTGGCCACAACGACCTGCTGGGTTTGTGGCGGCGTGCTCACAATAGTGGCCGCCGGTTGGACAGTCACGTGCACCGGCACTGGAATCGCCGATGCGAGGGACAGGGCTACATTAAGGGCAGCCGAAGGGGCCAAACTGACCACCGGCACAGTCATGGGTCCCGGCGAGGGTTTACTCTGTGGACTGGGTACTTGTATTTGGGCGGGTGGGGGACTACTAGGTACATTAAGGCCATTCAAAGTCTGCATCATCGAGGTTGGGGTGTGCAGAGCTGGGCTCTGTGGCGAGCCCAGGTCGCGATGTGAATACGACTCAAATCCAGTAGGACTGAGCGACTTCTCTGGAGTGTGGATACCGTTCTGAGAATATGACGGCGACTGGGAGTTGAGTCCGTTCGCTGCCAGCATCGAGACTGCTGACGCGTGTGTGACCCCGAGAGTCGGGCTCATGTTCATCACTCCCATAGTTCCCAGTTTTTCGTACTGAAAATTCATTCCCAAGTTGTTCTGCATGAGAGTAAAGCTCCCACTGACATTGCCGTGATGGGCGTAGTGAGTAAACTTGTCCGACATAGTGGAGATGGGTGGTAAAGGTTGTAAAGGGGTCAACGTAGCATAGCTGGAGGCCGTTGAGAAACCGGGGCTGAGTCGGCCGTTGAGATTAGCATAGGCCGGACCTTCGGACAAGGCTCGGAAATCGGACGCCTCTATCATGTTGCCGCTGACCTCCTCGGAGTCAGATCGGGAAAGCAGTTCCACGGTTGGCTCCACGTTGTCGACGACCGCGTCCTCTTCGTCATCGGAGTCGGTTGGCCGCGACACGACGGCTTCGAGCGGTGGGGCGCTGTTCTCTGATTCTACGGACACTACCACGACACGAGAGATGCGCTCACGACCCACCAACTCGGCCATTTCCTCGTTCATCAGAAGGTGGCTCGATTCATCCGAACATCGAGAGGATTCACACTGGGAGAGAGCTCTCTTTTCTGGGAAAGGGATTTATCCACGCCGCGCGCACCACAGACGCCAGGAGATTGCCGCCATGTTTGTTGCTGGGAGGACCGCATCTGCGCACCTCTCTCGACGCACGCTCCCTTCTGGCCCCGCTGCGCACGCGCCCGGCCGCTCTCCTCCCCCATCCCAATCTTTTTTTGTTTGGTTCATTCTCTCCTTCCCCCATGAGTCCTTTTGTCTGCCCCCAACCCCCTGTTCTTTTTCACAGCGTTAAAAGGGCACGCTATACCTTCCTACCCTGAACGCTTCTCGGTCGCACACTCAACAGAAAACTTGTTTCCCTGCAACAGGAAAATATTTGGGTTTGTTTTATTAAATTCGCTTTTCTGGAGAAACGGCAATCTTTCGGGTTTGCGGAAAAGTTAGTGGGAGTTCAGTGCCTTCGGAAAAGGAGGCGGTTTCTAGGAATTAAATATTAAGCCTTTTCAGATAGTTTAATATAGCACAATCATTATTTATTAGGTTTTTTCAATTATTAATGTTAAATATTAATCAAACATTAAAAACAGAAAGAAAAATTAGAATAAAACGTAAAAAAGTTTTTTTTCAACTAATCTTTGGAAGAAAAATAATTCTTAGTTACTTAGTGTCCTGTGTTCTCAATATATTGCGGAAAAGGTAGTATGAGAAAATTAATATTTTCCTCTTTTTCACCTCTAAATCAAAAAATAAATAAATTATTTTCATTTAACGCATTTTCTGTTTAATTCTTCTAAATAAAAGGTTTTCAAAAGAAAGTTTTATAATAATTTCCATATCATAAAAGCTAAAATAATACAAGAAAAGAAAAAAAGCAACATTTACAATAAACATCAATATTTTGAGATATAGGTTATCATTGAAATGCATATTATTTAATAAAATTATTAAATAATAACATAAAGAAAATGTCAGTGTGGTGAGAGTTTTGTGTCACCACAATTTCTTTCTTATATTTTAACTCTTCGAATTTACACTTTCATTAGAATAGTTCACTTAAAATTAAAAAGAAGATCAGAATAATTTGAAATATTTCCGTAAATATGCAAGCACGCCATCGTATTAAGTAAAGGCAACTAGAGACTTATAGTTATTCTTAAGTTAGTCCTCAAACTGTGTTATTTTTTATAATGACTAAATTCGTTTGATTTTTACTTTAAAATAGCTTAACCAGTTCTCTAGAATTTTAACCGCAATTTCAGTGTCAAATTAATCAAAGTTGAATTAGCACTAGTTGGAGTAGAATTTTTAACGCCAAATATATCTACTAACATTATCTACTTTTATGTTATTTCATCATAAATTTCAAGATATTTTGAAGACAAATATACATTGTACATAACAAGACATACTTGAAGAATAATTGTATTTTCTTTTCCTTCCGAATACATTTCTTTTTCAAAGTAAAGCAGGTTATAAATGAAGTTTCATTACTCAAAATATTCTGCAAAGGTTAGCTAAGAAATTCCCGGGCAAATTCTGTAGGATTTTTAGACTTTCGGAAAATATCGAAATCACTCAATCGTACTTGTAGAAATTATGTCGTTTTAATATCTGCATATTAACTTTTTCAATTGCGTTTATTATATTTAGTGAGAAATTTTCATGCAAACTGTTAAACTTATCTGCAGATATTAAATTCACACATGGGCAAATGTGATTGTCAACACTGAAGTACGTTTCCACTTTTCAAAAATGTTTGGATTTCCACAAAAATGTTTGGAAAAGTTAGAACTTTATTTTTCGTTTCCAATTTTACATTTTAGCCAGAGTCAAATTTAATATATTGAAACAAGTGTAATGTTTTCGGAAATTTTACTCCGTTATAAAACAAACAACTTTTTAAAAATTCCAATAAACTTGTTTATAAAAAAGATCGAATAAAATTCTAAGTGTTTCATCTAACAGTTTTGTAATAAAAAAGGCAAAAGGTATTAGCAGAAAATATTTTTCTGAAGTGGACACTAACAACTTCAGCTTTAAAAAGAAAAACAAATGAGATCCTCAGAAATATAAGAAGTGAGCGCGATTTCAATTGATAACATTCCTGATTTTTAAATAATTATCGTTTGTGTTTTTTTAAACCTGTTAGAGTTCACCTCATTTTAAAAAATAGATCTCGGTAAATTTCTTTCAAATTATTTAAGATATGCAAAGATTAAGAAAACCCTGAATCAAATTAAAACAAATTATTTGGGGATTGGTCTATTTTTTATTTATATTCATTAACGGTTTTTTTAATTTATTTTCTTGGTAAAATTATTGAAAAATCGGTATGCAAAAGTCATTTTGGAAAACTTTATCAAGTATACATATAAAAAAAAACTTGCAAACTATCAAAAAATAAAAATTATTTTCATATTTTCTGCATTACCTAAAACCAAACCATTTCCTGCATAACTTAAACAAACAAGGTGAAACAAAACAAAAAAGCAAAGTATCTCAAAATGATTTCAAAGTCTGGATAATGGATGTTATATGCCAATTAAAAATCTTTGGGAATATATATTAACTCCGTAGAAAAATTAAAAAAGAATTAATGAAATCCATTCGGTACGTCTATAGAAGTGAAATTTTAACTTTTTTATTTCTATTTTTTACTACCTACAAATAGAATAGTCACTTTTACTAATTATTTTTAATATACATATTATTGGAATTGCTAAAACAATTGCAATAAGCTGTTAGTTAATTATTAGCCACTATTTCACTAATTTAAAATCGTGAACGCTTGTATTTATTATTCTAATGATTCCATGAAAATTACATAGTAACAAGCATTAGTCTGTTCATAAATTATCTCGGGTTAATTGCTCAAAAGTTTTATAGTATTTCTCAATATTTCCTTTTTTGGAAAGGTCTTCTCCATTTTTAACGCTCTTTTTATTTTAAAAGAACAAAATGCAGATGAACAATAAGATATTAAAAAAAAAGTTAACATTAAGAAATATTTACATTTTCAGTATTTTTAAGCAGTCCTATTTTGTTATCAAATAAGGCAAAAAATTCAGCCTTTTTTTTCATTTTTCTGAATTTACTAAGCATTTAACATTTTTATTACGATTAGCATGTTAAATGCACTTTTACTCATCATGCAAAATGCATTTTTGCTCATTATACAAAATGTATTTTTGCTCTATCATATATTATATTTAATAAATATTCCCAAAATTCTCCTTATTTGGAAAGGTCTGCTCCATTTTTAATGTGCTTTTTATTAAAAAAAACAAAATGCAGATGAACAGTAACATATTTAAAAAAAAGTTAACATCAACAATTATTTGCCTTTTTAGTATTTTTAAGCAGTCTTATTTTGTTATTAAATACGGCAAAAAATTCAATCTTTTTTCCATTTTTTTTAATTTACCAGGCATTCAACATTTTTATTATGAATAGTATGTTATATACATTTTTGCTCATCACACAAAATGAACTTTTTCTCGTCATACAAAATGCACTTTTGCTCTTCATGCAAAATGTACTTTTGCTCAATCATATATTATATTTGATAAATATGTGTCCAAATTCTCGCCGTGAAGATCCTATTCGTTGAATGAACAGTATTTAATTATTTCTCGCATAATACCACAGTCCAACACGAGAATACAAACTAACAAACGCTATGCAGTGCGAGTCAATTTTTCCGCTTCTAAATGTTCCATCCAATCCATCACCTCACACCATCCCCTCCTCCCACTTGCTAAGAACGGTGCAAAATGTGCCGATTCATCCACAGGATCGAATTCCTCTCGAACGACAGTGGCATAAGGCAAAATGTAAACAAAGACAGCATGTTGGTCATACCACGCGGGAAATCCTCTCCCTCTACTATTGAGAAACAAAGGATCGATAATCGCCGTGGATTCAACGTGTAGGAATGGAGCAATTTTCGTGGTTGAATTTTGCGAGAAACTTAAGAAGAATCAATTCTTATTTAAAGACGAAAGAATTGGAATGCATTCGATGGCACGATAACATTCCTCTTCGCCATTTAATTGAATCTTATTTACCCATTCGATATTTTCTCATATTCTTCATTTCTGCGGTTTCACCAGTTCGTGATCCAAAGCAGGTTACTGCAAAAGGTTTTGCTCTGTTTTTACTTTTTTTCTTGGACGATTTTTTTTCTCAATTAATTAAGTCCGACTTAGAGAATAAATTAAAATGTATTCATTATTATCATTCGACATTTTGTCATGTCTAAACATTGCGGTTTTATTAGTTTGTGATTGAAAGCTGGTTACTGCAAAAGATTGGATCTTTTATTATTTTTTATTGTTTGCTGAATGACATTTTTTAAAATCTTAATTTAGTTCAACTTTTAGAATAACCTTTAAAATATTTTTTCACGTCTAAACATTGCGGTTTTTTCGGTTTGTGATCCAAAGGGGGTTACTGCAAAAGATTGGATTTTTTTTCTTAGTTTTCTTTCTTGGATACTGAATGAATTTTTTTTGTCTTAATTTGGTTGAACTTTGACAGGAAATTAAAAATATTCACATTTTTATTACAACTATTTGCTGTGTATTAATAATTTTAGTACATATTTGTTTGCTAAACTATTGAAGAAATGTTTTAAAAAATCCATTCTAATTTAGAAAATAAAGTATTTGAATCGTTTTCAAACTGTCTAAGTGTGTTGCATCTTTCATCAACGGTGTATAGTTTATCTGTATCCTCATTTCTGTGTTTTCTCAGCTTCCAGACTATCTATCATTTTGCTCACATTCAACAAAAAACAGATAATTTTTTATTTGAATAAAATTTAATTAGTTTCAGTATTGCTTAATTATTTAGAAAAAAAAACGTGGAGTTTGATTAAAAAATGATTGATTTAGACATGGGAATTTGATTTAGAAGTGAATTGACAAAAGGAGAAATGAAAAAACATTTAGTGCCAAAAAAGGTTTTCTCTTTCCAAAGTATAGCAATTATCAGAGTTTTGAATTTGGAAAATAATGGTGGTTCCTAAACCACTTTAAATAATTTAAAAACACATTGATATATTTTACCGATGTTCTTAGTATCCCGAAATGTGACCTGAAGAAATTTCGGGATATCAAGACACCTGCTTTCAAGACTGAAACGAGGGGTTTTGAAATGAAAAACTAAATAAGTACCATTGACCAGGAAAACTCCATAACTGTCAAAATTGGTCTGAATATTTTTCTCTTATAAAATTTGAAATACTTTTTAAACAACAAGGTAAGCAATTAGCTGTGGGAGACAGTAGTGTTCTTGGTATGGATTTGGCAGTTGGAGTCGCATGTAGTCATTAAAGCAAGTAGAAAGGATTCGTATAGGTTATGTGACATTTATTCGCCAGTAATTTGAAAACAATAAATAATGTTTATAGGGATTTGAAAGAATGTAAACGTTCCTAGTTTGTACATTGTTTTTTTTTTCAAATTTAAATTCTCTGACTTTATCTCATAATGATTTCGAGCAAATAACAACGGAAAATTTTATTTTTTTTCTTCTTATGCATCTAAATGTTTCGTATATATTATTTTTATCTGTTCTGAATATCACCGTGACGATACTCTCGCACAGAAACTACGGATATATTTTTATGTAAATTGATATTGTTTTAAAACAGCAGGTGCTGTTTTAACTATTGTTTTCAAAGAGACATTCCCCTGCGGTAGAAATTGTGATATTTCCGCACATCCACATGTCGACATTTTTAGTTTGTTTCTATACCGTTCTAAAAGCATCTCTGTATGAAATTATTGTTAAATTATCTTTACCATTCTAGTTTTCTTTTTGAAAGAATAAATGGTCATCCACACTTTTTATTTTCTCGAATACAAAAATAGAGATAAAGCATTGAATCATCAAACATTCGATTCCAACATTTGATGAATTTATACCGTTTTTGATGTCTCTGAGTAAGGAAATAAATATTTTTGGAGTTATATATGTCTGTCTGTAAACTCGATAGTTCAAAGACTTAACAAGTTAGACGGATGAACTTTGGTACCCGGTCTTTATACATAAACTCTATAATAATTTTTTGTAAGAAATACACCAAAAGGAAGTCTGTCTGCCTACCTATTCGCATGTATATAAACACGACCCAAAAACATGCAGAGCCAGACAAGTGACATTTGCCATATATTATCACCAAAATTGTAAATATGCATCATATTTTGGTTCAAAACTTGCAGTAGATGTTTGTCTGCCGTCTGTTTATTCATGGATAACTCAAAAATACATTAAGTCAATAAACAAAATTTAGTATATAGTTTGATATTCGACCATCTTTTCTAATTGACTGTCCAGAAGTGGTCCAAATACAAACTTGATTCGTTTGACTGTGCTATTTGCTTCACTCAAATTCAGACTTATCATTTTTATTCTCGCTGCTTAAAAGTGTTCATGCGTATCTCGTTAGGTACAGGGATCATATTGATCATCTTAATAGTGAACATTACGACATATAACAATGCCTAAGTTCATCTAAGCCTTCCCCCCCCCCAAGAAAAAATACTTTCATATTTCTAATAAGGCTAAATTCCACACTTTTTCTTTCTTATTTTATTGTGATTCTATGGATAGTAATGTTTCTTTCTTAAGCACAACACTCAACCATTTTTTACTACCTGCCTATAATCGTAGGGCATACTTAAAGCAAAGAAGCAACTTCACATACATTCTGCTAACAGGTCCGTTATACTTTCACCTTTTTTTTTATATCTAGCTTTTCCAGTTTTTATAGAATTTAGTATTTTGTTATGCTACGGGGAAAAAAAAAGATCACCCTTTGTGAAGGGTCATTAGGGGTTATCGACTTTGTACGGGAAGAGAGGGGGTCCTTTTGTTAAAACAATGGTACCGTTCTACAAACCACCAGAAGTTCACCTTACCATGTTCTTACTTCATACATTGGGATTTTTGCATTATCCGACTTATTTATTTGTTTAATTATTTGAAAGTGTTTTTATTTTTAATTGCTTTCAGATTTTTTTTTATTTAAAAAATATCATTGAATTGACTTTAAAACTTACATTTATATGCACTTTTAATTATTTCTAAATATACTCTTTATTAATTTCTGATTATTCATGTTGTAAATCTACGTTCTTTTATCTATGTATACTGGACTGAATTGATATAAGTTTTAATCATTAATTTCCTTTTTAGTATTCTTTAAAAAGATTAAAAAATGATAATTCAAAACGATTTCATTGCATATGCTGCGAGTTTAAGAAAAATTGCGCATCCGCTGAATATTTATTATCTGTTATTCAAAATTAAGGAAAATTAAAAAGCTCTGAAGGGTCTAGATGCCTTTTATTCAAAAGCAATTCAATAGACATGTATTCAGTAAAACGGATAATGTAATTTTCCCATTTCTTTCCACTGTAATAATAAAGAAAATATTATTTTTCCCTCGTTTTAAAAATAGTTTTCTCGATTAATTTGTATTAGAAAAGAATCTCAATTCATTTGTATTAAAATTAAATTTTTAAAAATGAGGGAAAATTAAATTTCAAAAAGGGGAAAGGAAAAAGAGAATCAAAGAAGGGAAAGAATAATATTTTGTTTTAGTGTCTATGCAAGTATTCGAAAATTTTAATATTAAATATTAAAATTTTCGAAGATTTACTTAATTTAAAACTTTCAAAAATATTTAATATTTTTCACAAAATTTTTTAAATATAATATTTTTGAAATGAAATGATATAACTTTTAAACTAAAAAAAACATATGCTTGCAATAAAATAAATGAATTAATTTTTAATATACTTAAAAGCAAAAGAAATGTTTTAATTTTTTTAATATTTATTATTTTCTTTTAACAAATTATCAGATCCAACCAGAGAATATTGTTTAAGAGGGTTACGTACAAAAAGATAACAACTAAACCACAATTTTTAAAACTTTTGTCCCAAATTTTGAACGCTTATGCATGTACTAAAAGGTTTTATATTGCATTTTTCATTAAATGTTTAAAAATCAAAAATATAAATTAGATGTCGAATGAAAAAAAAATGAAAGCAAAAGATAAGATTTTTAAACCTGAAAAACCCCTTAATCATTCTAAGACGGAATGAATGAGTTTCTTTTTCCTATATCTAAATAGGAAAAATTCCGATGTTAAATATTCCGTTTATATTTGAACGATTGACGTAAAGCCAATACCGGTAAAGAGAAATTTTTCCTAATAAACAAC
The DNA here is from genome assembly GCA_026543865.1 of Argiope aurantia. Lineage (NCBI taxonomy): Eukaryota > Metazoa > Arthropoda > Arachnida > Araneae > Araneidae > Argiope > Argiope aurantia. The sequence goes on from JAPMOR010093645.1 coordinate 153,647, forward strand.
AAGTATCAAATAAACACATTTTAAATGTACCTTTAGATATGCTTTGAAATTCTAGAAGAGTTTTTCGGTTTCCTTGACAACTAAAAGAATTGCGTGGCGATTGTGGGTTTGCTTTGAATAGGTTGTCCCAATAGTAGAATTATCATAGATGAAATGATGATGGGAAATGCTGTATAGGATACATTTTTTCTTCTCTAGATTCTCTTGCATTTGTTGGTAAAATTCGATCTTGAGAGCATAGCAAATTTCTTGAAAAAAAAAAGACATAATCGTTTTTCTTCTTTCCTTTCTCATTTCTCATGCAACTATGTAGTAAAAAATTATATCACTTCGTCCCTTTTGAGTATGTACATTCCATTTGTTTCTTGTTAAATTAAGAGCGATAATAAGCAGATATTTGTGGATGTGCATATTTTATAAAATACGAACACATTTTTCATAAACTTGTTTTAGAAAATTTGCAGCACGAAAATCGATACATTTCTTCCATTAATAAATGCCTATATATATATATATATATA
>JAPMOR010093645.1:157170-226678 GCA_026543865.1 Argiope aurantia
AGTGGTATATAATGAAGTAATATTTTATATTTTTCTAAAAAATCAAAAAAGTAAATTATATCTTTAAGTGGATTTTACTTTAAATCCTGATAACGCAAAAATAGAGATAGAATACGATTATCACATGTCAACAACTTGTTACTAATACAATAATATGCATCTGTAGGTTGAAATATTTAAAAAGCGAGCTAAAATAAAAAGATTTTTATTCAAACTGTTGTCATATTAATTCAAATGAGAAGATGTGTATTATGGGCAGAGTGGTCTGGAAATTAATTGACAAAAGTGTATACTTATATTTTCAGCTAAAATAAAAAAAGTCCAAAAAGAAATAAAGGCGAAAAGACAACACATTTATTTTGGAAATATTTCCTTTCCAGTGCCTTCGTAGTAACCATGCTACGGAGTTATTGAAAGTTAGAAATAATATTGGGGATTTATAAATTTGAAGTTATTTCAAATTTAAGTAGACTCAGGAAAGCATATGTGTTTATTGAACAGGATTAACATCCAATTAGTTTATAATTACCTCTGACTGGAATTTGTTTGCAAGACAGAAAAATTGTAACAACCTATTTGTAATGCATCTATATAATACCTACCGGTTTTTACATGACTTGATTCAAAGAATTTGCCTTGCATATTTTTCAGCTTGTCAAGTGCAAATATTAACCTACAAAAAAGCTGAGAGACGAATGTTTTCACTCTCTTTATGCACATTTAAAGACATTTAAGAGCAAAGAACGTTGTTTCCCACAATTCATAATTTAAGAAGAAATTTATATCAAGATGCAAGAGAAATGCTCTTTTTCTTAAGAACTCTATGTTTATTTTGTGCACATTAAAAGTAATATGCATACAGATATACAGAATTTTAAAGTTCAAACATTTCATTTTTTATATTATAGACTATTTTTTTATTCATATTTAAAGAAATAAAAGGCAGAATTCTGAAATCAAGTGAAATATAATAAAGAAGTAGAAAAGCAAATTCAAAGAAGAAATATCTTTAAAAAAATAATAAAAATATACATAAAAATAAAATGTGAGAATATTAATAGCCAACATGAAATTCTTTGCGTATTGATGACCATTTGAAATTGTGAATGTATGTAAAATGTTATAAAATATCTAATGTTTATAGAAAGTTAAGTTTTAAAACCGGGACATTTTTTTTTCTTCTTTTTCTTCCGTTTTTAGGGATTTGATGCTTGTTTGTATCAGCAACATTCTACTTTATTTGGTTTGTTTTTATTCTTTTGGATCATTTTTCTAAATGAAAGCATATTTGTTTGATAATTGCGAAAAGCTAAACTAAAATATTTTTCTGCTGTTTTTGTGCTTCACTTCTTGCTTACACATAACAAAGCAAGCATTTGTTTAATGCTTGCTTTGTTATGTGTTGCCGACGCTCTTAATTAACCATTAAAATTAATTATTTAAAATAATAATTTGCTTTGGCCATGACAACGATGAAAGCCAAAGATGTGATTTATACAAAATTCTAAAATCTTTAAGTTGATTAGCTGTCTGTTAAAGTGGGGAAAACTGCTTGATTTGATTTGTTAATGAATGTCCTGTTTTAAAACTTTAATAGGGCTGTTTAAAGAAAAACTTCGTCATTTCGAAGTGTAATCAGATGAAGTGGACGATTCCAGAACTTACTTCAAAATATCCACATCTTACAGAGGGAAAGGCGGTTGAACGGACTTTTGGTGGAATTAAGACCAAAGCAAACATTCCAGTCCGTTACAGAGAATTTTGTCATCACGGCCCAAAAAAAGGATTATAAGCAAAGTAGTTATTTATTTATTTATTTTTGCTTATTTAAACATATGTGCGTGTATTACTATACTTTGCAGATTTCAGTTAACTTAAATGAGTATTAAGATTAATATCTTTTTTATATAATAAATTCAATATGCAATCAATTTCGTACCGGAAACTAGCTATATTTTAAAAAAATTATACGCAATTAGAGGTTGCTAGCAGAAACATTAAAAGTATTTTGCTAAGTTATAAAATACGTAATCAAAACTAAGAAAATAAAATGCAGTTTTCTCAGGTAAACAATTTTCGCCTATAAGATATCGATACTCTGGCTTTTGCCTTTAATATTTTAGATGTCTTTCTTTTCGTAGAATCTGAAAAATTAACAGTCATATATGATCATGTACTTTCAAATATGTTAGCACAAACAGAATTCTAAATATAGAATAGAAAGCAAATAAATTAAAATAATTAATGCAAAATGAGAGTTTCTCTGTAAGAAAGTGTATTTAATTCATATTAATCAAAAGCTTTTCAGATTTTCATAAATAATAAAATGAAATACTCGATCGTGTATCTCTAAAATTTAAATTCATTTGAAAAATTAAACATTAAATATTAGAATTTTTCATTATATAAGTTAAGGGGGGAATTAGTAATCCCATTCTTATGAAAGAAAAAAATGGATTCAATAATCACGTAAAGACTAAATTTAAAATTTTATGAAAATTGTCGATAAAAAAGAATCAAAAATTGATCAAAACTTTGAATTAAAATAAAAAAAATCAAATATCTGTTTATACTATTTAATTTAATATTAATAGAAATTGATTTAATCAGAATATTTAATTCACAATATATATAGGAAATAATAAGCATTTCATGCATAAATAGCATTTTCAAAATGGGTAGTAAAAATTTCAGCCGTTACTCAGTTAACAACAACTTATTTGAAATAAAAGATTTCTCCTCGCCTTCTTAATAAGTTTATAACTCTGCCCTTTTTTTTTTTTTTTTTTTTTTTTGCATTTGATGTGTTCAGAATTATTTTTAACTTCATTCTACTCTACGTATGAAAAATTGACAAAAAGCTAATAGATAAATTAGTAAATGCCTAATCAATTTTACAGCTGATTAGCTTAATTTGCTGCTTAGCTTACAGCTGATTGGCTTAATTTTACAGCTGATGATCCGCTTAATTTGTTGGATTTCTTGAAATTATTACTTACTTAACCTATTTGTATCATGGGCGCATATATTAGAGGAAATTTCCTGGTCGTTATCATCACAGTGACAATATGCACTGAATTATCCTGGGCATTATCACCACGGGGTAAATATGCACGCTATTTTATTCTGCATAAGAACAAAATATTCATTTTTTATTACCTTGGCATGACTCTTTTAATGAATGATCCTTGAGGTGCAAAAACTTATTCATAAGGTGGAAACTTTCCCATCTCCAATCAAAAATTAGCAAAAGAAATAATTGAACGAACTAAACTAAAAATAAAAGACTCAGCAACATAAGAAATTATACCATGTTCATTATTGCTATCAAGATTTACTGGCTAACATTTTCTATAAAACTTTTTGCAAAAATATCCTCACAGAAAGATCCTGAACATTGTGTAATTTATTTATCCTAAAGAATGATAAAGATTCCTTTTGTCAGTTTGATACTATCGCGTGTCTCTACACATTGATTATTTCATGTACTATCATATACTCGAATTATTTTCAATATCCAGCTTTGTTGAGCTAAATAAAATTATAAATAACTTTGTGTACACTATTTTTTATATGTTTTCTTTATTTATCATTTCGAAATATTTCTGTCTTTATACAATATAAAATTTGTGTTACCATTGAATAATTTGTTACCATTGTTATTTTACAGTTACCATTGAAAAACTTGGTTTAAGTTGATATTTAAAGGTCTAGAGATTATTTTAAAAATAAAATAGTTCATGTTTATGTAAAAGTATTGGTAATTAGAGAAAATTACTTGTATATCTATATGACACTACTGCCTCCTCCCGAGCAGTTTAAAATATGATTTCATAAATATTTATCGGAATTTATCTCTACTTTTTACCATTTCTGATGAACTAGACCCACTTTTCCAGTTTATCGAATGAAGACTATATCTTAGTGTTGAATTCAATTGCTACCATTGAAAAACTTGCTTTAAGTTGATATTTAAAGATCTAATGCTTATTTTAAAAATGAAAATTATGTAAAAGTATTGGTAATGAGAGAAAATCCGGTAATTACTTGTATATTTATATTACACTACCGCCTCCTGCCGAACAATTTAAAATATGGTTTCATAAATATTTCTCGGAGTTTATCTCTACAGTTTATCCATTTTCTTCTTTGTTGCATCATTATTCGTAAAGAGATCGTTTATTCTCTCCATCATCAATTCGCACTGATCTTAATTATACTTTCACGTGCCGAAAGAGCGTTCTTGATTAAGTCTAGACTTGCATAAAACGGAACACCTTGTAACAATGATGAGAATTTAATGCATTGTAAATTGCATGTTCTCCGGGCAATCTTTAAAACAAATCTGTAATAGTCCAGACCTAACTTCGAGCTCCAACCGACTTTCAAAAATCTTTCCATCAGACAGATGGTTGCTCTGCAATGTGCAATTAAGAGATAGCTGTAAGAAAATTTTATTTCCCACTGCACTTAAGAAGAAGCATCGCAATCTTTAAAAGAAAAGGAATTAAGTTTTTTCATTATAATAACACTTACAATAAATTTATTTCTTACAACATGCATGCCCGTTAGGTAATGGTTTTTAGATAAATTTCACAATTTTTTTTCTTTTCCTAATATTTTTTTCAGAAGTTAAAAGCAAATATTTTGTAGAATATTTTTTCCAGAGAATCTGTTTATTTTGATATTTATAGCTGCTGTAAACAGTGATGAAAGTCATATAAAGAGAAAAGAAATAAAACAAACTTTTATGGAATAAAATATTTTCATCAAATTCTTTCAATAAAATAAAGTTATCTCTGTAGAATCTACAATGAAAATAAAAGCTATCTGTTTTCACAAGAAACAAAATGTCAGCTTCATACTTTAGTTTCATATTAAACAGCTCCAAACATCTAATCAGAAGCAAATGACTGTAGAAGTTTGTACTCTAAGCATGCATTTACTACATTTGAAAAAAAAAGTCGCGAAAAATAGTAAACAATCAAAATCAGAAAATAAATATTGTAGAATACAGTGGTATTTGAAAAGTAGTGATAGAAAATGTAGAATTTATGAAAATAAATTAATCTGCAAGCAATCAAACATGATAAAATCATTGTAGTAATTTGCTGTATTTTCTCTGTGCTTTCGAGGGAATTACTGACATTGGTGTGGCGCGAAATTTCAGTTGTGGTTATGGCAGATTAGATATCGTTCTCGCCATGTCTTAAACAAAAACCGAGGTCTGTTCCTAATACCCATCAAATATTTCACAAATACAAAACATCTAAATTACTGCAAAACATTTCCTTAGATAATCCAATATTATTTATTTTTTTTATCGTGGCTATTAAATGATTTCAAAGCATTTACTATACTGCAAAACAATATTGATGCAAAACCTTTCCTTAGATGATTGGATATTATTATTTTTTTAATCGTGAATATTGAATGATTGCAAAACACTTATTGTACTGCGAAGCATTTCCTTTGATGATCGGATATTATTTATTTTTTAATCGTAAATATTGCATGATTGCAAAACATTTCCTTAAATGTTCGTATATTATTAATTTTTTATTTTTGACTATTTAATGACTTCAAAACATTTATTGTACTGCAAAACATTTCCTTAGATGATCGGATATTATTTATTATTTAATCGTGAATTTTAAATGCTTGCTAAACATTATTCATTCAAAACATTTCCGTATATGATTGAATATTATCTGTTTTTAATCGTGGCCATTAGATGATTTTCTGCATTGGTATTTTATTAATTCATTTAGTTTTACAGAATGCAAAATTACATTTATGAATAAAAACAAATTGATGAAAAAGATACAAATAAAAACCGCAAGACTCTTCAGATTATATTGGATATTTAAACTTCCCAAATTTATTTTAATTTTAAAATGCACCTTTGAAATACAAGATTACAGATCTTGAAGTTTCTTCGCAATTGCAGTTATAAATGTTACAGTTAAAATTTTATTTACCATTGCAAATAATTAATTATTCACTTTAATCTAGATTTCTGAAATACGCACCAAGAGTTACATTAAGTTAAAATTGATGACTGATCTTTTCTAAAGAATATTTCCTATCCTTGCATAATTTTTTAAAATATAATAGAAAGTAATGCCAAGGATGTTTTGAAAGTTAAAATAACCAATAATATGATCGTTTTAGAAGATGCTTATTAGCGTGTCAAAATGTTTAAACGTGTGTCAAGTAATTTGATCCCCTCTTGGATAAAAATCAACACATAATTACTGTTTCCTTCTGAAAAGTCTCAAATAATTAAAAGTTGGAAATATTCTCCTTTTCATATATAAACTACAAAATTAAGTCTTTTCATAACAGTCAATGCTTAAAAGAATTCCTCTTGGATTTCGTAAAAAGGAAAAATTTCGAATGGAAATAAGTTTTTTAAACTGTTTTCGGTATACAATCGTTGTATTTTTATCATTACATATTCTGTTGAAATTATGGTGCGTAATAAGGTGTCATGGAAGCTTTCTAAAGATATTTTTAATTTCTTATGACTTTTTCTCTTTTGTTTTTAAGAACTTTGATCAAATTTCGAATTGTTTGAGGAAATTTTTGCATTTTTCTATTTCCCAATAAATATAAGAAGATTCCTATTCTTTTCACAAAATACAAAGAATTTTTACACGTTTTTGCTTTTTATTAAAATACGCTTTTAGTTTTTATTATTTGAAAAAGATTCAAAGTTTTGTTTTTTAATTAGTCTATAAATACTCTAAATTATATATAATATTAATACAAATTATAAGGTTTCATTTATTAATATGTGATATCACTTTCTTCAAAGAGCATAGAAACATGAAATTTGTTTCAATTTCTTTCCCTTACTCTTATACAAAAATCGAATGATACAGCTTTCAGAATAATTCCTGGATCTCAATGTATTTTACAAAATTGGTATTTTAAACGTTTTGAGTGGAAAAAAATATGGAAATATTAAGAAGAATTTTTAAATTACCAAACAATTTTTTTCAGACGTTATTTTAAATAAATAATTATTTCAAATTGTTCTTTACACTTTGGTTATTCATAGGAACATCATGTAAACAAAACAAATTTCTAAACAAGTTTTGTAATCAAATTATTAGTTTTTGTTCAAAAACTTTTAGCAATTGCTTTTCAAAAATCATTTGCAAATACTAGATTTTTTATAGAAAAGTGATAAAAAGAATCAGCCACTTGTGCGGTATATTAAAATACAATCAGTAGTTTATTTAATTTTTCTTTTTTTATCTTAAGAAATAAAAGTAAGTGAAACAGTTAAACAGTAGTGAGATTACTATATATATATTATATATTTCTCGCCTTTTCTCATTTAGTAAATATTTAAAAAAAACGCACATACCTTGAGATTGAAGATATCTTGTATTTATCGATTTACTGAAAAGACACACACACACACACACACACATGACTACTTTAAAAAATAACATTAGCCATGAAATGAGTATCCGTTTTAATTCTTTTAAGTGAATAGAAAAATGCAAGATATCTTCAGTTTCAAGGTGTGTGTGTATGTATTTTGTAATATTCGTAAATGGAAAAATGCTGGATTTAAGATTTGAATCTCTTCAAAATGGACTTTCCGTTTCTTATTAAAAGAGGTTCACTTTCTATTTCATTGTAAAAACGTTTGTTAGAAGCTATATAGAGTGACTATTAGTGATTAGAACGCTTTTTGTAATAAACCAACATTTATTATTTCTGATCCTTTTGAAATTGGTTAAAATTAAAGAAATGCTCAGAAGATTTAGTTATTCTAATGTTCCTTTTTGGAAGCCATTCAAGGGCTAATTTCGAACGCATCTCGTAATTCTCAAGACATTTAAAACAGTGAACCCAATCCAAATTTCCCCACTACACAAGTGAGAGGATATTTGACTCTAGAAGGAATTAACGAGTAACATACTCGTATGCATGACTGAGCTTGTTTTCATTTTGGCTCAAGCCTTTCCCATCTTGGGATAGATTCGAGCTAATATTAAGGTTTAGGTTACGATTAAAGGTTTTAATCCCAACCTCTCCCAAAGATTCCGTTTCCAAAGCTAAGACTTTGCTACTAGGTGATCTCATTCCAGAAGAATTCACAGAATGATTGGGGGAATGCTGACCCGAATTAATGGATGAAAGCATAGTGAGGTTTTGTTGTGTTTGAGACGCTTATAGTCAGCTGACGTAAATAATCTTTAGTTGGGAAACAAGTAGCTTAGTATTTATTTGCCATCTTTATTTCCTAAAACCGCATATCTTTTATTCCTGGAACATTCAGTAGAAATGATGATTGGTGAAGTCAACCATATTATTAATCTTGCTTTTTATAAGCATATAAATATATATAAACTGCAAAATGTGACTGAAAATATTCGCATTTTATGCATTTACTTGAGAAAAATTCCTGACTTTTGATAATCTCAGATACTTCAAGCAAACTATTTGTATCCGAGTGATGTACATCAAATATATACCAAATGTTTTGGGATTAAATGCGCTTCTTGCTGGCGGAAAGAATGGGACTTAAAGCCTGCACATTTACGTTTGTCATGTGACAGTATCGTCGCTTGAATGGAATCCATCATGATTTGAATTCCATCATGATTATTATGCATTAATATATATTTATTTTCTTCTTACCTTTATGTTACTTGCGTCATTTATGTTATGAAATTTACTACTTTAGAATCTCCTAATTAAAAGACTGAATGTAAATCAGGTGTCAAAAGATAGATACCTACAATTGAAAAAGAAATGCATAATTGCGGTTTAAATTCGTTGTTGCATCAAAATGAGACAAATTTTTGGACATTTCATGAATTAGACAGAGCTTTCTGTTATTTCTGTTCAATAACAACGGCGTGTTGTACAAAGAGTGGAGGGGAAGCCTTCAGAAGGGGGATTGCAGAGTCGTCTCAGTTTTTGTTGAAGATTTGTATTACAAACTAGAGCGCAGTATTTACTTACAGTACATGCTTATTTAAAACTACTGATGTAACTACTACTATTAACTGATGTAACTACTGTAAAACTACTACTATTTATTATAAAGTACACATAAACACGAAATTTCTCACAGTAGTTGTGTTTCTGCATGTGCATATGTGTGCTCGTTTTCAATTACTCGTAATAAAGGCCTACAGTGAATGCATTTATCAGTGCTTTGAATAAAATTTTGAAAAATCAATCAATAAAACCTAATCACTGTAAAAATAAATTTCATTATAAAATAACCTGTTTCTTATTACTATTTAGAGAACAATACTACTCTACTGAGTTTTATCTCATAACAATCAGTATAGCACTTTCAGTTAATACGTTTGTTGTACTGAAATGTAATGACAAAAAAATGGACTATTATTAAATTTCAAAATTAAGTAAAAATTCAAAGTTTATAATACTGAAATGCTGGCACATTGCTAACTACTTCTAAAAGCCTCTAACACCATCATTAAATGTATTCTGGTTAAAAGTCATTGCTTGGCTCAGTTTCTCTTTGATGGTTAGATCATGGGTTCGAGTTCAGATTATTTGGAAGATAAACTTGTTTAAAGAGATATGGTGAGCAATTAACTTGTTGAGTGTCTCCTCAAGTTGGTGTGAAGTCCTCCTTCTTAAGAAGTCTATTGACAATAAACTTCGCTTAGGTTTTAAACTGTGTATTAAACTGTCCAAAAAATAATACCCAATTTTTATATGAGTGGATCGAATAATAATTCCTCATATGAGACGAAAAATGGCAAATATAATATCTAAAAGTTTACGTTACATTTAACTGAAAATAAAATTTTAACAGCCAAACGGCAAATCAATTATAGATCAAACATTATCGCATATAATTAATACTATTGAAATAATAATCAATACATGCGAATAATTTGTATTTAAAGCAATTGATATAAGTTCGATTACACGAGTGCAAAGTGTTGGTGTTTGGAAACATTTGTTGTAAGCAATTATTAAAAGAACAATTTTGAAAATAAATATTTCATACCTCTGAAATAGCAGACAATAGCAAAATTTAATACTAATCGTGTTCCTTTAAGTATTCTTTAATAGCATTCATTATCACGCCCATTTTCTAGAATAACTTTGAAGGAATCTTAACAACATAACTAGAAAATCTCGAGTTCGTGACCGGAAGATTGTTACAAAGTCTTTAAGAACCTATGCAAATTAATTTGTCGTTATAGATCAAACGTTTTCCCTCGACTGTTGAGTGGGAGTTGAGAAGTGCTGTTTTACGATACTTTATCATTTAATTGAGATTCAAATTCTCTTCAAAATAGCTGTAGTATCATTTTAAAAATTGATTATTAACTTAAAAGTCAATTAATGAAATCTGAATTATCATTGAAATTATGCCGAAAATACAAAAGCACAGAATAGTACGATTTATGTATTGAAGTTAATATTTACAATAGTGCATTATTTCATGGCCATTTATAATATATATGTTTTGAATAAATCAGAGAAAATAATAAAGGGAAAGAGTTTTCATTAATTTATTTTTGAACTTGCGGTCCTCTTAACTCAGACAATCGTTCAGGAAAGATGGTTTCTTATTTTTGAGCTTGACGAGGTCACCTTCTTTTAACATTGAAATTTTTTTTATTGATATCGTAGATGCTTTCTGGAGCATGTAACCAAGTTCTAACATATCATTTTCTTCAAGGTCAACTGAACTTTTATCCTTTGTTTTCGGGAATTCATCCAATTTTTACAGAAACCAACAAATGACATCTTACTACATATGTTTGGATATATGTAGGTATATAAAAACTTTCTGTAAAGATCCAAAAAATGGCAGCGATAGTAACCTCACCATCTTAATCTTTATAAAACAAATTTCTTTTTTTAAACTCTAAATTGTTAAGAGGGAAAGTGGGGAATGGGAAAAAAGTGGGAAAAGTGGGAAATTACTTCTCACAGAGTTATTGTGGAAACATTTTAGATACACTTACGAATACTCAAAATTTGAGCAGAATTCTGTAATGATCTTAAGAATTTGTTATATAGATATAGTAATAAACTCTAAAAGATAATGACTTAAGGAATCTCCCCATTCGAATATAATCTTACAGAAAGACAATTTCCCAAATAACATCCTTTAAATACATTAGATTTGTTACATTAATTCAGATTTAAAGCATATATAGATGGTTTATATTAAATGTATAAAGGATTTATGATTTAAGCCCACCTTTTTATAGTAGTCTATCATAAAAATTTGTAAAATTACAGTCACGTCGTCACTGAAATTTGATGAAGTTAAGAAAATAGATTAAAATATCACGGCGATGAGTATTTTGTAGTTATTTCGATTTGAATAAAATTCTTATTAATCAGACAATTATATTTAGACTTGTATGACAAAATGTTCCTCTGAGATTTTAGAAATCGTTTCCTGTGGTAGCAAAATATTTCACTCCTAATTCTAATAATAACTTCATTTTAAAATCCACGATAGTATACAAAGAATTATTGCTCTCCAATTTTTCTTTAAAATATCGCCCACTCTAAATTTAACAAAAACTATTTTATTGGAAGAAAAATAATTTGTTTGATAAATTTTTATATTTAAAATAAATATTTCGCTTCAAAAGCTAATATCGCGCATCTCAATTTTATCAATTCTACAATGGAGAGAAAAAAACTGAGTTTTTCACCATCAATAATAAATAGTTCTGATTTTCTTTTTACTTCTGGTATGAATGTAAGGCCGCATGTTTATGCCTCATAAGAAAAGAAAGGTAAGAAAAATTCGTTATTTGTTGCAAAGCATTTCGATTCTTCTTGCTCTTATGGCAGTTTGAAAATTAATAAGGTTGGTGTTGCTCGACTATTTACTTATTTGAAGCGATTAATGGTTTACGAGTAACCTACAGACTTGGGTAAAATATTATCCGAATATTTTCTCTCATTGTTCATTTTATTTTATTATTTGCATTCTGCAATTACTTACAAAATTTTTGGCATCGTTTCTAAATGGTCGTTTGAGGAAGATTCGGATTATTAAATTTTATTTTACATGTTGTGTAAAAAATGGATAAGTCGAATGACCTCTCCTATTTTGAAAATAAATTTATGACTAAATACTGAGAGCTCATGTTGCATCGAATTTTATACACAGAAAATATTTTTTAGGCATGAGAGAAAACAACGGATATAAGTCAAAATTATTAAAAAAATAAAATGTTAACTATTTAGACTTACTGTTAATGAATATTTCTTAGCAGATGAAAACAAAAATAAGATTAGTGTTCGGGTAATGAATTTATAAAATATGTTAAATACGAAAAATAGCCAAGTTAATAAAATTATTTTTTATGATGTTCAATATTCATGCTTTCTGTGAATGAATATTTGTTAGCAGATGAAAGTAGAAGTAATATTAGAGTTCGGGAATGAATTTATGAAATTTGCTATATACGAGAAATACGCGAGTTAATAAAATTATTTTTTTATGACCAAGGCAAGAAAGATTAAAATAAAAGTGAACAAAAGACGAAGAATGACTGGGGGTTGTTTTCCTGGTGTGAAAACTTACTTCTGGTTAAGTGAGATGAATTGATATGATTTGACAGAAGAACCAAAGGTCCTTTTCAAAGCATCTTAGTAGAAAAGCTGTATAAAATATTAATCAATATTTAAACTGAAATCTAAAATCGTGATGATTCTTTGTCTCAGTATTTGATAATAGATATTGTAAAAGCTCTGCATCGAATGCTTTTTCATAATTTATATATTATTATATTTTTAAAAAAACTAATTTTTTGCTGTTCTACTGCTACATTTTTCAAGTCATTCAAACAAAATGTAACCATACTAATTTGTTATCCTTCACGGTAGTCTCTATAATATTGTACCAATAAGATCAACTCTTTTATTAGAAAATGGAGCCCTTTTAAATTAATATAATTTTTATACCAGCATTAAGATCTCATGATTATGTGCTGACAAAAAGACAGCCCCCTCATATCTCTAGATACAGCCGAGATTTTTAACAAACTTAAAATTCACTTCTGAAGATAAAATCCATTTGCTTTTAATTGGCATAATTTATCTATTTCAAATTGTAAGTTAAATCAATAATTTTAAATCGTAATGGAAAACTTTAAGATTTATAAATTATGTATTTCATTCCAAATCAATTCTGATGCTTATTGGGGTTTTATTTTAAACTTCTGATCATCTAAACTGATTGGTAATGCATTATTAGGCCATTTACACCTTAATCTTTTTAAAATTTATTTTCGGAAATTTTAAAATCGATTAATAAAATATTCCATTGAAATAACTACGTTTTGAATTGAAATAGAATTTTTTTTAATAAAGAAATATTGAAAAATAATTGCTTTTTTAAGTAATTAATTTCATTACAAATCTGTTCAGAATTAACTTTTCAAATAATTTTACCAACGTCCCTTACACTCATTTTCCGTAAATTTACTCAACAACAATTGGAAATGAAAATCTCTATGAAATGAAGAGAAGTTTCGTGAATTCATGAAACATTATTTCGAATCATCGAAATAATCTATGCCAAACTCTTAATAAAATATAATAACGTTTGCGCATTCAAAACATGTTAAATCGATAACTCACTTTAGTTTATCATCAATATTGTTCTGAATTTTAATCTAGTGAAACACGAAAAGGGCGGATAGTCTTAGAACACTTTAATTGAAAAATGTTTTTTAAATACCTTCAGCTTTTGACATACATGTTTGAATGTTATTTCCTTATTGTATTGAATTTCATTAATTTCGAGACATTAATTCACGATACTGTTTCAGATGTCAAAGTTAAAAAAAATATTATATATATATTTTTATTTATTTGGAAAAAAGTGAACGCACTTTTTTTAATTAAAAGTTATCCGATAAAAATGTTATTTATTTGTCTAATTATTGAGGAAATATTTTTCGAATTTCTGAGATGTTTTCAATTTTTGAAGAATGAAATACAAAACTCATAACAATATGAAGAATTAATTAAAAGATCTTAGAAAAACTTTATATATATTTTTAAGAAATTTTATTGTTAAAAATCTGCAAAGATTGCTCAATATTGTTTTATTATTACACTTTTTACCTTTTAAAATTTCGTTTTATCTAAAATACACTACCATTATTCAATTTACAAAACTTTAAGAGAAAAAACTTGTTGAAAACAAAAATAAAGTCATTTGAATTAAAATTTATGACAAAATTATATATATATATCTTACAGATCGCTACAAATTTTGAGAATAAGTGAGTATTAATCAGTTACTCCTAATATATCTATCCATTATTTGAGTATTTTGTATTTTTTTATAAATAAAAGTACTATCAAAACTGTCTAAAAAAATGAGATAAGATTTTGAAATTGATGCAACTCGATCACTTTTAGAGATACACAGCGCCAAACTTTCCTAAAAACTTAAAAATCTGGATATTTCTGCAATAAAAAAATGGCAAATTGTAGCAAAGATGTTAAATACAGTTCAAAAAGGTGGGCGTACAAAAGATAGAAATTTGTGTACACTACGTTGTTTACATAGTATGCCAATTTATTACTTGTTGAGAGAAATATAATAAATGTTGAAACTCACTAATTGTAGGAGTTTCGTTGGATGAAATATTATTTTAATAAACATGACAGAATTCGCATAATCTAGTAGATAAATGGTTCTAAGATTAATATGGTAATCAATCAAATGGAAAAATAGACAATTAATCCATACTTCTGTTTGTATGGAAAGCAATTAAATGTATTCTCTGAAAAAAAAGCATTTAATACTAAATAGATGCTATTTGAAATTTCAGAAAATAAAGACAAGATGCTTCCTGCTAGGTTTTTTCCCGGTTAATATCAAATGAAAAATATACCAAAATCTACGTTTTTCTAGAATTTATGTGGTGACAGGTTTTTTTTCTTGCTCAATCTCAGTTATGGAGTAATGTTTAGTTCACCGATAAATTTCTTCCTTACTGCTTTCTACTAATATTCTTAAATCCTTATATATATATATTATTCAAAAACATACGAGGAACACAAGCGACAAAGAACACGAATTTGTATAAGAATTTATGATTTTTTCCCTAGCAATACGTTTTAATAATAGATAAAATTCTCAATTACACATCTTTGTGTGAATATTTCTAAGTATTAGTTCTGTTATATAATGAATAACAAAGAGTTGTCAAAATTAATCTTATTAAAGAAATTTAAACATATAAAAACCTATTCATTCTGCTTATTTTTGACACAAGGTGAAAAAAAAACAGAATAAAACATCTGAAAGTTACGAAAGAAATTTGAATATATTATTGTCATGATTATTAATATGTATTATGCGTATGTTATTGTAATGATCATAATATTGACATGTCATGATTAATAATATTATTGTCATGATTAAGATAGTTATTGCACAAGTAGTAATCTACAACAAAATAGGACGACATAAAAATTTCCAGGAATTGTTAATCATTTTTGGCTTCAATTATTAATCATGTGGTCTGTTCATCTTTAATTTTTTATTTATATCATTTCGTTAAGCCAAACCCATAATCAGTCCTTGAAAATGTGAACAAAAAACGCAGCTTTTGTAATGTTTTTTGAAACCTACGGATAGTTACAATTATTTCCTTTAAAATATATGTTAATATAAAAGACGTTTAATTTAATTCCATTTATAAATGATAATTATATATATTAAAATGCTGACTATTTAGACTAGAAATGATGTGAGGTATTATTTTCTAAATTTATGAATATTATGGAGACTGGTTATAAAACTTTAAAAAATTTATGCATTTATCGAAATTTTCACTAAAGAAATGAAAATATATAGAATCAATATGTCAGTAATTTTTATGAAGTTTCCCCTCCCAAAAATACTAAAGAAATATCTATATTCGCATCAATACATTAAATATCGATAAAAAAAAGTTAATTTTTTTAAAAAGAAAATTTATCTTCAATCCTTTTAAAAGCAATGAAAATATTTGATAATTCCTGACATCCATAAAAAATACAACGTTTAGAAAAAGAAGTCTATGTAAGTTCTCAGCGTGGAATAATAGACTAATCAAAAATTAAAAGATATTTTGTCCTTTTTTAAAATCTAAATAATAAACCAGGAGAGACAAGTTGCGTTTTCGAAGTAAAAGAAAAATTTTAATACAGTCAAGATTTAAAAAAAACCTGTTGCGTCTTAAAATTAATCTTTTAATTATATATACAGTAACATCTAAATCACAAAAATTGTATTTTAAAAGAAATTTTATCTAACTCGAAATGCTTCTGAGCATAGTAAATTCTATATAGAACCTTTATCTTTGTGAAATGAAAATATTAAATAATATTTCCTACATAATACTTCAGAGCTAAATATTAATACAGCTTGCCATTTAATTTCTTAGTATGGAATTGCTTCTAAAAGTCGAGTTTACTGCATGATCACATCTCCCGAGCAATTGTTTGAAATGCAGAAATATTTCAGGGTCTTTAAATCATAAGCATTTAAAGTATTCCACCACAACAAGAGACGCGGTAGAAATCAAGATGAATAGAATTTCTCAGCTTAGTCTCTTTACAAAAATTTTAATAACCGAAGCATAAAAATGAGAAGAGGTTTGTAAATAAATAAAAATTATAAAGTATGAGAGAAAAACTTATTTAAGATGACACAAGGATTTGAAAAAAAAGTGTACACAGAAATGAAAGCCATCTATTTCAATGCTGATTACAACCTTAACTCTACGTGAGTTGAATGTTTCAGCTTTTCTGGCACATAGAATACAGAAATAATTAAACTAGGGAAAAGAGAGAGGGTCCTAGTGTAGCAGCTGGTTGCCATAGCAACGAAATAGTCGAGGAGAGGGGTTTCTGTCGGCCTCACAATAGGAAAAGGAGAGGGGGAGGAAAGGGTTTGGAACACACACAAAATTTCTTTCTTTTATTTTTTAATGTGAGAATAAGTTTTCCCCTGGGCTAAGTCACCACTGAATAGCTTTGTTTCATTTAAGTGAAGGAAAGATAGAAAAAAAAATTAAAAATCGCTGTAATCTAGAATATTAAAAAGACGAGACTTCGCTTATACATATCTGACTACTGAAAGATAAGCCAATAAAAGTAGGAACGGAATACAACTGCTCACGAATTCATGTTTAGCTATCTGTAGTACTAAATAAATAATTCACCGCATTTAATGAGTTTTGTCGAATGGGCTGAAATGAATATTTTCGTGTATCAGTAATTTAAAATATTTCCATTTTAAAATTCTTGCTTCCTTTTATGCATTATTGAATTAAATGCGAGTAGTTTTTTTTAATCAGAAATTACGATATACAGTCAGTGTCTGGAGAATATTTTCATTGATTATTTAATACCGTCAGTATGGAAGGAAAATAAATAACAATATTTATTTTTAAAGCAAGAATAATAACTTTTATGGAAATGCTTCCTTCTTTACGTGTACACTGGCTCCGAGTTCGAAGGGGTTAAAGTCTTTATATATGCAGTTTCGTTTCATTTACAGGGATAAAAATGCGACAATGAGATATATCAAAAATAAAGTCTGATTAAAATTTTTCTGTTGTTAATTTAATGAATGATTTCATGAATAAAAAAAATCTTGTAAATTCTGTTGAATGAATAAAAACAGAAGTTATGACATCTTAGCAACACGGGCATTCTAAAACGCTGAACATTTACTTACAGAAAATTGCTCTGGTGTGCACTCACTCATTCCAATAGTCTCCCAAGTTGAAATTCTCAAAATCATCAACAAATGCTTTTAATCGAAGTAAATATAAATCTCGGGATCTTGCTCAATTATTTATATGCCATTCCAGAATTAGAGATGATAAATGCCTGATATATGTCTCCATAATTTGGTTTAAGAGATAATAGTAAACTGTAATGTTATTTACGTCTCAATTCCTTGAAGTGAAAGGTTGACACAAGGATAAACGGAACGGCTTTGCAATGTCAGCGGAAATATATAACTTGCTATGAAATAAATAAAAATAGGTATGCAATCACACAAATAAAAATAGGAAGAAAAGGAATTAGAAAGAGTTATTATTGTCATATTTAAGGAAAATACAAAAATATGTAATTTTCAACTAATGTCTCTAAGTCAGATATGTTTTCAGATTACGAAAGAAAAAATAAAGCTTCAATATTATTCGAACATTTGAGTGATTTAACCTTTATTAAAATATAGCTGTTAGCTTGGCTTGATGAAATTCAGGGTGTTCTAAAAACAAGTAATCCTAATTTATTTTTTTTTGTCAGTTAGGCGTTTTTATTTTTAAAAACTTTATTTTTTGTATAAATTGATTAAAGTGTTCTTTAAAAGTATTAAATAAGATTCTTGTTATTACAAAATTTTTATTTTGAGTTTCAGAATTAAGTAGAGGAAACCGGAGCAAGAGGATGATGTTAACAATTGACTATTCCTATTCAATTCAGTTTTTGAGATAGATTGTTTTTCTTTACATATATTAAATATATATGTAAAATTATGGTTAAAGTTAACATATGTTATTTACATATATTATGTTTCTTTATATATATTATTAGAATAGTCTTTTCTTATATTGTCCCTAATTATATTAAAATAAAAATGTGTCCAATCAATATTATTTTGCTATTTTATAAAATGATGTCAAAAGTATCATCTTGGGCGAAATGAATTTCACCTCGAAGGAAGATGACAATCCTGATAAAAATTTAATATATTTCTACTCTTAGAAGACACCATGCTAATTAATTAACACGCTGTTATGTATGTTTTCTGGGGGGAGGTCTAAAGGGTTAAAACTATAACTCTTAATAAATTAATTTAACTAAAAACTAGTATTTTTTTTAATTATCAAAAATTGAGCAAATTTCCCTCCTAAGTTTGAGCATTCCTTGTGCAAACGTGTAGATTTTGCAACCTTCTATCCATGTTTCCTGATGGTTGATCAAGAGAGACCTCATAATATGCAGGAAGTACATTATACTATTTTTTATTGGATTTCTATAACTTAAAATTATGTTTTCATTTTCCATTTTAATTACTTAAATATTTTTGAAGCTCGTAGGTTCGAAACATGTTATTTATAGCGCTGGTTTTTTTTTTATTTTTTTATTATTAAATCCTGTTATATGAAACTGTCTGTTAACAATGTAACAGTTTTATCTTACTAGTCGCATGATTCAAACGCAAGAAATTAAATGACTGCATCTTAGATTTTAATATAATTGTAAGTCTGTTAGATTTCAGTTATAAGTTATAATTCTGAAATTATTCCAATTTCAAAATTTAAGATTTTACTGAATTACAGCGCAGAATTTTATTTTAAAGGATTGATATATTCCAGAACGATTTTTGTTTAGATCTTTGATTTAAGTTTAAAATCACAGATCATATCACTGAGTAGACTAGAACGATGGGTTTTTTTTATTTAGCGGGTTTGTTTTGGCAACGTTTTATAAAAATATGCTGTTAGACTGTTTGAGAAAGAATTAAAATGATTATAATAAATCCATGCTCTCATAAGAATATTTATACCAAGATGTAAGGATAGATTTATTTCGCACTTTTATATGGAAACAGCTTGAGTAATTTTGCTTTTTCTTCACACTGTAGGCAATTTTGGAAAATGTGAAAAACTGATTTACCCGTAAATAATACTGACTATGTCAAACGACATATTAGATTTTTTTCTCTATTACAGAGAAACGTTAGTTAACATCTAGCAGAATAAAAGAAATTAAATATCCTTGATAAGGCCAAATACACTTATTGGTGCTTGAGAATTAGAATTCTGGAACAACTGACATATTCAAAATATAAAAATTTAAATTTAGATAAATTATCCTGTGCAGTTGAGATAATATTTTTATTCTCTTGACGTACAATATTTTCAAATTTTTCACAACAATATCATCCACTTACCAACATGAGAATCTATACCATTATAATTTAAAGTTTGCAGAAAGTTGATTGACATAATAATGTAAACATAATTTTTCAAATCTATCTCTTACGATGGAATAAAATAAATAACATTTGCTTTTATAAACAATGTTTTGAAATGTTTCAATAGATTACTTTAAAAGTTTCAGTTCAAGCGAAAATATAAAATTCCTATAGTTGGCATATTCTACAGAGTAATGAGGAGACTATCAAAAATATGATATACTTCTTTTAATTCAATTGGAAATTTTTCGAGCGATTCAGTTATATCAAATGGCTAGAAGTGCAAAAATTAATCAAATTTTTGCACCGCTCTGTGCTGCATTTTAGGAAGAGTAACGGAAATTATATTCATTTTTGATAATATATGTTTAAAAAGAAGCTTGAAAATTGAGAAGGTAAGGTTTTAAGAGACCATTCAAAAACCAAACCTAGGAATAAAAATTCTGTATTATAAACTAAAAATAATTCAATTTATTGCACGTCTTAAAATGAAAACTATTTTAAGCTTAAATTTATACTTATAGGAGAGGGGACCGAAGGAAATTGCCTATTTCTGCATTTTCGGTCCAATTTTCAATTTTATAAGAAAAACAAATTGAGATAAAAATACACAAGTCAACATTTTTTCGCTGCTTTCTTTTTCATATCGATTTGACTTGCATTCTTTATATCTATTATTACAATAATTTATTGACAAATAAATTAAATCATGTTAATCGTAATTAATTTATTATTATTTAAACCAAAATATAGAGTTCAGGATTTTAGATTTTGAGTTTGAATTCCGGTATTCCGGTTAAAGTCATGAAGTTATATTTGGATAAAGAGATACAATTAACTGTAATAGCTTGTCCATCTTTTGAGCGGTCGAGAATCCGGTTACTAGGAATGCCATAACATAAATTTAGTATAACCAATGTTCCGAATACATCTTGATAGGCGGCTGATTGGCTATATTGATATGACTTCTTGAGTATCTGCAAACAAGCATCAAAATGTTAGGAATTTTATGACGGTTATATTGAAGATTGTATGACTCCTGAAAGACGATAGAATAAATCCGATTATATAAGAGATCACTATGATATTATGTACATATTTGGAATAACATTCTGTGAAGTGGAAGAAATTATTTCTGGGAAAGAAACTCATGATTATACTTTCTTACGCATTATTTACGTTTCATGTCATCTAATTTAGTAGCTTCGATGACAATAAAAGACTTCTTGCATAAGAAATTCTTTCCTGTCGGTGTAAAAGAAAAAACGACAGAAATCGAGAAGACTCTTCTATGGCTTCAATAAAAAATTTCTTAGAAAAAATGAGTTTCTTCTTAAAAAACTTCTTGTAACTACATCGAATAGCATTTTAGTAGAGGAAAGTATCAATTAGGTGATATTGGAAATAATCCTTATAAAAATTATTTTCCTTTAAGCGACTAATAAAAAAAAATTCAAATTTACTTATTATTTGCTACAAGACTGTTGTTTCAAATAAAGATAATTTTGTAAAATTTTATGATACTTAAAGACAGTAGAAGAAGTTATTTGTATCTAATAGGAAATTTCAAGCAGAAAAGTAGATTATCTGATCAAAAGTATCCGGGTACTTCCAAATTTACATTTTTTTTCTTTTTCGTATTTTTGCATAAAGATTAGGCAAACTGCTCTTGAATTTAGATAATCCGAAAATATACATAAATTCACATTTTATAGACATGATTCGGTGACTAGGGAATTTAGAAGACGATCAAAAATTGGTGAAGAAATAAAAAATTTCAACTCGCCCCGTTTCATAAAGAACTGTTAATAATATGCACCTTTATTCAAAGGTTTTGGTTGTTATGCGGAATACTTGTATGAATTTTTGAATATCTCTGTATTCCGGAAAAATATAAAGGGCTTATGAAAAAAATTCCAGATTTTCCTGTATCTTTTTTTCTTATAACATGAATTATTTTCAATTCAATCATACGAAACTTATAGAGTACGTGACAATAGACTGTCAATGCTTAGCTTTAAATATCCCAGGGAATGTGAGTATGTGTAGTTAATAATTTCTAACTATATATGTGCAAACATAGCATGTCATTTATTTCATAATTTCAAAGTCAGATATATAAGGCCATTTATATCAAAATTCAAGCTGAAGACAATTATGGTTCAGAAGGGCTTTTACACCGCAATAATTGAATTTCATTTGCTCTCTAAATGAAAAGGGATTTTCCACAAACTGATATTTTCTGATATCGAATCATCAAATACTTATATTCAATTGCATAAAGGTCAGAAATAAGCTAATTTCCTTTTTATATGTATAAATTATCTAATTTATATCTCAATAAATTAGACATCATAAATAATAAAGCATTTTATAACTTCATTCCCATTTTTAACAGAATTGTAATATTATATAAATCGACATACCCTATATAATTAAAAGACATCCAGATAACCTTATATTTTGCATATTCTTGCAACTTGCTAACCTCATATTTTATATGCAAATACGCCACAAATTAATGCGAAGTGGAGGTAACTAATATGAATTGAATACCATAAATATTTGTGAAAACAACTAAAACGCAAAATTCGAGCTTGACTATAACGCTTCACATTAATGACAGTGCTTTTCAATTTTCTTTTACAAGAATGGCGTGCAGTCTTTTAAAAAATTAACGGATAGCCTTCCTAACAGAGTATCAGATATCACTGCACACAAGGTGAGGGCCATTTCATATTAAAAATTTCTTCGTTCGCATAATAAATGAAATATAGAAATGTTATGCATTCTTTTATTCTCATCTAATGAACAAAACATCATAAATGTGACTCCATTTCCCATTATCTAAAGATATGCGGACGATATTAATTATATAGAGCATGTCAAGTACATATATTGTAATTCAGCTATTCAATGATAATTTTTATCAATTGGACATTGATAACAGATTTTAAAATTAAGAATTTCAAAATATATTATGCTTTTCACAGGAGCTTTTAAAATTTATTAAGTACAAATACTCACATATTCAGGGACTATAACTTTTGTTTATAATATATTGATAGAACATATTCTGTAAGTTTCGTATGATTTGATAGAAAACAATATATGTTATAAGCAAAAAACATGCAAGGCAATCTGGGATTTTTTTTTTCACAAACCCCTTATACTTTCCCGAATATAGTGCTATTTTTATTAAAATTCGTATAAATATTGCACACAGCAAACAACACCTTTGGAGAAAGTTGCAGATTATTGTTGCAACTTTCTGTGAAACGGGGGTGTATCTAAGTCTTTACTTTCTTCACCAGTCTCTGCTCAACCTCCTAAATTTCCTCGCAAACGAATATTCATTGCAAAATATGAGTTCAAAATTCAAGTGCATTGTATCAAGTATAATTTTGAAAGTGTCCGGATACTTCTGTTCAATTATTATATTTTTAACTGAAATTTAACAAATCACTTCAAAATAGAAGTAATTTATTTCAACATTTTAATAAAGATTTTACTCATCAATTTATCTCTTGTGTGTGTGCATTCGAACGTACGAAGACATATTTCATTCTAAGAATTGGACCTACATATTATACTATCTAGAAAATACGTTACATAAAATTTCTGGCAGGGATTAATGAACTTTTAACTACTAAGTTAAACTACTAGTCTTTTCTCATAATAAAGAGCGTTTCTAAACCTTAGATATTTTCTTTCCGTCTCTTATAATAATCAGTCATTTATGTTTTTATATTGATTTATTTCTGAATATTTTTTCCCAACAAAATTGAGGATAGACTGACCATAAATTACTCGGTTGAAGCCATTAATTAATTATAGTAGTTAATATGTGAAATAGAATTTATCTTTATTGAATAACAGTAAAAAAAGTGCTTTGGAGTAATTAGGAATGAATACCAACATAAATTATGTGGCAATAAGGAGTAATTTCTGATCATTTGAAATATATTCTCTTACTTTAGTTAGAAGCCAAAATAAGTGTTCTTGATTACCTTATAGTCGCCTCCTCCTACACCAAGAAAAAAATCGTCATATTTTTCTTAGTCTATTTATAACAATTTCAAGCTTAAGAATACCTCCAATTCTCAGTAAATGATGTATAGAGAAAACTTCATTCAAATGTTCAAAATTATAACAACTTTAATATTGATTTTTAATAATTTATTATTAATTGCTGTTGAAATATGTTACATTTTTTTCCATAATGTATCAATTATTTGCGAAAAGAAGTAGTAAAATGTAAATAGCGAATCTCTGTGTGAATACATTCGTTCACTAAATATAATGGCTTTTTCATAAAAACGCAATAAAAAAATTAAACATTTTGTAATTGTTTGTAAAAATTAATTAAGTTTGTTAATTGAAATTTATTAAATTTGAATTAAAACAAATTTAATTTAATCGAAATTTGTTAAATAGTCTAATAACTTTAAGTGTAATTAAAGTTCCACTTATCATTCAAACTATTTCAATTTCCACATGAAAATTTCAACACAAAGTGCAATCCAAGTATTGGATTAGTTTTAATATTTTTGTTCAACTTGTTTCATATCTGTAAGGATGAAATTTTGTAATAGATTACTACACAAACATTTCTGATGTGCTGAGTTTTGAAATTTGAACAATTATATATTCTGGATGGCAGAATAATATTTAATATTTTCAGTACTTGGTTTTAAGTGACTCATTTTATTCAATTAAATTTTTATTTCATACGAGTGGTGCAACCTGGTAGTAAACTATAAAAAATTCATAATATTGCGGAAAATGAATAATTCATGTAGTAAAAAAATAATTAAAATATTATACATTTAGCACACTAATAAAAATGTCTGATTAAAATTTATCTTTATTGAATTTTTATTATTCAAATGCATAAATATAAAAGCTAAAACGCCGTATTGAAATATATCTAAAAGTATTTACTAAGAATTATGTTTTTCAGGGGGGGGGACTGAAAAACCCATATATTACAGAAAGTAAAAGTGTAGATCTGGAAATTATGATTATCAGAATATTTCAATCTTTAGTGTATAAAACACTAAGAGAACAGAATTTTTGTAATTTTTTGTTACAAAAAACAAATGAACATGAGTTAGGCCATAATAATGACATAAAACCACTTTATTGAAATGGAAATTTTTTAGTTAAAATATGATTTCTTTTAGCACTGTTTCAGAAAATTCACATATGTGACCCTTTGCTTCAGTGAGACGAATCTCTTCCAGAAGTATAATCTTTTTACTTCTTGCAATTAATAAAATTAATCATTGTTTAAAATACAAAAGTAATCACTGATTTAAAAAGAATTTAAAATCAATCAAGATAAAGGTGCAACACAAATATTCTTTTCTAATTACACAAAGAATAGTTTAAAACGCGAAAATTAGTACAAAAATTACAAAAATGTATACATTAATAAACTAATAGGCTTGCTGTTTGTAACATCATTAGTGAATTTTCTAATCGAATGTATGTTTATATGATGAAAATATAATTGATCTAACGTTTAATTCAATATTTTAAAACTATTCATTAACTGCAACATTTCTAAATTTTGTAGCATTAATTAACACAGTGAATGCCAGAATTTTATGAAAATGATATTAACTTTAACATAAATCTGTCATTGAAATGCCAATAACATGGGTAACAATATTTGTTGAATATTCACATGAAAAATGAACTTTTTTAAACATTGATTAAAATATTAACTAAACTAATCTGATATTATGAAGATTTACAAACTAAAAATAATTCTTTTAAATAATAAGCAGAAATTCAAAACCTTAGCATGATATTAATAATAATATTCTCCCAATAATAACCTCAAAGTTGTATACCCCCAAATGTTCATCTCATCGATTGGTAATTCAGATCTTAAACAGCAGCATAACATAGACATACGTTAGCTTCATGTGATTTAAAGATTGTGTTGCACACAAATACCTTTACCAATGAAACGAAACTTCAGGCATTCAGATAATACAGTGTGGCTATTTAGTTACAAGTATGTAATACAAATTGCATTTGATAATACAAATTAAATAAATTTTGAGCGAATTTTTACAAATGAATGCTTTTTTTATTTAAAGCCATTACAAAAGAAGTTAAACTGATATAAACAAAGTAACTAATTCAGAAACTAAAAATTTGGCATTCAAATTGGATAGATGGAGTAGACTGGCACAGCTGTCCTGAAAAAGAAAATATATTTCAATAAAAAAAATTAATGCACGTTAAATATGTTTTAAAAACAATATATATGTTCGCACTATTCCTTCGTTCTTCCCTCTTAACAAAGTTTCTGAATAAGCATGGGAAATTGAAAAAAAAGAAACAAAATATACTTAGATTAGATTGGATATGAATAATACAAGAAAACGCTCATTTTTATAATAGAATGGTGTAAAATGTTGAAATTTGTAGACTTTAATACAAAAAATAAAAATAAAAAAAAATCCATGTCTCATTTCAAGAAAAACACATAATAATGCAGTTTTGCACAAAAACGGCTTATTCGAAAGAAGCTTTCAAATTTCATAAAACTAAAAATCAAAACTCACGAATTTTATTTTAAAGTTTAGAATGGTCTATCACAAAGTCACTAAGTGCCACTTTGATAGAAATTTCTTGAAATTTAGATTATCAAATACTTTTACAAACATTACATATCAATATTTAAAAACAAAAAAAAAGTTAAAGCAAATTTAAACTTAATGCGTTATGTGATTTTATAGCAACAGAATAAATAGTATAAAGTGAATGAAATTTAAAAATACTTTATTTAAATAAAACATGTATTTTAATATCCTTCATAAATCTGTATGTGGAAAATATTTCCAATTGATGCAACACACATAAAAAACAAAATTACTGCAATAAAATAAGTTTCCAAATTATTCTTTGTTAAAAAATCATACAGCCATGTTAAAACAGAAAACGAAAAAAAAAAAAAGTCATTTGAAATTTCTCTAAACTTACACAAACCTTATCTATTATGCTTAATATAATATTATTATCATTTGCAGCATGCTTTCTGTTACACCTACTGAATCAGCACATCTTAAAGTTACCTTTCAGTGGATCTTTAGAAAAGAAAATCTATCTTCCCAATAGAATTACAACTAGGGAGAATAATATTGAAAAAAGTTAAAATATGCATATTTAATAATTTACATACCTGTAATTCTGTGCCTTTCGTATAACAGACAAAGCAGGAAGAATTTTCTGTAATGATATGAAGAAATATTATTTGGCATACCAAAGGTAGAAAGAAATAAGAAAAGTTTCAATTACTTGAACAATCTACAACTTAACATAAAAATGCAAAATCCAAATTTCTTGCATAAAATCATACTAAATAAGTTCTAAATCAGTGAAAAACAATAAATTTATTGTGAAAGAATATAAATGCAAAAATATCTTCAAAATCATAAATACACTTCGAAACACTTACTGAGAACTGTTTTCTTATATGTCAGTTAAATAATTACATTCAATCAATTCGCATTCAGGAATTCGTAAGATATTTATTTCAAACTTTTGAAATAAAATATCAAAGGAATTAAAATAATACACGAATACAGTTGTCTCTATAATCCGATACTTCATCAATCAAGTCCCTCCACTGGTCGACGTTTTCAGAAAAGTGAATGAGGAGTGTGAAGTGGAAATCGAGTCGTTGCATGTCAACGTTAGTGACATTGGAGTGAGGTAAAAGTTAGGATGCTTCTCAGCTTTACCATTCATTATTAATTATAAATAGCATAATTTCCAGTACAATTTTGTAATAGTTTGTACAATAAATAGATCGCACTATTATAATGAGTTTTTAAAATGAACTTCTTCTAACCCGACGGTCTTCTGATGTCCTCCAGATAACTAGAGGAATTGCTATGTATTTCAGAATACTGTTTTTTAACTTTTCTATACATTTTTTAATGAATTAAGCAATTATGCTAATTTAATTTAAGATGAAACTGTGTAAAACTTCAGAACTTACAAGAATGAAACAGAAATACTAAAATATCACAAGTAATATGATGTACATTTATTTCCCTCAATTACAAGTACAACAATTATCTTTGTTAAAGTATTAGTTAACCTAAATTTTGCAGTCTTAAAAGATTTTCGAAAACAGGCTTCTAAATAATCTAAAAACAAAACTATAAATACTATAAATAATCCTATCAGAACTATAAATAATCCTATCAGAACTATAAATAATCCTATCAGAAAACATTGTCAGATATTACAGAAAAATATTTTGATAATTTACTTCCCTTTCCATAATTGAGATAAATTGTTAGATTGTTTTGGTGACAAAAATGAAGGCACCAGATATTTAAATATTCATAAAGATTTTTCTTTGGTAGAATATATTTTTCTCCAATAATTATTCGAAACAAAATAATTTAAATCAGATGATAAAAATGTGAAAACTAGAAATCATTTGGGTTTTCTGTTTTAACGCATGAAGAATAAGGCAGAATAAAATATTTCAAATATATCGAAAATCTAGGTATTAAATATCCACTACATAAAAATAAAAAGATATTTCTAATTTTTTTTAAAAAATAGCGATTTTTAAACATAACTTTTTATACAGGTGTGTCCTAATGGTACGCACGACTCAAAAGATTTTAATTTCCAACTACTTGATAGAAGGAAAGATTAGTGTTATGAGAACTATAAGTTGCACCTGCTATTGTATCGAATATGCGATATTTAAAGTTATTAAATTATATTTTGAAAAACAATGGTGTGTCAAAATTCGCTGAGAGGACTTAAAATAATTGGCGAATTTACATAAAGCAGAATAATTTTTTATTTACATTATTTGCATAATAGTTTGAGACGAATTCATTTCTTTATTAGTCAGTTATACGATCATCAAATGGGGTGGGGAACACATTCAAACGTGAAGTAAAAATGTTTGTCCTAGTTGTATACCAAATGGCCACTTAATTTTGAAATTGGACTTCGGCTTAAGATAAATATTTTGCCCATAAGGACTTTATTTTCTTTAGTTGGTTAGTTAATGCCAATATATTTTTCGTAGTATTAAGCATTTTATTCAAAATTAGGATGCCTTCTCTCTTCTATACTGGAATTTCTTCTGTTACCTTAAGAACTGTAAAGATCTGGATGTATGGGAAATCTCAGGTGAGTCGTATTAAAGAACATTTATTAGCTTGCAGATTATTGTTGTATACAGTTTTCCTGGTTGTATTTCACCAATATGCACAATTTTCGGGAGCTTCGGGCAGTCTCAATAGCTTGAGATTATCTCAAATGTAGCATTAGATAGCCTGTTCTTTCGAAATTTTATTTACGCATAATTTTGAAGGGTAAGGTCGGTAAAATACACACACTTTGAATGCAATCCACACTTTATTACTGTGTGAAATTTTTTAGCACAGAACTCGTAGGAATAAAATAATTGATCACAATGAAAAATAAGTTCAAGAAGAAGAAGAAAGAAGAGATCAGAAATACTTTAAAATCTTCCAATTAAAGAATAGATTCAGCAAATCTGATAAATTACTGAAATAATTACTCACTGATTTCTTTTGGCCACACAGTTTGGATTTTAAAGTATTCTTGAAAACATTCCATCGCCCAACATTTCTGTCAGTATCTATGGAAGAAAGATTAAAGTTGCACTTAATCAAAGAAATTTCAACTTAGTAAAAAATTTCAAACCAAAGTTTAAATATAAAACAACTGAGCACTAGAAAAAAAAATGAACTTAGATTTGTAGCTTGCTCGTGTATAAGAAAAAAAGTGCATTGATAATTTGAATATATTTTTTTAGATAAATGCATTTATTTGATAATGTATTGTACTAGCACGCAATTTTGTTTATCACACATACATATTATACATTAATTATAATAGTATTAAAAATGACCATGGTTTTTACCAACCATGTAGATCGGATACATAGTTACTTATTTATGAATATGAGGGACACAAATTTTAGAGAAATCTTAAATAGCCTTGTTAAAATAAAAATCCAAGCTAAAAAATGTTAGCCGTTAATTTTTGAAATTCAAAATGATTGATTTTTAGACCGATGTTTCTATTATAAGATTTTTGTACGTGACCTCAAACTAATTGATTCAAACCAGTTTAGTATAAATTTTAGTTATTTGCAAATTTCATCCTTCCTTTGATCTGATTTCAGGTGAGGATGTTAAACACACCTGCGATCATTTTTTAAATTTTCAATAAAAAGTTATTTTGATATCAAAAAGGTCATACGCAAGTTCAAGCCCAATCCAGTATTGAGTAGCCGTTTGTATGACGTCTATCAAAGTTGCACTGGATTTGGAAGTTTGAAACCCAATTCCAGCATTTACGTTTAACAACTGATATGTCAGTCTGATGCATAATGGAGATATTGATATATACATACTGATGCATAATGGAGGCCGGCAGTGTGTCATAAAGACGGAAAGAGCACAGCCGGATGTGGGGACAACCTACATGGGAAAAATAGGATGTCAATTAAGAAAAGACCGAATATACTCTCATTTATACGAATGTTAGTCCTGAACTTATAAGTCTGATCGTGGATACGACTGAAGAGACGGTAATGTGGTAAATGTTTAAAAGCCATTTCGAACTCATAACAAGAAAGAGGGTAATTCAATTATTAGATGAATTCTTCAAAACGAATTATTAACCAGAAGAAATGGCTATCTTCCTATGTCGAGTAAAAGTTGCAGCAGCTGAACTACAGGAAATAGGTTATGAGGTGGATGATCTATATTTTGGATTCTGAATTATACGATACCTTCTTCCAGTCAAAGATTCAACGGATATGCGGATGGAAAGACCAAGAATTTAAAACAAGCAAAATTAAAGTGAAGTTAATACTTGAACCGAATACAGCTCATGAAGCAAGACCTCGAGAAATTAGAGGTTGCATTTCTCGAAAGAGTTTGAAACTCTCAGAAATTAAGTGGATTTCTTAGTGGAATGGATGAAGTTCGGGGAGACGCAAGTCATTCATACGCAAAGAAAGGCATCAGAATGAGGATGGGAAGGTATTTATTAAGATGGCCAAATATAGAAAAATGCTTGATAAGGAAATAGGACTTTGTGTAAGCGGTGTACACATATTAAATTAAATTATAAGGATATGAACCAAATTATATAACCAAGGCATTTTACAGGAGACAAGCGCTGGTCCGCCGTTGTGATTACTCATTGTCAATCAGTTCTTAATTGCATTTGATCCGGACGAAGGCTATTAAATGTCAGCGTTTGCAGATGATATTGCTATTTTAATGAAATCAATTGTCACCTCTCACTTTGCCCAAAAAAAGTATTGGAAAAATAAGAAAAATTAGAAGACTGGGCGAATTTGTTAAAACTTAAATTCAAGAAAGCAAAATCGCAGTATAATTTTTTTAAGATATCATTTATCTCCCGAATATTAAATTGTATAACTCTAGAAATAATTATTAAAAGAAACTTAAGCACCTTGGAATTACTTTTATCGTTAGTTTATCTTTTATTCCCCATTTTTATCACATCCAAGAGAAAATTGGTAAAATTAACGGGAAACTGAGAAGGATTACTAGAGGCGGGGTTCAATTCAACAGCTATAAAGGAAATTAACAAAAACGTTTTGGAAAAAATGAAAATGCATGATTCATAAATATGGAATAACAGTCAAATAACAGGAAGGATCAAAATCTTAGAAATTCAAAGTTTACCATAACTTGCTATTATAAAACCTTGTAAAATAGTTTCTAATGAAGCACTCCAAAATCTCAGTGGTTTGCCCACCAATTGATATCAAAATATCCGTTGAAAATAAAATGCTCACAAATATTAAACAAGCAAAAGGGAAAGAACTCACAAATGGAAATGCAAACCTTGATTATGGAGGTCATTTTGGAAGATTAAATCTAAAACATGGATGCTCTTATGAGAGTAATGAGGAGGGGAAGGCTGTAACTGTATGTAAGGTAATGGTTCTAAGATGGACAATACGGTGGGCTGTGCGTGGAATAGAAATATAAAAAAGACAATGTTACAGTAATACTTTTTTTTTTCGGAAAATGAGGCACTTAGAAAAACAAATGACTTGGCAAAAGAAAATATCTTTTTAAAATAAAAATTCATTCAGATTCATAATCAGCAGTTAAGGGCTTTAATTCTGTAAATGACAAGAGAAACACAATAAACAAATTAAAAGACTGCATTAAAGAAAGAAGATTATTTGCAACTAATGTGGATTCTGGCACAAAGGGAAAGAAAGAGCAGATAAATTGGCAAAATCAGCTCTTCTATCAGATGAAGCAGACATACACTACAAAAATGAAGACAGAAATAAAATTAAAGTAGAATGGCAATATCGTTAAAAGTATGCTAAGAAAAGGATCTAAACAAAAAACTCGACTTTAATCGAATAAAAGGAAAAAATTTCTCAACCATATCTTTACAAAGCACGAGATTTTTAGAACTCACCACGAAAGATTTCTTGGTAAAGACGACAAATAACAGTGCGGAAAGGTAGTGAAAAATATTGATCACTTCATTAAGAAATGTGAATTTCTTAATAGCAAAACTTAGTAGAAAGCAAAAGTAGTTAATGTCCAGATAACTGGAAAACCCAACACATCAAAGCATTAATAAAGAATGCGATGGTCAACTTTTTGATCAAAGAAATTATTTCAGTAACTATCACCTTGAAAATTGATTCATAACGTTTCATCAATTCCAATCTTTAAAAAAAAAATTTAAAAAGGGGCTATTTGCCAACTCTAGGTATTGAACTTTTTTTACTTTTAATTTACTGCCATTGGAGCTGCCTGCCTTCTGGCGAATGAATGGTCAATCTTCTTGAGTGGTGATCTTTTATTGTGTGGTGATCTGGAAGGTTTTAAACTGAAGGAGTTAACTGTTGGTCCTCGGCTGGATTTTTTGATTAACTGTGGGACACTGTTTAACTTTGTTACTAGAAATGGTTACTTCGTGGAAGTCTGCAATGACGCCCACATGGCTTCGGCTAGATGGGAATAATATTCTGCATTTCCCTTGAAAGTCGTGTGTATATTATATATATACACGATACGTATAATATGTAATGATATCTTTTAATTTAATTTACATTTTAATTAACTCCTTGTTTTTTACCTTAAACTAGCCCATATTACATTATTTAAAATTCTCTATTATTTCCTCATTGAAATCTCAATTTTTATTTAATTATTCTAACAAGCGCTCTGAAAAATTGCTGACACTACAATTCTCACGACGTAACCCTAATGCCTAAAAACATTTCATTCAAAGGTACCCAAGATTTCCTTTCGTAAATAGACACATGTCAAAGAAATCCCTCGATTAAAAGCACCAAGGAAAAAATTTCACACACTTTTCTATTCGTGTCCGATGTAAACGGGCGCATTTCAATCGATCATCCTAGTGTAAAAATCTTGTCCCCCACGTGGGAAAATAAATTTAAGTTCATTCCAAACTTGTCTTCTTTTTGGCCACTCATCTGTAAAACTATGTTATATATGAGTGTGCGAAAGAGAGAGATAGTGCGTTTTTAAATCTTAACTCATATACTAATTTTTATCTTAATTTAGTCTGTTAATTTCATTCTAAAATGTTCTCTTATATCCCGATCCAATTCCCACCTTTTTATTTAATTACTTCTAACACGCGTTTAATAAAATAGTTGATTCCGTCGTTCAAACACTGGGAACGAAGGGATAAAAATCCCTAGCATTCACACATAATTTTCAAATATAGCTAAGATTCCTTTGCTTAAGTCGACACGTGTTCTCTTAGTTAAATCATTGAAGGGAAAATTTTCGGCGACTTAGCTCATAGATCTCGATGTAAACAGATGTCAGTTTATCGTTGTCTCTTTCCTGTATAAATTATGACGCCCGTGGTGAAATAAATAGAAGGTAAAATTCCAAAAGTTTCTTCTTTTCGGCCATGCAGCAGTAAAATTATGTTTTATATATTTTATATTATATGTGTGTAATGATATCTCTTAATCTAATTTAAATCCTAATGAATTTCCTTAATTTTATCTTAATTTAACCCATATTAACTTCATTCTAAAATGATCTCTTATTTCCTGATCCAATTCCCACCTTTTTTATTTAATTAATTGTACATGTGCTCTATAAAACTGCTGAATTCAGCCTGTTTTAACGTTCTGAGTGAAGGGATAAAAGTCCCTAATTCTTACACTATTTTTTTAAGGATATCTAAGAATTCTTTCCCTAAATAGACATCAGTGTTACAACTATATAACCTTAATTTACCTCTTCATGTTTTTTGTCATACATCTCAGATAGCCATTGGAGCCCAGAATAGACGGGCACAGCCCGCCTATTCTGGTAAAAAGTTTAAAATTTAAGTTTTTATACGTCCCCCATAATTGTAAAAGTGTTAATTAATAAAATGTTTCTCTTGTATTCTTCTATGAATACACAAAATTCACATCTTTATTTACAAAATTTGAAGAGATGTTCTTATTTTTAAATTAAGAGAAATTAAACAAAAATGTAGATGGATAAATTATTTAGAAAAATATAAATTTATTCAATACAGAAAAACTGCATATTTAAATATTTGTCTAGTAATACATCATTAGACAATCATGACTTTGAAGAAATTTCTTATTCACACATAATGTTACCTTATTTATTATTCGAGGGTTTAACACTGACATTGTTAAAAAGGGAAGAAAAAATTGAGAAAGTGAATATTCAAGATATCTCAAAGAATGCCGAGCAAGAAAACAAAATTATTCGCTTGCACTAAAAAAATAACATATTTCAGTAACAAGAAACGTTTGAATATACAGACGATTTATATTGCATGTAATCATATTGTTGTTCTAGCAAAAAGGGAATGCAAATCCGGCATTCTTTTAGATGTGTTTACAGAAAAGTTTAGCGATTGCAACTTACAGGATCGTTAT
The DNA here is from genome assembly GCA_026543865.1 of Argiope aurantia. Lineage (NCBI taxonomy): Eukaryota > Metazoa > Arthropoda > Arachnida > Araneae > Araneidae > Argiope > Argiope aurantia. The sequence continues at coordinate 192,150 of JAPMOR010093645.1, forward strand.
TCTTCCAGAGAGAAACGGGAAGGTACAACAATACGCATATGAAGCAAAAACTGACATTTTTGCTTACTTTTTAAGTTATCTTCATGCTAGTGCACACACAATCAGTCCAGAACTTAATATTGCTAAACCGAACAGCAGAGAAAATAATTCAACGTACTTATTGACATCCGTATAATCTTCAGTCCATTGACTGATAAAATAGCTATGTGGACAATTACACGATCGACGTCCAGAATTTTACAATTAGGCCCTTCTCTTCAGGGAAGTATAATTTCAACAGACAAATACTGCTGTAATCGAGATAGCCACATTAATCTTCAAAATTATCACTTTTAGATCGAGAAAAATCCATTCTTCGTACAAGGACATTATCAGCAACATTTTTATATGTGTGTGATTCGCATTTTTAGAAATTTTTCGGAAGGTTCAATTTTGAACAGCATACTGAATGGTTACTGCTATATTCAGTTAGTTCTGATTGGCATACTGTTTGAACTAAGGGATAAATTGAATTTGATAGTACATCTTCATTAATTTTTTGCAGAAGCATTCAAAAAGTTTCTTTTACCGTCACAAGTGATGATGAACTCGATCGTATATGTGGAAGTATTGTTAAAAGAATGCAGCTTTTTATTGGTGTAGAAGGTGTTCATTTTGAACAAGTCTTTAAGAACTTCAATTAATATATTTTCTGTTCATTTTTAAAAAAAAATTAATTTAATTTAATAAATGCTGACTTAATTTATTTCCTGACTTAGACCTTTTAATAATCCTTCGAGATGTGTATATTATCCCTGATAATTACAATGAAAGTTTCCTTACACATCGGTCAGAAGTATGGAAAAGAAACCTAATAATTTTCCTTGTAATATCTCACACAATTATACAGACAGATGCACGAAATTTTATATCTTTATATGGGAGAGTAAATAAAACATTCTACTCGTTGACACTTTTTCGGCAAAAAAAATTTTGCAATCTTTTATTCTCCTTCTCTACAGAAGTCAAATTTTTTCATGTATTTGGGTAATTTATTTAATCAAATCTTGTATATACAAGTATATATCTAATTGCAATAGTTAAAGAAGTAAACACTTTCTCTCCATTTTCGAACATCCTGTTGCACTTATTAGAATAAGAGCCTATTATCTTAAATATTGCACATTGATGTAAACTTTCATCTACAAAATTTCATGAAATAAAGTGGGAAATTGTAAGGGTATACATAGATTTCTACGAAGATTAATAATAAAATGTTATAAAAATTTAATATTTATGCGTATTCTTATAGTGTAAAAACGTCGATTAGTAAATTGTTTCTTACATTCATCTATAGACATAGAAACTTTTGAGCTTCTTCTACAAAATTTACAGAGGTTTTAAAATGTCAATTTATACATTTAAACTACTTTTTCCTACTTCACAATAGCGTTTGTAAATCTTTCGTTGCAAATTTCAAAGGTAATAGATATATCACAATGTTATTCAAATAATGGAATCAGAAAATAGTAATGCATTCGTTAATTCTTCTTAAATTTAACAGAAGGGTCAAATAAATATATAAATTTTAATGTTTAGAAAACTTTTCAAAATAATTCATATAGCTTGACTACAAAATTTATCCTCAATAATAGATTAATTAATACAACTTAATATAAAATTGAGAATGTTAATTTATATAAAATACTTATATTTTTAGACTAAAGAAATAACTACAAATAACTTAGTTCAGCATCTTTTATGACAGGAATGTTAGGAACACCAATTCTGAGGAAGGACAAGGAAATAATTGTATACATGAAGATATTCCTTCAGAATATGAATCTACAGGAATGATTTCATATTCTATTCAGTCTAACTAAGTGATATATTTCAGATATGTAAGTTATTTCATAGCAAAAGTATGCTGTTGAAACTTTGAAAGAACAGTCACAAACATTGATATATAAATCTCCAATAATATTTGTTGCTAATGATTGTGAAAGAGTGAATGTACAGGGTGATTATAATTAAAGTTTAAGTTTCAAAACGCTATATAAAAAAAGAACCACTGATGAGAATGACGTCAAATTTGAACGGCATGTTATTGAAGAAGGCGAAAAGCGTATGGCAGGTGAAAACATTTAGTTTCAACTTTTAGCAACAGATATTGTAAGCGGCAGAAGATGTAAATTAAAATACCTGTCATGCGCACGACACATTTCAATGTTATAAAACCGCCAGGTACACGGCTGTTCCTCATTTCGCATCTCAGACGTTCGTCATGGATGTCTCACTGCAGTATCGCGCTCTGCTGGTAAAGCTGTATTACAAGAACGATGATTGTGCAAGAGTAGTTCTGCAAAAGTGCAGGACACTGAAGGGTATAAAAGAAGGCGTTGGTCCAATGAGTGTCGTGAAGAAAATGATGCAAAAAATTCGAAACGACAGGTTCGTTTGATGTGCAATCTGGTAGAGGGGGAAAACGAGTGCTTTCGACGGTAGTTGAAGAAGTGGCCACAGTATTACAGGTGGGGCCGGTGGTGTGCAACCGTGCAGTGCACGAGGAATTTCCCGAAAATTGGATAGGCCTACGAGCACGGTGCTGAAAATTGTACGAAACATCCTGCAATGCTATCCGTACAAAATTGGTCATATGCAGGAGTTGCTTCCGTCTGACCTGCCAGCAACGGAGACGTTTGCGTTAGAATTTCTTGCTCGCGAGGAAGTGGATAATGAATGGCCGTGGAAAATTTTGTGGACAGATGAAGCCCATATACATCTGACAGGGTACGTAAATACCCAGAATTGTCGAATATGGGCAACAGAAAATCCACTGGCAACGCCCCCCGTACCACTTCATCCTGAAAACGTCACGGTGTGGTGCGGCTTTACGACATCAATCATCCTACAGCCATATTTTTTCGAGCAGATGGGTGTTTCCGGTCCTGTTACGGCTACCGTCAATGGTCAACGCTATGCTTATCATTTGCGCAAACACGTCATTTCAGCTCTGCAACAGCGAGGAAGTGTGGATGGAATCATTTTTATGCAAGATGGCGCTCCCCCGCACATCAGCTGCTGAGGCGCCATTTCGGAAATGCTCGAATTATCAACCATCATTTCCCTACAGCCTGGCCGCCCCGATCACCTGATCTTACTCCGTGTGACTTCTGGCTGTGGGGTTATCTGAAAGATTTTGTGTTCTGTGCTCCAATTGCAAATTTAGCGGTATTAAAGGCATGCATTTCGCAACACATTCTGAACATCACCCCGGAGACACTGTGATCCGTTGTGGAACATGCTGCTTGTCGCTTTCAACTTGTTGCATACAACGGTGGACACCATATTGAACATGTTTTGCTCCAGTCTCACGATATTTCCTAACTTCTTTGACGAATGGTTCTTATGCGGTATGTCGCCGCAAAACTCTTGAAACCGATTTGTCCCTTTCGATGTGATATGTAAAGTCAAGCAAATAAAACTACTCAGCAATTCTAATTTGTCAATGCATTTTAATGTGTAACTTACACCTTAGCCGTTGTTTTACGAATCATTTCTCATTTCTCGACGTGATTCTGTCGCTTACAGCACCATCTGTAGTTAAAATTTCAAAATAAATTTTTTCTTCTGCCTTACGCTTTCCGCCTTCTTCAATAATATGCTGTTCAAATTTGACGTCATTCTCATCAGTGGTTCTTTTTTTTTATAACGTTTTGAAACTTAAACTTTAATTATAATCACCCTGTATATATATATAAATTATTAGTATTAATATAACTTTTATATTATGTTTTATATTGCTTAGATTGAGTAAAATCTAGATATGGCATTATTTATATAAGGATCCACCAAATGAAAGTGGTACTGCTGTAATAACTCCATCATTTGAAGAAAAAGATGACTGCGCATGCCCCTATAGAGGGTCCAGAGTGCTGGGAATTCATGCGATATCTTCAGATTCTGCCAGACGTGTGCGATAGCGTGGGAGCACGTTAAAAGGCATCGTTCGCATCATGGATGCCTCCAAACGGTGTCTGCGAGCGGTCAAGCAATTTTTAACAGCGGAAAATGTGAGTGCTAGTGAAATCCATCGTCGAATGCAAAATGTGTATGGCACAGAGTGTAGGCGTTATAGATCGGTATTCCGATAGTATAGGGATTTTCGTAGTGGAAGAAGCAGTACTGACGACAGGCCACTACCTGGTCAACAGCACGTGATTATCACCAAGGAAACAGTTGCAGATGTGGATCGTCTCGTGGGAATTAATCGACTTATCATCACTGGAGAAATAGTGAAGAAAATTTCTATGAGCAAAGGAAGTGTTCACATAATATTGCATGAAAGTTTGCAATACCGAAAGGTTTGCGCGCAATGGGTGTCGAAACACTTGACAGGGAAGCAGACGATTCATCGTATATCTGTTTCCATGCAACACTTTATACGTTACCGTGAAATGGGGAACTAATTCCTTTCCAGGATCATTGTGGATGATGAAACATGGTGCCATCACTTTCCATCCAGCCATCAAAAGCATGAGCATTGAATGGCGACACCCTTCATCCTCACGGCTGAAGAAGGTTCGCTCGTCAACTAAAGCTGGTAAAGTCATGTTAACGTGCTTCTTCGACGTCGATGGTCCACAATTGTTGGAATGGCTACCTACGGGCACAACTGTCACTGCTGTCACGTACGGTGCCACATTGCATGAACAGAGAAAGATTATCAAGAACTGCCAATATGGCTTGCTGTCGTGCGGAGGTATCCTCTTGCATGATGATGCTCGTCCCCATGTGGCTGTGGCGTGCCAAACATTGTTACGGCAATTCCATTGGGAAGTTCTCGAACATCCCCTTTACCGTCCAGCTCCCTCTCGCCGTGTGACTGCCACATCTTCGGTCCACTCAAGAAAGCTCTAAAGGGGCGGCGATTTGCCTACGATAATGAGGTCCAAGTTGCGGTTGAAAATTGGTTCCACAACCAGCCCCGGAGCTTCTTCACCCAGGATATCCATCATCACCAGAATATCCATCATCACGCGGACCACTGGGACACTTTATCACCTTGTAGGTTGAAATTTGTCTAGCCTATCTGTTACTCTGCAATACTTCGTTCCTTTGTATACAAATTTATATTAATACCATTAAACCATTTATCAAACTAACTATAGTGCCACTTTCATTTGGGTGACCCTAATATATTAAACAACTGGAATTATACATCCTCCAACCTGTTTTATACCTGTCAATTAATATTAAAAAGAATTTGTCACTTTTGTGATATTAATTATTTAATACCAATGCATCATTTGATCAGATTGCAAATTCTTTCTTAACAAACATGCAGTAAATATCTGACATTTGAACTCTCACATTTCTATCTGTTTTTAAATTAAAAATAAGCTGAAGGCCAAAAAGAAATTACAAGATTTCAATTAAAATATACAAACTTTAATTATGGTTAGTAATAAAATTATTTGCATTTCATTTAAAACACAAATGCTTTTCTAGTTTCGTATAGTTATATTAAATTGTAAAAGTTTCTGAATCTTATTCTAGTAATAATACAAACAGCAGCTACAGCCATCCCCACTTCAATGTCACTGCCTTTTTAGAACAATTACTAGTTTCTATAAGATTATTTCGAACATGTTAGATGGTGAAGCTATATGCACAAGCTGAAGATGCTGATTTTCCTCTCATTTTCAAAATCATGTAAATATTTCATATATGTATAAATTTAACATTAATGTTTGTTGAAGTAATTCAGTAGTTTTTATGTTTATAAAAAAATGGAATGAAACGATAACGAAATATTATACTGTAAAAATAAATTACAAAATTGTTTTGAAGACATATTTCTTCTGATTTATAGACATGGTCTCTCTCGAAGTAATCCCTATTAATCTAGCTATTATTGCAGAGAAGTTGCTAATTCAAAATAAACCAATGATCAGAATAGAAAATGGATAGTCTTAATTTAAAAACAATAAATTACATTATATATATATATATATATATATATATATAATTTCAAATATGTAAAAACACAAATACTTTTTCCTAAGAAAATGATGAAAAAAGCAAATTAATATGCAGAAAAATTCTTCAGATACATAGTGACTAAAAGACTCAAAATAATTTTCCTCTTACAGTCCAAATTATCATTTTAGCCCAAAGTAGTAACAGTATTTGTAAATAAGTAATTATGTATCGAGTTCGAAGAATTCATCATTTTAACCAAAATATTTTTAGAGCAATAATTTTATACTTGTAGAGCATATAGAAATCTGATGCTAATAGAATATATTTTGTTTCATATGTTGAAAATAATTAATGTATAACACATGGTAATTTGTAAGTGATTAAAAGTGGTACTTTATATGTGATATATGCATATTATCATATTACTGTGATTAAGCAGTAGTAATTTAGATGTGATATATTTGCAGATATTTATACAACATATATTTCAGCTATTCCCATAAAATATTTATTTGCATTACATTCTCTATGTTACATAAGAACATATACATAAGTAGTTTCAAAAGCCAACACAAGTCTTAAACATTCAAATCGTATTAATGAAATCTATATTTTTCTGTCGCTTTACTTTCAAAAAATTTAATCAATTGCTGCTTGATTCAGTTTCAAAATTATACCGATCAAAAATTTACTTCAATTTTATCACTAATTTAAATTCCTTTTTAAAGAAATTTCTCATTTCAATGACTTTTAATTGCTATCTCTAAAATATTGATTCATAGAGACAACAAAAAGTTTATTGGTCTTACTTTTTATTAAATGCAAGTTCAATATTACTAATATTGTTTATAAACAAATTTTACAAAAAGGATTAATTCGTAGAGTATAACATTTGAAATAAGAATGTATTTATCTATCAATTTTTTCTATATTTTCTTTGGTATTTAGTGTCAAAATATACATAGCGTTTCTTTACATATACCAATTAGTTTTAGCTGTAATACACTGGAGTAGAATGGAAAATTTCAAAACATATGCATAGTTAAATATAGTATAAAATATAACATTCATTACATTTATAATATGATCAGTATGCTGTGACCCTAGATTCCTTCAAGCTTCAAACAGATTTTAAAAACATAACACCATAAAAATAAGTGGAAAATTAATTATAGAAGTATTGATATTTGAAGAAATGCAGAAAAAATTGAAGTGAAAGAAACAGAAGAAAAAAGCTATTTCATATATATGAACACAGTAGGAAATAATAAGCATGAAGACCCAGGTGCTATGCTGCAAAACATTTGGAAAAGAACAGAAAGAACTCTAAAAAGTTTAACAATTCTAATTCGAGTCATGTAGCAAAAAAATACTTTAATCAAGTTATGGAAACTTAGATGACTTTTTTAAACTGTAAACAAATGAAATTATTAAACATGAAGTATTCTCAAAAAAATGGGGAAAAAAAAAACCCCAAGAGAAATAATTCAATGAATCTCACTCTACCCTAAAAAATAAACTGCATCATCTAGGTTTGATAATTTGAAAATGTTATCAAGAGAATATTACATTGGAATTTACAAAGTTACATGCTTCTGCCTGTGATATCACTAGGCAAATTTACTGATTTAGATCATTTTTTTTATTCTTGTGACCGGTGTATAAACGATACTTTCATTGTATTTATCAGGGATAATATGCATACTACAAGTAGTAGACGAATTAGAACTAACAGCACCGCAGGATACCAAAGTGCGACAGTTAGTTACAATGATAACAGAGTCGAAAGATTATGACGAAGAGTTCGTAAAAAACTTACTTTTAACTATCACTCAGGAGCGCGAAAGGTTAGATGCTGAAAAAGCCGAATCCCAAAAGAATATGCGCGAATATACTTTGAAAAAGTTAGAACTTGAGTTAAAAAGTAGAGAAAATACTTTAACTGTATCAGATATGCCTAAGACTGATATATTAAAATTGCTAAAGAAGTATGATAATAGCGTAGACACAAGTGTTTATCTTTCGTTATTTGAGAAACAAATAAGTAGGGCTAACATTGCAAAAGAAAACTGGATTTCTTATTTACTCGGGTTATTACCATTAGATATAGTCAATTTAATTGCTCGTGAACCTGATCCATCAGCTAATGACTATGATTACATAAAAAAACTATTGCTTAAAATATTTAAATTAACTTCCGAACAACTCAGACAGAAGTTCTTTACTCACAAACGAGATTCTTCTTCTTCATGGCGGGATTTCGGTTTTGAACTGAATAACTTTTTTGAGGAATGGATAAATTGTTTAGAAATAACCGATTTTGAAGATTTAAAGTAGCTAATGGTCGTTGACCAGTTAAAGAGTAAAATACCAAATGACGTACACGATCATTTTCTCGACGATTTGCTCAAAATAAAGAAAGTAGAAGGTTTGGTTAATAAATTGGACGAATATGAAGCTGCACGAAGTCACCTTAAAAGGGAAACAAACAGAAATTGGCGTGTTTCCGAAAACAAAAGTAAATTTGATATCGTGAAAGAAGCTAAAAATTCACCATTGCCGTTTGTTCGTGCTCAAAAGAATTATGCTGAAGATAATTACTAGAGCAAGAGTAATAATAAATGTTTTAATTGCAAGGAGGCTGGCCATAAATCAATTAATTGCAAGTTTTAAAACAAAGGATTGAAATGTTTCCAATGTGGTAGCTTTGGTCACAAAGCCGGTATCTGCCCGCAAATAGATTTTAAAGTGCCCCTCTCTAATAAAGTGTATATTCGTAACTCTCCAAAAACTGTAAATAAGCTTAGTAAAAATGTTGAAATAAATGATGTAAATTGTGATGCATTAATTGATACTGGAAGTGATATTACTATGATTAATTATGATTTTTATTTGAAAATTGGTAAACCTAATTTAAAGACTGATAATGTGAAATTAGCAAGTACAAGTGGAGATAGCATTACTCCTCTAGGTTTTTTTTATTGTTATATATTAATTGATGAATATGTAATATGAACTAATGTGTATGTGTTGAACTAATGTGTATGTGTTAGAAATAATGTCGAACGAAATAATCATCGGCATGGACGTATTAAATAATCTAAGCTTTTCATTCCAAGAAAAACAAATTATCATTCATGGGAAAAAAGCTCAAATAAATTACACCCGGCTGGTGAGAAACGAGGTCAAGGTCGTATCACTACGTTCCTCGAAGCTGAAAATAGACAGACAGGGGCCTATTTTTGCTGAGACATGCAATAAAAAAAATACACATCCTCTCCCATACTTCATTCATTTAGCGGATTCGATAAACTATGATGAAATCGACATAAGTCATGTAAAAAACACCTTGAGACAGGAAATAAATCGTCTTTTAAATAAGTATTCGCCAAACAAAACAAAAAGTACGGAGTTGCAAATGAAAATAATACTGAGCGATGATATTCCGATTAGTCATAACCCTCGAAGGCTGTCTTTTAAAGAACAAAAATTCGTTGAAACTCAGATTGATAAATGGATACAGGAAGGGATAATAAAACCCAGTTGTTCAAATTATTCTTCACTTGTGGTTTTATGCAAGAAGAAGGATGATAGTTATAGGTTATGCATTGATTTTCGTAAGCTAAATAAAAAGATGATTCAAGATCGGTACCCTTTACCCCTCATAGAAGATTTACTTGACAAACTTGAGCAATCAAAAATATTTACTACTTTGGACTTGAAAAACGGATTTTTTCATGTAGACGTAGAGAAAGATAGCACAAAATTTACGTCTTTTGTAACACATCATGGCCAGTGGGAATTTCTTAAAGTACCATTTGGACTTTCCAATAGTCCGAGTGTATTTCAGCGTTACATTAATGTGATATTCAGGAATTTGATGCTAGACGGAACTGTACTGATTTATATGGACGACATTATTATACCATCCAAAACCGAGGAAGAAGGGCTAGAAAAATTACAACGTGTTCTACAGGTTGCATCAGAGTACGGTTTGGAGTTTAGTTTTAAGAAAAAAACCACAAATAGAATTTTTAGTCTATAGAATCCAAAACGGAACTATACAGCCCTCTGTATCTAAAACGGTAGCTGTACAAAAATTTCCACAACCACAAACTGTTAAACAAGTACAAAGCTTTTTAGGCCTTACTAGTTATTTCCGGAAATTTATACCCCACTATTCAAAAATCGCAAAACCGCTTAGTGATCTACTAAGAAAAGACATTGCATTTAAGTTTGAATCTGAACAAAAGGAAGTTTTTCAAAAACTTAAAGATATTTTAACTCAGGAGCCAATTTTGCATCTCTATCAACAGGGATCAGTTTTAGAACTCCATACAGATGCTAGCAGTCAGGGATTCGGAGCAGTGCTGCTGCAACAGGAACCGACAATAAGTTTAATCCTATTCATTATTTTAGTCGAAAAACATCTCAACAACAAGGAAAATATAGTAGCTATGAATTAGAAGTTTTGGCTGTAATCGAAGCGTTGGAAAAATTTAGACATTATTTACTGAGTTCTAAGTTTAAAATTGTGACTGATTGTTCCGCTTTTCAAGAAACTATGAGTAAAAGAGATCTTACACCAAAAGTTGCAAGATGGGCTTTACAGTTAGAGGAATTTGATTACCAAATTGTTCACAGATCAGGAAAACAAATGACACACGGAGATTCTCTTAGTCGAAACGCAGCACTTGTTGTTGTTCATATAGTGAAGTGACCACTAAAATAGCCAATGCTCAAAATCAGGACGAATTCCTTAAGAAATTAAAAGCTTTGATAGATAAGTAAGAAGGTTGAACACATTGTGAGAAATGGAGTTTTATACAAATACGATAATGGTAGAGAATTGCTCATAGTCCCAGAAGCATTACAAAGAGAAATTATTCGAGAAATTCACAATAAAGGACATTATGCTGTGGCTAAGACGGAAGAAATTTTAAAGCAAGAATTTTACATACCAAAGTTGAGGTCGAAAATAGAAAGTGTGGTTGTCGATTGCGTGGAGTGTATTCTTTGTAATAAGAAACGTGGGAAAGGTGAAGGTTTCCTTAACCCCATCCCAAAAGAAAATTTGCCTTTAAGTACATATCACATCGATTTCATTGGCCCTATGCCTTCTACAAATAAGAACTACCAGCATATTTTTTTCAATAGTCGACGTTTTTACAAAATTTGCCTGGTTGTATCCGGTTAAATCAACATCTACTCAGGATGCAATAATTAAACTTACGCTTCAAAAATCTACTTTTGAGAATCCGACAAGAATAATAACAGACAGAGGTTCAGCTTTTATCTCAAAAGAATTTAAAACATATTGTCAGGATGAAAATATTGAACATTTCAAAATTAGCACAGGAATTCCTCTCGGAAATGGGCAAACTGAAATAATGCATAAAATTTTAATACCCATTTTATCAAAACTCTAGATAACATACCTTACCAAATGGTATAAACATGTTGCATCAGTGCAGAAAATAATCAATAGTACTGTTTCGAGGAGTACAAAATTTACCCCGTTTGAGCTTTTAACTGGAGTAAAATTAAAAGATACAACTGATTTTCATTTAAAGGAAATATTGGAAGAAGAATAAACAAAAGCAATGATGGAAGATAGAAATAATATGAGAGAAGAAGCAAGGGAAAAAATTTTGAAGATGCAAGAAGAGAATCGCAAAAGTTTCAACAAACGAAGAAAAGTGGCGCGCATCTACAAACTTGGTGAATTAGTAGCCATACAACGGACGCAGTTTGGAACTGGACTCAAACGAAGACTAAAGTTCCATGGACCGTATCGGATTGTTAAGGTTAAACCTAAGGATCGCTATGACGTGGAAAAAGTTGGATGTCATGACGGACCAAATACAACTTCCACAGCAGCCGATTTCATGAAAGCATGGTCTTCAGACTAATAGAAAAAAAATGTTTATTGGTTTATCCAGATACTGTTTTCTTTTATATTATTCTTTCAGATTTTGCTACTTTGATTTAACTTTCGAGGACGAAAGAGAACGTCAGGATCGCTAAATGTAGTGACGAACGCCTGATGACGAGCGTCATCTGCTGGCCAACAGGTGTTGATGCTTGTTAGACGGAGTGCAGACGAGACGCGTCTGAACGAAAGCACGATGTGTGAGACGAGACGGGTCTCTGAACGAAAGACGCGACGTAACATGTGAATTAATCCTGCGACATATTCGACGAAATCTATTTAATGTTCATTTCTTTTATGTTAATGTAATTGTCCGTCCTAAATGTAATTAAATGTACGTTCTAAAATAGTAGTGATTCATGAGTCTTACATTTATAACGTGTTTTAAAAGCAAGAACAGAAAATAGAGGCGGAGTCAGAGAGTTTAAAGTTCCAAAAATAAACCTCAATGCAAAAGATTACATTGGCACGATCTCATGGCTTGAAAATAACGTAAATGACGCCCCCCCCCCTTTAAAACATATTTCCAGTGACTCTCTCAAATACTTAATACAGAATCAAAAAGTATAGCGCACCCGGTTATCAACTTTCCGCGACTTCCTTGTCACACGCAAGCAGTGGAAAGAGCTGTGAAACTGGTGACCGAATCGGTTCAATTGCAAGAGAAGGATACATAAAAACAAAAATTGACTCGCGTGTGAATATGCCAAAATTTAAGACAAAAAAAAAACAATTTAATGCGGCAGTGAAGTAGAAACAAACATTTTGCAGCTGTAACATTTGTAACCATTAAAAATACTGAAGTAAGAATTTTAAAAAAAATTGACATTAAAAAATATTTTATTACTATTATTATATTTCGTAATTAATAACTTTTTCCAATTGTAACGTTTATATATGTATTTAAAACTGTCTTTTGTAACATTATGTACGAAAAATTCATAATGAATATTTTATCAAAATTAATAATTTTTCAATTTTTTTACAAACTTGAAGCTCTTTGCGAAACTTCAAAATGATGTAATATTGCAACAAAATTTTTTAAATTTTTTTTTAATCTAAAATGCAACTTTACCCCCACTATTACCAAAAAAAAGGCCATTTTCATTCCACCCTAAATTGCATTTTAAACAACAGCATAAGATTCTGAAATCTTGGCAAATATAAACAAAACAGCACTTTCCCTGTTACTGAACTTTGTAGTATAATGAATTATAACCTTCAAATGAGGAAACGAGAGAACGCTGGATAAGCATTTAACAATAAATTTTGTCACGTTTAATATCAAATATATTTTCGTGTTTAATAAGGTTTACATATAAATTTTAAACCTATTTGTTTCATTTTGTCATACCAATGGGTTATGAATAAAAACGTTTTGAAATTTTATCTCTTACATTCGGGGGTTCATGAGCTCTTAAGTTATTTTTAATTCGTGTGAGCAAGACCAACGCGCGTTCTGCTGTGTGCCGCATCTGCTACATGTGAATATACCCTAAAAGATACCACAATAAAGTTTGCTTTTTCCCTCCATGACTATGCATAAAGCTATCAAGGGATCAAAAAAGATTCACAAAATTTTCATCTATATTTTTTTTAAAAAAATCTTTGGTAAAACTACACAGAAGATATGAATTTTAATTTAAATACATACATTAAAATGATGTTATTAGTTTGAATTCAACATCCAGAACAAATTAATTAACAATAGTCTTATTAATTTAACTCATTTTTTAGAAAAAGTGAAATATCTAAATAAGGTGAATAGACAGATACAGCATTTTAATATTCTAAAAGTCACTCTTATTTAGAAATAAATTTTAAAATATTTCGATTCAAATACTCAAAACTTCCTGTAGATAGAAGAATTCAAAACAATTAGAGATTTAGTTATACTTCCGAATCAGTAAGTTAATCTCAAAAGATTCATATTCACAATAGGAAAACATAGCTATTATTTCAGGACGTGGACAGTTCCATCAGTACATTTTTCAGAATTTTTTGGCAGTAGATATAGAATACAATTTTTTGGAATTAGTATCAAAACAAATAATATGTGCAATGAAATTTAAAGAAAGCTTCAGAATTTACAGAACTTGTAAATGGAATAATTTGGTAGTTACACCTATTCTTTAAACAGACAGAAAGATATTGCTTTTATACATAAATAAATATTCAAAAAGAAATAATCTAAGCAAAAAAAAAAAAAATAAATAAATAAAATTTTATAAATAAATCAACAAAAGAGCTCCCTCTTATGTTGAAAAAGAAATAATAACATATTAAGAAAAATTGTAGAAATACACATTTATTTATGTTTACCATGTTCATGAATCAGAAGAACTGCAAGAAATCAGCATTCAAGAACTTTCCAAACATGATTCCAGCAAAGGAAGGGAAGATGCATTTTCCTTGTCGACACTCACCTTAGAAATGATAGATCCAGAATTTTTTAATCCAGAATAGGAAGCTTATTAAAAAATCTTACTTAAAAGATTTAAAACATAATTCATTATAAAATTACCACATATTTTGCCACAATAAATTATCATATATCAGAAATTTAAAGATTTGGTTATCAATTCAATTCTTAATTTTGAATTAAACAAATTCGCTTGCATTAATGTTACCTAATTTATTGGTATTAAATGCTTGCAAGATATATTTTCAATGTTCATATAATCAAAAAAAAAAAAAATTGTTTCTATTTCTAAAATTTATTAAGGGGGAAAAAATAGGATGCCAAAAATACATTTATTATCTTGATTACACCTGACTGTCTCGTAATAATGTGATAACAGTTTCTGCAATCAACTAGCTGAAGGGTGAATATTTAAGTTACATAAAATCAATAAAAATTAATGAGCCTACAAGCATATCTTAAATTTTAGAAATAGCATCACTAAGATGAATTTGTGAATGCAATTCAAATGGAGAAGAAACAAGAATAATACGAATAAAATAATATTGCCAAGATAATTATTCTTGAAATAATGTCCGTTTTTTCAGGAAATTGTATTTACAGCAATCATTTCTATTATCCCAATTTGTTCAGAATTGTGATAATAAATATATATTATTGATAAATCAATCAACATTATTGGATACTACAGTATTACTTTTTTATCTAACTTCTTTCAGGAATACATGAAAACTGCAAAAGAGTATTTAAAAAAAAGAGTATTATTTTTGCCTGCTTATTTATTGAATTTTTTTTCGGTAATAATGGAAAATGAATGAAGAACAAAATTAATTGCATGCTCTTATATGAAAGCTTAAAAATTGTAACTTTTTACATCATAACCATTCAGTAAGGCAAATATATTGCATCAGGAAGAGTAGTTAGATTTTATTTTTAAAAATAAGGGCTTTATATATACATTTTAAGCCCTTTTAGAAAAAAGAATAAATACGAACTAGTATTAACAAAGTAATCGTGATTATAAAACTATGTACTACATAGAAATTCCATAAACTGAACAAAAAGGTATCCAATTTTATACAAGTAAAAGCAAAGAACATCACCATAATTGTTGAGTATTTTTCACAACCATTGTAGCTAAGTTATTAAAAATGTTTTTCAGCAAATTTCTTACAAAATATCTGACTAAAGCATTTTAATTGCACATCTAAAATAACTTTGCTAATTGTTTTAGAGAAAAAGCAGTACAGTGCCACCTTATTAACATTTCAGTTTCTTGAAATAAAAATAATTAGGAAGAAAAAGAAAGAAAATTAGATAAAGAAAGATTTGTTTATTTAAGGTATAAAAATCTTGCAAATTTTATTAACTATGTAAACAAAACATTTTTCCTGCTCTTCCATTTGTTCAATTTTCTCATAAACAGCCTTTCACAACTAATTATATTATATTAGTAAAGAAATTCTCTGGTTGTTGCGCAACTCCTTAGTTTTAATTTCAGCAATTTTGCTTTCCAAGACATATTTCTTTTTCTGTAAAGAGATCAAGAAATCAGACTCAAACTTCCTTTTTTTTTATATCATTGGCAGCAGTTTTTTTTACCCCTCTGTTCTTCCAAAAATAGGCAACATTTTGAATTGGTTGAAGATACTGATATTCTCAAATCTTTAGCAATGTTTGTTTGTTTGTTTGCTTACTTCGATTTTTGATGGCCTTCAACATTCAGTGTATTTGCTTTCAAAAGTCCACAATGAATTAAATACACATTTTCCTGACATATTGTTAAAAAAAATCTAAAATTTGTGTACAAAAATTTCTTGCAGTAAAATTATTTAAATAATTCATTAATGATAATGCTGAAATCACTACAAAAAAATCATTAAAATCCTGACAACTTGCAGAAAACTAACAACCAATCAAAATCATGTAAAAACAAACTCATATCATTTCTGGGAATACATAAAATTATCCCTGAAAAGAAATGAATTTTTCTCTACATAGTCATGCTAAAGAAAAAATAGAGTCAAGCCAATGAAAGGGATATATTTCCCACAATATCAGCCTTTCCCTAAACCAAGGAAAAACCTTTTACACTGACCTTCAAGCTAATTATCATTACACCAAAGACCACAAATATATATATAATTTGGGAGATCTAAAGTATAAAGAAAGGAAAAAAAATAAGCACCTGGATAAAATTAGCCCTTTTTTATATTTAACACTTTTGCTCATAAATTACCTAATGATTAAAAGTGTTTTTAAAAAATTAAACTTAATAAATCAATGTGCCAGATGACTAATCTTATTTTCAGTGTAATATATATAAATAATTGATTTTAAATATTTTTAAAGCAAAAAGACTAGAATACATGAAATATCTATTAGATATTTTAAATATATATATAAAATAATTGCACATAATCGTGATTTCTGAACAAAATGGAAAATTATTTAAAACTAACTTTTGATTCAACAAGTCCCGCATAAGTTTAATAATTGAAAAAGATTATTGTTGCAAAGAATTAACAAGAAAACAATAATATATAAAGATTCAAATATAGCCTGTTTGATTCATAAAAAATATGAATTAAATGTTTTTGTTACAGGAAAAAATCTCTGTTAAGACTAATAAAATGAAAATTTCTAAAAGAAAATATTAGCTCAGTATTTTTTCAGAACTTCAGTAAGTTTAGTTTCAATATAAGCAAGAAATTTTTACTGATTGAAAATTAAACTCATACAAATAAGGTAATAAATTTGTTACATTTGCACTCAATGTTAATTATAATCTGAAGCAGAAATCCAAGACAAAAAATCTTACACAGTAAATAAAAAAAAATAAAAAAAGTTGAGGTAGCTAATATATACTCGCAATATTTAGTGAGGAAAATTCCCAACAATAATAGTATGGCATCTTCGCAATATTATATATTATTCAGAATATTGAATAACACTGTAATGCTATTCTACAATATTTAGAGCTAAGAAACTATAAAGTGGCTGTTAAGAAAATTTAAAATTATGATTTCTGTATAAATGTTAAGAGAATTGCATTTACAAGAAAAATATTTTATTTGATAGAATTTACAAGAATATTTTAGAAAAAGGTGTAGTCACCTGCAGTTAAATAGGCTAGAAGTTACCATAAAATATAGTGAAAAGAAAAGCTGAACATCCAGGAAAACAATTTGTTAAAGAATTCTAATTATGTTCAAACTTTCTTGGATTCATTTTGCCATGTCAAAGAATAAACAAAAGTTGTAGCAAAAGGGGGGGGGGACTCTCTGAGCTTCATAAAATAATGAACTGTGCTAAATACAAATACAGAGAAGTAAAATAAAATTAACTGAGCAATAAAAAAGAATAAATTTATACAAAAGGGCTTGAGATATTAAAAGTATTGCATAATTAACATATAAAAAGAAAATCAATTCATCTCAAAATGATAAAATTCAATTGTAAAAATGATGAAATCCATATTTCCACAGAAATATGTAACATTCATTTTATAAACAATCAATAAACAACAACAAATGAGAGCTTTAAAAATAATGTATGGTATACCTAAGAAGTTACAGAAGAAAAGAGGGAAGAAAAGTGTAGAAAAACTTTCTAATTAAACAAAATTAAGGATTAATTCACTATACCTTGCTCAATAGGAGAAGAAAGCAAACTACTGCAACAAAGCAGGACACTACAGAAATCAAATTATAGTACCTTCAAAAATAAAAATAAATTTTTAAAAAGTATGCATATTAGTGTATAAAAAAAGTATGCAAAATAATTTAAAATCAATATTAGTAAAAACTAAATAAAAGCCTCATTTTCAGTTGTTTTTATATACTTTACACTATTTAAAAGAAAGCTGTTTTAAAGATACATATGTATTTAACAATGAACCCAAGAGTAATAATGAAATAAAATGGTAATTATTTCTATCATAAAAGGAAGTCCAATTATTTAAAATCAAAATACAAAATCTGGAAACTAAACATTATGATAAAATAAATAACAGTTAATCAGAATAAAATAATCAAATCACAAAATCAAATCTATAATTTTGATTGTATACAATAAATGTTGATAAAATTGATGACCCAATTTGCACAAAAAAGTAATTTTTAAAATTTAGTTCATTTTAAAATATTCAAAAGCATTTAAGATATTACTTTAGCTTCATTAAAATAATAATTTTCAGCTTTTAAACACGCACATTCTGATAAATTGATATAAATTTAGAAAGAAAAAAATATATATAGTTAAAGTTAGGAAATATTACAGCATATTTATTGCTATTGTCACAAATTGCTATTTGCAAGAATTTAAATTGAGATTTAAAAAAATAAATGTTAGCATTGTGAGTAAAGATTCAAAGCTGATTTTAGAATTTCAAATATTTTTTTTTTCTCCCTTGATGTTAGAATTTCTTTAAAATGAAATCATGGGAAGAAAGAATTTTTAAAATTTTGAATTTGAGTAAAATAATGTTATTCTTCATTTTTAAAACTTTAATGAAAGGTAAGATCAGATTAAACTGCAAAATGTATCAACAAAAAAATTTCAAAATGTGAGGCAGCTATTAATTAAAATGATATGCATTAATATAAAAATGTGAAAAAAAAATTTAATTTTCAGAAAGCAGATTTTACCTTTTCATTTTTAAGTGACAGCAAAAGTCAGAATTTTTATTCTCAAATAACTTTCAAATGATACCCATTGTTCGAAAATAATATTCATCTTTGCAGCATCTGGGAAGATTGACATCATTGCAGGTAATTAGAAGCTGAACTGCAAAAGATTTTAAGTAAATTATAATAAACAGATGTATGTCGATCAGTTTCAGATTATGAGAATTAAATTATTTTAATTATATCAACATCCTATCTTGAAGAAAAACAAAAGTTACTTGTGACAAACCTAATAATTTTGAATCATAGCTAGATGATCAATATAATATTTGAGTTAAAGACTACTCTGTTCCAAACTTTTGCATCACACCAGTAATAGTATACTTGATCTTTACGGCCAAATTTAATATAAACTAGATCCATATGTATTATAGATCTTGGATAAAATCAGGCTCAGACTTAAGACCCTTTGATTTTAATGTCAACTGTGAAAATATAAAATTGCCTTTGTTATGACAAGATTTTCAAATAACTGACATATCAATTTCCATAGTTGATTCTGCGCAGCGTAAAAATTTTAAAGCTGAAATAAATAAATATATAAATTACACATTTAGAATTTAAAAATTACAATAAAATATTTAAAGATTTTATGCATGTATTAATGTATGTATGATTTTATGCATTATTCTTAAATAAGTAACTTTCATTGTACCTGAATTTTTATTTATTTACATATTTTTTGGCTATTGCCAATAACTTCTACACATCCCTAGAGCTAGCATTGCAGAATGACTGATGTTTTTTTTGTTTTTTTTATTGAAATGGTGACACCAGATTTTATATATTGTATAGCCCTGATAGCAAAAAATTCAACACAATATTGTGACATTTTTGTGATATTATCTAGCATTCAGAATATTAAATAAAATCAGCATCATACAATAAATAGAAATAAATATTGTATAATACTTGTGCTAATAGTAATATATACACATAAAAAGGCAGAAACACACTTCAGAAATTAACACTGTATGTCACATGAGAAACCAGAGTTCTTTCAAAATGAATAATTAAAAAAAGAAGATAAAAATAAGCCAGAGTAATTAACCACTTTCTCTGGTATGAAAACCTAATCCCTGCTCATTGATAAAAAGTAATTCTTCACAATTAGAAGATTGCACCAAGTGCTGCCCAATAATCACCATCCTCATAATGAAGTTCAAAAAATTGGAAGATTTCTTACTTTTCCTGTCCTACATTTACTACTGATATGCTAGGTTCCAGAAGAATAATACATTATGTTCAAAACTAATTATATGTAGTAAAAGAAATAAGTATTGGAAAGAGAACTACTTCTTTCCATTGGCATCCCTACTTATACAAACACAGACTCGCCAGTCATTTACATTCTTGATTTCAAAACTAATTTCGTCTAACCAATGACTGATACTATTCAAAATTTTAATTTCTGTGCAACAAATTTTTTAAATTATAATTTATTAATGTTATAGCTTAAACTTACATACATATCCATTACATTAAATACAGTCCATGTATTTTGCACACACTAATAAAATTTGGAAAGAAACAGCCTTCAAGAGAATTAATATTTTCAAAAACAAAAGGCTCAATATATGTAGTGAAATGAAGTTGTCACTCAACATAAAAAGAAGACAGAATTATTTATAGCTAATGATCATGTAACTCCAATTATTTACTTGAATTTTCTTAAAACATAATTTAAAATATTAATGATCTTTTATAATTATTTTCAGATTTCTTTTAATTTTAAAAAGTAAATAAACTGTTGATATATCAAACCAAATTTTATCCCTTTTGAAATATTCCATTTCATTTCAGTCAAAAAGGATTTCAGTTTCTTCTGGTGCTGGGATACTACTGCTTAAGTCAAAGGTCCTACTTAGATGTGATATCATTAAAAAGAATAGCATTTAAATTGAATAACTAAAACTAAGGAATAGACAATTATCATTTACTTTTTATTTATTATACATTTAGCAGTTCCCAGTAATAAATAAATAAATTATTAATGCAATTAAATATAATTATTTTCACAATACTATTTCACTTTTACAGTAAAACTTTTTACTTCAATAATATTTTATTATATTTTAATACCATCAATAAACTTTTTACTACTATGCCCCTCATCTTATTTTTAATACATTGTATAGAATAATGGAAAACTTTTTTAAAATTTAAGCTTTTTTCATACATAAAAGTAGGATTAAAATATCAAAGTAAGTACAACACTAAAATATTTACTTAGTTAAAATTTGGAAAGTCATACAATTTTATAATCATAAACTTTGTTATATTCAAATATGCTACGATTTATCACATTGCTAAAAAATGCAGCATTAAATCAAGGACAAAATGTGTATATCATGTAACAGTAAGAATAAATCCATTGAATTGCACATAAACAGGGGAAGGCATTAGCAAGGAAATATATTGATGAAAAATGTATTTTATAACAAGCTATTTTTCAGCTAGCTCATAAAATCAAATGATTAGTAGAAAAATAACTATGAATTTTCCATAATATGCCAGGAAATACTAATTTAAATGTTCCAAATAGATTATTATAAAGAAACTATTTACTCACATTCAGAATTTTGATTTAAAAATCACTTTAAAAACTTGATGACAATATCATAGCAGAAGGGCATTGCAGGTTACTTAAAAATAATCACAACCTTAAGAAATATATTAAATTTATGCTATTATCTTAAGTGAAGAATTAATTCATGAGTTTTAAATTCGTAAGAAACTACTTTAAATATTTTAAAAGGTACAAAATACATCTAAGAATTATTCATTTGCACAAATTCCCGACGCGCACTGCAGAAAACACTTCTACCATGATTTTAATGATTGATATTGATCTGCAAACAACTGATTGACTGGTATACAACAGAAACCCTGCACTCCTTACCTCAAGAGTAAGTAAAAAAATTCATACGTTTTTACTGACCATAATAATTAATTATTTTCAAAAATTCATTTTTAATGCGTATGTGAATTTACTGCATATACTATAAAAAATATCGTTTTATATTCAGTAAAAAGAATTAAAAAGTTTCAACATTTCACAAATAAAAAATATTCTATAACACAATGAGATTCTTCCAGAATGCTCAAAAAAAAAATATTTCAATTTAAAATATGCTAGTACTAAAATTTCTAAACGAAATAAAGTTTATAATGTAAAACTTTTGGGAGGGAAAAAAAATCGCTTAGTTACGCCTGCAAATTTTCACTGTAAAAAGTATTGATTTTGATATTAAAAACCATTGAATTATTTAGAAGTAAATTTAAATACCCAGACAAGTACAGTTCGCAATCTAATTTATGATGATAATATTCAAAAAGGCTGATTTTATAAGTAAAATTCATGGATTTACTACTTACACAAATTAAACTGTTTTCAAATTTTCAAACAAAACACCACCGTCGCCATCTATCGGTGAATTAAATAATAAACTATATAATACAATTGCTAATTTATAGTTGCTAGGAAGTTATTTCAACATTAAACGAGATATCATGATTTCGTAAAAATTGCCTTGGAAGGAATGAAATTTCTGCAGATCTGAGCTATCTCGAATAGTTTAACTTCATAAATATTAATCTTCGAGTCGAGTCATTTATTTGGCAATATAAGTCTAGAGTTAATTTAATAGCAAAATTCAGCTCTATAATGCAATAGTTATGTTGTATAATACAGTAAAAGTTTGTCATTAAATAAAAATGGCTTGAAAACCAAGAAAAAGGATCCATTATATAAGCGCACAAAACTTTTCAAATATGAAGTATCGAATTCTGTAAAAGAAAACATAATTATGATTTCTCAGATCGGTTAATTAACGATCCGTACTGAAAAGTTAGAATTTATACTTGCTAAATAATTTCACTATCATACTTTTACCCTATACAACTGCAGTGTTCGGATGTGAAGAACGAGTAAAAAAAAAAAGTGAGCCTTTGCACTAATTTGTAAGCTACACTTCTTAACAAAGGGATTTTGATGAGCTCTTCCTGACCGAAGGAAAGAATGGAATTCGAAGAATTGAAATCGTAGATTGGCAACGAAAATTTAAAAAAAAAAAAAAAATCATGATTTCTCCTACTTTTTTTTTTCTTTCTTTTTAGTCACGTTTTGAACTTAAAAGAATTTCTAGGCATTTTAAAATGCGGAAAATAATCTTCCCAGAAAAGTTAACTAAACTTAAGCTGCGGTTTATGAGACATAATCATATTTTCCATTTATATTCAAATGCTGGACCAATTATTCAATCAATTTATTTATAATATCACAAATCGAACTGAGCAGATAATGGAATATTAAATTTAAAAAAAAAGTATTTAAATGGTTCTGTGCTTAGATCTTTACCAGAATCTTTTCTAACTGCACATAATTAATAATCATAAATAGTCTTTCAAAATTTTAAACGGCATTTTCATTTCCGATATGTATTTTTATGTGATAATAATAAACAGATCAAATGAAAAATTGAAAATTAAATCGCTTGCAACATTAAACGAATTTAATAAAAATCTTTTAATTTTAAAAAATAAAGCTTTTAGTTTAAAAGAATTTAAAAAAATTGTTTGACTTATATTTTAATCAATATGAATAGTAAATTTATCTAATAGCTCTGTCTATATTTTGAAGAAAAAAAAATCATTGATTCTCTTTAAATCCAAACGAAGTAAAGATCTTTTTAACAGGAGATTGCAAATCGAATAGAGTTTTAATTAATTTGATTAAGTAGAATATGTAATTATAATGCAAGGAAACGGAAAAATAAGAATGTCTGGCAGTTAAGAACAATACATTCGAAATGGTAAACTAATTACTTATTGAATAAAGAAGAAACGTAAAAGTAGAATATTCATCATATAAATTTAATACATTTAAAAAAATACCTGAGACTTTTGTATTTAAATTATATTATTAGAAATCAATTACTTCTAATTTGTTTTATTTCATTTGCTATAAAAAAAAAGAAATATTACCTTGATTTGAAGATCATAAATTATTACGTTAGACATCATGTGATCATCATTCATTATTTTTTTTAATTCAATGTATTTGATATAATATATGTGGTAAGTAGTTTGATTTGTTTCTCTCATGAATCAACAGAGATTTCTGAGGAAGGGCTCAACCGGGGCCTCCAAGAAAGGGTTAAAATCTTTTTAGTATGTATTTCAGAGCAGGAGCCCCGGCTCAACCCTGTTTTGTGCATGATGCCTCATTAAGCTCCGAAAAGATTTTCATAATACTGTGGTGCCATCTATTAATTATTTTTAAACTTACTGGAAATATACATATGTTATCGCTACATATGAAATACGTTATTTCACAGAATGTAGTTATGAAATAATTAGAGATTCTATAAAATAACGGAATAGTACACTGAAATATAGAAGAAAGATGCACTTTATTTATAGCGAAGTTATGAATTTGAAATGTTGTCTAATTTCAAGAATATAAATTGAAATTTATCAGCTAAAGTTAGGAATATGTAGAACTAAAATTAAGAAGAAAAATTTAGTATTTAGTTTTTATCCAACAATTACAAATAGTGATCAAATTTGGATCCAAATCGTCGAATGTTTGTCGGTTTACAGAGGATCAATATAAGATTTGGGTATTTGTATAATCGATTATCTTACCTGTACTCGAAATTTAACATGAAATTGTGTGTATACAAACAAGTCTAGGGGAGAACATCCTCGCTGGTTCTGTTTAAGTTCCAACATTATTAGGAGGCGGTCTCTTAGACATCTCGAATGTTAATTACTATCCGTTTCCTTTCAACCATGAATGCCACATTACACAGATTTTAGAAGAATGCGGATAGGTAGACTCAAAAATAAATAAATAAATTCTTATTTCACCTTTTTTCCGGATATAAACGGGAAGGAAAATTTCACCGCCCCCGCTATTTTCATATATAATTTCATAAGCAGTTATGAGAATGAAAGAGGATGGATGATAAATCAATTTATGAGAATTTTCTAACAACCAGAGTCTGACTAAGGCGGGGGCATACGAAGCAGTTGCCCCAGGCCTCTACATCAGAGGGAGGGGGGGGGGGGCAAATCAAATAGAAAGTTTATTTTACGTTTCCTTCTTCAATGAACTTTTTTTAAACAAAATATCTTTACAGTGTGAAATCCGTCAGTTTTATGTTAGTCTCTTCATTAATCTATCGTATGAACACAAAAAAATCTATGTTTTGTAAATCCATGGCTTTCTAAGGCGGAATTCAGCTAAATTTTCACAATTACGATGGACAAATTTAATGAACGAAAAATACCATAGACGAGTTCTATGCACGGTTCTTCATTACTAAAGTGGTGAAGTAGAAGGGGTCCCCAAAGAGGCTAAGTCGAGCCCTGCTAACAACAACACATGCTTAGGTTAAAAAGCAGTCTAAGTTAGGGGGTGGAATCGCTCTTCAACCGTTAGCTTTTAAGAGATTGCTGCTATTGAAATACCTTATTACTTATTATGATGGATTGATAATTCGTCCAATTTTAATTATTTTTCTATCAGCAAAATTAATGCAATTATGGGGCAAAAATATCAATTACCTTTATTTCCTGCCTCTTTGAGCTGGAAGGCGCATGTGCCAACTCTGCCGAGACTTTCACGTTCTCAGCACTATATTCTTAGCCATCTCAAATGGAATCAAAATTACTCTAGTTCACAAAATAACATAATAGAAACATATTTACATAAGTTTAAAATTAGTGGTAATTAGAATATTTTTAATAAAATAGAAGAAAATATTTTTATTAAAATCTAGAATATTTTAAAAATCAGTGAAGATATAAATGACTAATTAATAACTTTTAGAAGAATTTTTAAGTGATTCCAATCCATGACCATCTAGGGAATTGCGCTGACATTTGCCGGCGAATGGTTAATTAAAGAAAAGAAAGCATCAAAAAGAGCAGATGGGCGTTTGCGAAATGGGATTAGTTAGTAACTTATTTATATTAATTAGTCGTCTGTTTAGAGGTATCACTAAGGACACTTTTGGATTTTGAACCGCGATTAGATGACCAGGGAGACAACTGAGCTGGCGTCTCCTTCTGCAGGGTTCCAGGCTACTCCGGTGGGATGGGGGAGTTTGGCCCGCAACAGCGGGTGTGGCCTGCGTCGGGGAAGCATACATGAGGGATCTTTAGCGAATTAGGGTATCGAACTTGTAGGCCTCCAGCCCAGAAAATGAGGCCTTAGAACTAAGCCGCTACAGCCCTTGGGAAATTGGGAATACCTGAAAGAAGTGCTGACGTGGTATTAATAAGACTTATCAGGACAGTCGATCAAAATCAAATGGTTTTTGAAATTGAAAGTACTTATATTTTGAAAGATGGGACAAAAATAGTTTCTTACACACACACACGCACGCACGCACGCACGCACACGCGCATACACACACACACACATTATTACCGATGTGAATTGGTTTTGGTTGTAGGAGCCATGGTCGGCGATATTGTCAACATTTCCCCCAATAGGCAATCTTCCTGTAAGAAAACTATCTAAAAGGTAGAAAAAAATGCTATTTCAAAACGACTAGGGATTAACGGCTACTGAATTTTATCTTATTACCATTATTTGCTTGTAAGCGCTTCTCCGTCTATATATTAAACAAATGCATTTCCAGTGCAAATCCATACACGAATGAGGAAAGAAGTTCAAATAATTTCAGCTACTAAATTTCTATGAATGATTTTCATAGAAATTCAGTGGCTGTAATGAATCGGTGTGCGAAATCCACATTTTCTTCACTCTTTGGCTCTTGGTCGAATACTGAACAATTAAAGGATGAAGATTTGGAGATTTTATTTTGAAGATATTTTTCAGGATTTAATTTTTATAATGGTAATATGACTTTTCTA
Source organism: Argiope aurantia (assembly GCA_026543865.1). Lineage (NCBI taxonomy): Eukaryota > Metazoa > Arthropoda > Arachnida > Araneae > Araneidae > Argiope > Argiope aurantia. Next base: position 219,046 of record JAPMOR010093645.1, read on the forward strand.
TTTATTTATAAAGATACAGAAAAAGTCGTAGCATTAAAGAAAATCGCAGTCATAATTTGTCCGGCATCCTTCAAAAGTAATAGTGACACCAATGTGTAAATTAGTTTATGCCATTGCATGTATATTGCGGAAGCACTTTTTGTGTATCAATATTTGGAATATACCTTAATAAAGCGAATTTACATGTGCATAAATATTTAGAATAACTGATTTAGCATAGAAATACATAAGTTGAATTGATATATATGATATCCTTTGAGAAACAATTATTTACTACAGATTTAGTCACCAAATATACTCAAGAAACTAACCAGATTGTACTAAAAAAATCACGTTTACGAAATACATATGGAAATGTTTCTAAATATTTAATTACTCAGCCTTATTTAAGGAATTGAGAAAGGCGGCAATAAATGATAATCAGTAAAATGATCACAAACAACAGGAAATTGCTTTTGAAAAATTTGCCTCTACTGTAGCAGCCCTATGCAAAAAATTATAATTTAATAAACATTAGATTGCTGTGTTTAGAAACTGTCGCTTTTTTTTTTCTACAAATAAGTTGATTAAAAAAAACTATTTTTTTTTTATGTTGATTGAATCGAAAATAGCCCGTAAATAATTGAGAATATACTGAATTTCCAATAGCTGGTTTTTATTTTTCGTTTTCTGTAACAGTTTTATTCATTATCTTTTATTTGATCTATCATATAATTGAATGTATTTATTTTTAATGCTTATTACTATTATTTCTTATCATTGCATCGTTATGGTGGACGAAGGATTAGTTATGCATCATGTGTTTTTCTTCGAATTCTCGCAACCGTACTTGACATCGTCCTTGTCATTCTTGCCAGCCGCAGTTGATAGTTCGCTTCTTACTTATCGTAATCAATCACCCGCATGAGTTTTGCCATCAATAAAACGTTGTTCAATTTTCAATTCCGATTGCAAGCATTTCCATCACCCGTATTGTTTACTCGTGTCTTTTGAATGACTTTGAGTGTCGTCGAGAATCCATTTCAAGATAGATTCTGCATAATATTGCATCGGCTTTTTACTTTTCAGATGTGAAACGTAAAGCCAGTCTCTCCTATTTCTAAACATATTTGAAAGATCAGCACATTTTTGTTATGCGAAGGATTTTTTGCCTTTATCTCTCTTTAAAAAAATTCCCTATTCTCTACAAATTAACGCGTTCGCTGCCTTGATTCACGCCTGTAATTTCGACCACTGTTTAATTCTTACTTCTTAGCGGCTTCTTAATTGCAGTAGAGAAGAGAATATCTAAGTATGTAGGTAGCCTAATTAGGTAGTATGTATGAATCACAAGCGATTCACATGGTGAACGACTTGTTAAAACAAGGAGATATAAAGTAAAAACACAGGCGTGTTTTACTCGCATCAAATTCTACACCATATAAGAACTTTTTCTGTCATCTTTAAATATGGGTGACACTGCAGTCAACGTGTTAAGTACGAAAGTATCAAACCTTTATTATTTTAACCTTTCTCATGAGATACATTTTTTTGATTAAAACTATTATTTTGCTTCAAGAATCTTTTTCCTTCATTATGTCTCGACAACTCGAAAGTCAACTGACTTTATTAAACTTACATTTTGAAATAAATGAAACAATTTTGATTTGAGCTCCTTCTACAGTACTGTGCAAATGAATTGGGACAAATGCAAACATTTTAACATATGTAGTTTAGTTAGTATAACTTCATTTTCATGCATGGCACAGCAATTTAGTGGAAGGTATGTCCTTTTCTAGCTTTATTGACATCCTGCACACGTCTCGGCATGGATTCTATTAATTTAAATTATGAATTTTTTCCCCTGTCATTATGAAAATAATTTTTTATGGTATTCTGTATTGTTTTATTCTTGGTTGGACAGTTCATCTTGCTCACACATTTCTTCACAAATCTCTACAAATTTTCTAAAAGATTTACACCTAGAGAATTATAAGATGAATCTCAAAATTTTAGTTTTTTTTCCTAACTTCGAATTATGGCATGGAGAAAGATCTTATTGAAACTGATAAAAGGTACAAATTTGTTTTTTAGTATTTAATGGTATTCTTTAGAGTTCATCATTTCTTGAACTAATTCGGATCTGATGTAAAATAATCCCAAAACAACTGGTTTCGTAATTGCTTGATTAAGATATTGTTCCCTGGTGAGTTCTGACAAATGTTCATCGTAATTCTTACCCAAAGAGCGGGAATGTCTCCACGAAATGTCTCCAATAAATGTCTTATTGCCCCCTTTGCACCGCATAAAATTGTCTCCCTGCATCTGGATAATACCTTGCATGGCATTTGCGAACGATAGTTATGAAATGTAGTTCTTTGACTTGAATGTAACATTTTTACTGGATCTAACTCAAAAATATGTATTTTGGACGGCTTTTTTCTGATCTATTAAAAAAATTGACATGAAAGTACAGTTGTCACCAAAAAACCGAAAAGCATTGATTGAAGTCGCAGCGTTTACATGCATGCAAAAGTACATACGACCGAAAGACATCCAATTCTTTGACAGATTTGGATACAAATTTTATAAGCATCTACACTTTAGATGCAAAACCTATGTACCAAATTTTATCACTCTAGTTCTTTAAATTTTGTAGTTATTGAGTGCACTTGTACTCTAGCAACCAGATAGACAGACTTCTTCTGAATGGATTTCATACAAAATTTGATAGAAATTTACAAATTTGGTCTTAAGTTCATATACTTAAGTATAGCTCAAAGCTTTTTTGAGTTATCGTGTTCACAGACATACATAATGTCAAAAATGTGTTTTTCTAACTTAGGCAGATCTAAAATTAGGGATTCGTCAAAATCTTGAGTCCAATTTCTTTTGACGATTACAATATTTATTGCATACCGGAGAAAGTAAAAATTCGTTTCGCTTTTGAATATAACCTTATTCCTATCTTGTGCCTTCCAGGCTTTATATCTCTTGGGCTAATGCAAATGTTTCCTCTTCTCTTCAGGTGTTAATAAAAGTTTTAGCACTGGTATTCTTGCCCATCTTCCTGCATCAATAAGTATTCGTCATGCCGTCGTTGAATCAACGCTCATGCCAGTAGCCAATAATTTTGTCTGAAGATCTGCTTTTAACTTGCAAGGATTCCTTTTAATATTCTGTAAAGAAATTTGTCTATTCGAGATGCTGTCTTAAATTAGCATCCACATTTACTCTTCCATTTAAGAGAAATCACGCTAAATGAGGTTGCTAAATAATAATCCTGGAAACATTGAATTTTCCTACTCCAACTGCTGCAGCAACATCCTTCCCAGTCATTGATGCTATGTATGCTGACATAGACTAAAAATTCTAATCCTTTTCTTAAGTGTGATATCCATTTTTCTCCATGCATTGGAAAATTAGACATCTCAAAAAATCGACCACTTCTATTATTTCCTATTAGCCATGAAACACAACTGATGCAAAAATGCTCTACATTTGATGATCAGATAGTTAAGCCAGTTAAGACTTACTTTGTTATCTAATATATGCAATGAACCAAGTCACTCTGTGCCTCATATTTTCTGTTTAAGAAGAAAGCGTACTACTTTAAGGTTGACACATATGACCAAATAGTGTGTGTATAATATTATAACGAATGGCTATATTTGTATATCATCAAAAGAAATAGAATTGCCAATTGAGAGTGATCCAAATAAATCGCTGTTGTGAAAGAAGACACCTTTTAAGTTTTGTTTCGAGCTGGAGATGAACATGTGCTCTTCAGTTGCGTTACGTTTTGCAATTCTCATTTCATCCATTAAACATTTTATACTATTGCAATATATAAAGTCGATCTCCCTTTCAAACTGCTATAAAAATTCATTTTCTCTGGTTCTCAACAAAAATACTCTCAATCCTTTCTCATACCGATTTTTCTGGCAATTCTAGGAGTTATGAAGCCTTCCTTAACAGTCCCAAATCCCGAACCAAATCACCCAATTCACATTGATAAAATTCCTTGCAAAAATAATCTCTTCGATTACAAGATTGGTATCGCTACTATCACACATTTCATCACTATAATCTTGTACTTCAAGCGAGAGATTTGAAATGAAAACCGACCATGAAGTTTCAGCTGAAGAAGTTTACCATCAGCGTATAGCTGATGTTAGATTAGAGCAATTTATATTAATTTTATTTTTCTTGTTATACTTTGTTGATTTCAGTATGCAAAAATAAGTCACTTACATTATCTGTTGACTTTTTTAAAATCGTAGGTATTCCAAATAATTATTTTATTACATTTCTCAACTTCTATAAACTCATCTAAATTGCTTATGGAGACTTTACTTTGGTCACCCTATGAAAGGCCGATGGTCTTGTCCTGATCCCTGAGCTTAAAGTCTGGGAAGTAGACATGCTTTACAAATGCACTGATGTTCAGCTTTTGACTAAGAACTGTGGAACTTTTACATATGCCGCAAAGTTAATTAGATTTGTTTATGCATTCCGACAAAAAACAGAAGAGGCAGACATGATACATAAAAACTTATACAGACAACACCTAACCCCACGCTATGAGTGTGTGCAACACAATATCCTAAATAACTAACAACTAATTAGTGTTTAGTAAGGTTCCAGCAAGTCTTCCACCCTTTTCTGCAGGAAGGAGTCATTTGGATTTCAACAAATATCTTCTCTATCTCATCTAAAGAAATCACATGCAGATAAGCGACAAAGAAAAAAACCTGACTTGGTACAAGAAAATTAGATGCAGTCTCAGAATTAGAATGCCAAATTTTGTCAACCGAAAAAACAATGTTCATAATTGTTCTCCATCCAAATGTATATTATCTTTCTGTCTTAAGATAATATTAAGGAGTTTACAGATAAATGAAAATTTTAAAACCTCACATTTTCACCTCCTTCGAGCTGGATGGTCTGAATGTATTTTCCCGAGTCTTTCACCTTCCCTCCAACGCTGATTCGAATTCAATGAAAGTTCGTGTTTGCAAGATAACATGGATAGAGCATTATCTATACAAACGTATTAAGATGGAATGAAAAAAATCAAAATAAAGGCACTAAAGTGCCTATATGTGAAAACCTTTTGATAATTTAAAAACTCAGCTAAATCAAATTAAATTTCTGGATGCCCCAAGTTTTCGCTTAATTTATTGTAAAATTTCCAAAAATATATTCCTAAATTAAACTAGTTCAAATATGAAATCATAGATTCTTTAAATCCCTAACGATTGTATTGTCTACGAAAAACATTCACAACGATAGATCATCACATGCACAGCCAAGAGCGTTTAGAAATTTTAATGACTCACTTATTAAAAATAACTCTCTCAAAACCGTGGCCCCTTTTAAAAACAAATAACTCTTCATTGTGTTTGGGATATTCGTAGTCGTTACCGAAGACGAATTCATTCAGAATTTCAAGCCTGCAATTCTTGACACTTTTATGGATCAAAACAAAATCAAGAAAGTTCTTTTACAAGAAAATCCCCTTAAAGATCGAGATAAAAAATATACTTTGATTATTCTGAAAATGAAATCTTGTCACCATGAGAATCTATTCGCATTTTATGGAGGATGGGAGTTGAACCGGATCTCCCAGAATATAAGTAGTGATGATTCGAATAAGAAAATGTTAAGGTGGATCGAAAAAATATCGATTTAAAAAATTGTTCTAATAAATAGCACTAAGTGGGAAAAATTTTCTATTGACTAGCATATCAATGCTCGCATTTTTTTTAAAATCTTTGTGCTTCGTCTTCATTCCCCCCAATAGCCTCAAAATTTTATTACTTAAAAAAATTTCATATATTTTGAATTTAGCGACAATTGTCTGTGATTACTGACGTAACCAACCAAAATTAACAATTCCTTTTAGTTATTCAAAAATATGCTTTCTTATAACTATTATTCAGCACTGATTTTTAAAAAAAATTTTGGCATTTCAGCTTACGGATAGATGATGCCGTGATTTCCTTGACCTTGCAGAATTTTGCGCAAGCCCAGTTCCCTAATATGAGAACCTTTCTTAAAATAAAAATATTTTCTGGCAGTGGAAAATAATAATTTCGCTAAATGTTAGTATCTGAATTTGTTGTAGTTCAACTCTTTTGTACCGCGAGAAACTTACAGATAAAGTAGGGGAACGGGAGCTTATATGAAAGTAGGGTCGCATTTAATTTGAAATTAATATGATAACATTTTATAAATAAAATAAATATGCATTGCATTTTATTATGATATTAATAATCTCCTTCAAACTTTCAGATGCCTGTCTCATATTTAGGTAAATTCGAAACAATTGTTGGCAGATATGAACCATCTTATATGTGATAATTTTCGAGAGTATTCGAAGGCAAAGTTGTGCAAGTTGCGCCCTGAAATAATAGTCAAACAACATACCATTTGTGATTTTGGCCCATATTAAAATGATGGCTGAATTTTTCAGTTGTAGGAATAGGAATGTTTTATTAATTGGTAAATGCTTGCGGTTGCTTAATATTTTGCTAAATGGCCCTGAGGACTTTTGAGGACCAATTAATGCTCTGTCCAAATATTTTATCACTTGCCTTCCGAAAGCTGAAATTATCCACGGCAAGAATATAGCTATCTTCTTTTCGAGAAAGCACACAAAATTCAACTAACCTCTGTATCAACAGCTGTGTCAGAGCACGTAACCATTACAAGTTCAAATGTTTTGGTTGAAGAAATATAATATCTTTGTTTTGATATTCTGTACTGATCAATAAACATATGCCTAAGAACATAATTTTTGAAGAACTGAAACGTATCTCTCGTTGAACATCTACAGTCCTTTCTATTGCCAAAATGTTATCTTTCCCATTATCGAAATGAATATTCCGATAATTCCATTATCTTCCCTTGGTGATTGTTCTTGAAGATTTTGTCTGGATTTCGATCTCTCTCTTCAAGCTTTACTTCTGTCAACAATTATTTTAAAGTTTGTATCAATTGTTTTCTCCCAACTAATATCATAAATTAATAATGAAGTAAAGGTGCCTGCTGAAAGATCCACATTCTTTATCCGTTGCCTGTTCTTGCAATCGCTGTAAGCTTGAATTTTCTTTAGGAAGTGAAATATATTGAAGCCTTTTTGTCAACGACAATGCCCATGATGTTACAAAATTTCCTCTCTAACTTCTGTTTTTAAAGTTTCTAAAATGTTGAAGTTTCAGAAGGTTCCAGAATTTTCTGAAGAACGCTAATCGAACTTCTAAAATTTCATCTTTTATCTTCCCTGTAGCAGTTTTTTGAGGCTGTTCAGTGGTTTTTATATTAACAGTATTAAGGGTTGGTGTTTTTTCAGATCTGTAGCAGATTATAAACTAGAAGAATCTTTTCTGTATGGGTATTATTTAAGTAGTTTCAATAATTTTTCATGCTTTTTTTTGTACAAAAGTGATTATTGTTATATGATGTAGAATTGGAGCTGAAACTTTGTACTAAATTTCTTTAATCTTGATAAATTTCAAAATAAAATTATCTTCGAAAAATTGGAATTTAAACTTGAATTTGCTGTTTAAAATTTATTACAAAATTTTTCTAAAATGAGCTACATTTTTGCTTTGGTCTTTTAAGTGCTATTTACACTTTCTGGTATATG